>SJYX01000541.1:10436-29922 GCA_006410675.1 Oreotragus oreotragus | reverse complement strand
CAGTATTCTTGCCTGGAGAATCCCCATGGACAGAGGAGCCTGGTGGGCTACAGTTCATGGGGTCACAAAAAGTCAGACACAACTAAGCGACGAAGCACATAAAGCTGCAACGAACATTCTTATAGCTATATTTTTTGTGCGCATATCAAGAGTTTCTCTAGGCAATATGCCTACAAGTGGAATTTCTAAGTCATGTTGACATCTTCCATTCTACCTGATACTGCTAAATTGCTCTCCAAAAGGAGGGTCTATTTTATAGTTTGGCATGGATGAGGTTTGTACAGAAAAGCAGTAATCTCTTTTATCTAAAAATACTTTGTTTACTCAGGTACTATGCTGAAAACTGCCCTTTTCTCTACTGAAATAAATAGAAAGATAACCTAGTATGTAAAACTCAATGAACTAAACCTAAATCAACTAAACTAAACCAAAGAACTAAAGACTGTTGTTAGCTAACTTTTCTTTCAATCAGAGTAAAACAAAATCGATATTTTCTAATAGCATGTAGTATATGGCATTCAATTCCTCTTTTTCACCTTTGTTAAGTGCTTTTGTACCTAGTGGTTTGAGAAACAATTCTCAGGGGAAAAGAATGGGAGTTTGCAAACTGGATAACCATTATGGCACACTGATAAATAAAGGACACGTATTTAAGTGGAGAGAAAAGGAGCAAGGTGCAGAGTATCCTGTAGAATGACAAGGAAGACAGTTCTTTACAATTTATTGTAGTTTACTTTGCTTGGCTAATATACTTCAATATGTAACTCTCCCCTGAGTTCATATCTAGCTGTTCCTTGATATATTTAGTCACCAACCAAACCTATTTATATTCAGATTGTATTTAAAGTTAATTCACTTGGGAAGAGAAGGTTCATTTTTAGTTTAAGCTCTCCTCAAAGAGATTGTTACTTAAGGGGTAAAATAAAGAGTTGATCACTTTCACACTGCCATCATGTCCTGAAACTATTAAAAAAAATCATACCCACTGCTTTTAATTGTATAGTCAAAACAAAAATAGAATACCGAATTTAAAGACTTTATATACACTTTTAACACTCAATAAAGAAGCATACTCATTAAGATCAAACCTGTCCTTCCTCTCCTCCTATAAAATACTGGGCTGACGAATTTCTAATCTCAGACTATCTTAATTTAAAAGGCTCTATACATTGTGAGCTAAACATACATAAAATAAATGACCTTATCTACAAACATACTAAGGGAATCATTCACTTTTTTGGAATGATTCACTTATTTTAAAAGTTCACAATTCACTTATTTTTAAAGCAAGGAAGCTTTCACCTGAACATCATAAAACCCTATAAAACAAAAGATCATGTAAATTAGTCTTTCATAAAGTGCAAAGTGAGATTGTTAAATGACTCCCTCAAAAGACTGAACTTTTTAGTCCTTTAAGTTGTTTGCAATACAACTATGCAGTAGATACTGTAAAAACAATACAAATACTGGTTTAAAAAGCAAATTTCAAGTTTTTGAGCTTAAAGGTCATTTATTTTCAAATATGTTATTTAAAACCAGCTCCATTCAAAGAAACAAACTGACTCACTGTCTTTATTAACAGAAATGCTATATTTGGTTGAATGACAAGTTTAAATGATATGTTTCCAAGTTGACTAATATTATTTCTTATAATGTCATTTCTAATAGGTTGACTTACTGCTAAACTTTAAAATCATTTACTTTTAAGGAAGCTTTGGACAGAAATGGATTAGGCTTGTCTCTTACCTCTATTTCCATCTTTTTCCAGCTCTGTTTCGTATAATATCAGCTGATGAATCAAGCCAGCGTGATTCTGGAGTAAAATCGTTCAATTAAAAAAGTTGATTTATATAATAAAATTCAGATAGCAGGCAGTGTTTTTATTTGCTAAAAAGAAATAAACTGAGCCTGTAAATGAAATCCTTGTAGTGAATGTAATTCTCAGCAAGCCCTGACGAATTTCTGCTTTTCAGCCATTCTGACTTTTTTAGACACATCCCCTAGCCCAACAGGCATTATCACCTGGAGACTAACCCATGGGTCCAACACAGACGACATAGTAATTAAAAAGTAAGACTAAAGAGCAAGAGCCAGGCTCTGGCAGTGAATTGAACAAGTTAAGTCCCAATACCAGCCTTGGCAAGATGGGGGAGAGGGGAGCGGATGTTGAACTGTTGGAACATTCCAGTATCATTTGCCTCTAACTAGAGTGCTCTGTTATTTTGTTAAACTTACTATGATTAAAGTTTACCCACTTAAAAGTAATCAAATATGTACTTTATGGCTAATCAAATAGAACAATTTTCTAAACTGATGGGTCCTATCAAAGGAGTAAAGTAATCAGCCTCAAAGTACCAATCATTGAGTTCGTTGAAGTCAGGGTTTTCCCCTTAGGTACTGTAATAAAAATTAGTTGAACAAATTCATATACAGCCACCCACTTTCTAGCATCTCATTATTTTTAAAAAATTGAGGTCCAGCTTTTTTCCTGTCCTTTAAAAATATGTATTTGAATTTTGAAGAGATCCTATTACTCTTTTTCCTCAACTGACTTAATTGATTTCCACTCCAACTGCTAAACTAACAGGCTATTGATTTTTGTCTTGTTAAAGTCTTTTTGCTTCTAAATTTGAGGAAGCGCCTTGAGGACAGACACACAGCTGACGCCGTGAGTAAAGTAATACTATCAAAGGACGATTTCTGGGGTAGCGAAGTGGGGGAATTCCTAGCTTCCTTGCTTTAATTTTTAGTCAACCGCATCTTCAAGTCAACAAAACCTTTATGATCTTGGGCTAAAACCTCACACCCAGTCTCAGTATCCTATAGACACAGAGAGAATGAAAAAATGCCACTTAAACAAACACTTGGCGCGGCTAACCCACAGAGCAAACAAGTCCCAGGAAGTGATTTCCGGATGGAGGTGGGAGGGGCGGTAATTTCCGGTCTGAGGCAGGCGACGGCTCTTGCGCAAGCGCAATTCTCACGTTCTTGGCTTTTTTTTCCCCCTCTCCCCTCCCCCTCCCTCCCCCACCCAGAGGGGGCTTGAGGTGACAGCGACTGCGATTCCAGCAGGAGGAGAAGATGGACAAGGGGAAGGCCGGGAGACGACGATCTTCTGCTGGTGAGAAAGGGTCGGAGGAGGACTGAGCATATTGTCTCCTACCTCGGGCAAAGGGGAGACAGGCGGCAACGGGAGCTGCGGCCCGGAGCTGCGGCCCGGAGCTGCTAGGGCTCCGGCTCGCGCTCGGCTCCGGCTTTGGCTCGGCTGTGCGGGGAGCCGTGGGGAGGGAGCGGTGGGGCCCCGCACAATGGAAGGTCCCCTGGGCCCCCCGGCCCCCGCGGGTTGAAGACTCAGGCCGAGCTGTCATCAAAGCCTCAGTCGCTTTTCACCCTGTCACACCTTTCATTTTTGTTTTCCTGCGAGCACCTTGCTTGGGTCTCGTCGAACCACGGGTCTTCCCGGTTGGTNTGGGCCCCCCGGCCCCTGCGGGTTGAAGACTCAGGCCGAGCTGTCATCAAAGCCTCAGTCGCTTTTCACCCTGTCACACCTTTCATTTTTGTTTTCCTGCGAGCACCTTGCTTGGGTCTCGTCGAACCACGGGTCTTCCCGGTTGGTTTGTTGCTCTCCTGCCACGCCTTCCTCGTAATTCCACCAATGTTACTGTTTCATTTCCAGCTTCTCGGCGCCTGACCCCTCTTCCTTTGATTCTTGACTTTGCCTCTTTCTCATTCCGCCCCCGCCCCCGCCTCCACCCTGGGCAGGTAAAAGCAACTGCGAAGGAGAGGAGGGGTTTGTTAATTGACACTTTCTCGTCTGCTGTTGCTGCTGCTGCTGCTAAGCCGCTTCAGTCGTGTCCGACTCTGTGCGACCCCATAGACGGCAGCCCACCAGGCTCCCCCGTCCCTGGGATTGTCCAGGCAAGAATGCTGGAGTGGGTTGCCATTTCCTTCTCCAGACATTTCTCGTCTAAATTGCTGCAAACATCGTGCCTTGCGTGGACTTTCTTTTCGAGACACCCACTTCTTCCAAAAATGATTAAAAAGTCTAACAAAGGACTTGAAGCCCTGTTTCGTTGTGTTTTTGTTCTCAGCATATTTTTGTTTTTGAAAATGCCTTGCAAGTTAAATGATTATCTTTAGTTTTGGGTACTGGATTTTAGAAACACAAAAGAAGGTGTTGTAAAAAGTCAAGTGGAGCTCCTCCCAGTCAGCAAGTTTTCCTATAAGATCTCCTCCTTTTAGGGTACCTTAGTTCCAGTATTAAGTCCTGTGGACCTACCAGAGGAGGAGGGAGCAGGGGCTCTTTGATAAGCTTACAATCTAGTACACTAACACACAACGAATCATTTCCTTATTTCTTAATGTGTCGTCTGTTGTTGAATAGATAGTTTTAACAATTCTAAATTTATTTAAGAGTTCCTTTGTGGCAGCGCATCTCAGACTTTTTCTGGCTAAAAAGAAGCGTGAGCAAGGATCTCTGGGACATTGCGTGAAGCAGTAGAAAACCTGAAATTCCTTTTCATAAGCAACTAGTGTTACCATTTATGTGTGTGTGGTCTAGATATATTCTTTGCCTTTGAAAGGATATGTATTATATTAATATATATGTATACATATATAGGGCTTCCCAGGTGGTGCAGGGGTGAAGAATCCTGCTAATGCAGTAGTTGCAGGAGACGCAGTTGGGGAGGATACCCTGGAGTAGGAAATGGCAACCCACTACAGTTCATGGGATCTTAAAGAGTGGGAGATGATTGAGCACACACGCATTCAGATTCGTGTGTGTGTGTGTGTGTTAGGCATGAGCAGGGAGGGGTGGCCTAGCCAAAAAGAATGCAAGCTGATCTCTAAACCCCATCCCAGACACACCCAGGCGCTCACACATTTGCTAGGAAATAACCACGGGATAACTTCTCCAACTCTAGCACTGTGGACCCTGGGATACAGTGGATACAAACTAATCACAGGGGCTTCCTCAAGTACCCTTAGGTAGCTAGGAGCCCATTAAGGGTTTGTAAACATTCTACACATATATACATCTGGTTGTAACATGGAATTATGGGAAGACATACACAACAGAGCCTGCTGTTATATATAAGTTGCATTTGTCAATTGGCCTTGAGCGTATGTCCATGTGCATTCCCTTGCATTGATTCATTGATTCATTGATTGTTGGTGGGTACAAGCCCTGTATTTGCATAGGGCACAACCAAAAGGAGAAGACAAGAAGTATACAGAGGGGGAAGCTAAAAGGGATAGGGAGAATGACTCCTTTGGGGTCAGCCTGCTGCCATGTGTTGAGAGTGTCTGTCTAATAAAAGATCTGTCTACTTGAGCTGAACTGAGCTGTAACTTGTCTGTTGTTTTAAACCCTTCAAATTTTTGTTGTGTAACAACCAAGGAAGAGAAATAAACTGACCTGACACACATATATATGTATGTATATATATATATATATACTTACATATATGCCTATATATTCTTTTCGACCCTGTGGACTGTAGCCAGTCAGGCTTCTCTGTCCATAGAATTTTCCAAGCAGTAATACAGGAAGGGTTGCCCTTTTCTGCTCCATGGGATCCTCCTACCCCAGGGCTCAAACCCATATCTTTTGTGTCTGCTGCATTGGCAGGTGGATTTTTTTTTTTTTTTACCACTAGTGCCACCTGGTGGAGAAGGAAATGGCAACCCACTCTAGTATTCTTGCCTGGAGAATCCCAGGGAAAGAGTAGCCTAGTGGGCTGCCGGCTATGGGGTTGCACAGAGTCGGACACGACTGAAGCGACTTAGCAGCAGCAGCAGTGCCACCTGGAAAGCCATATACATATATACACACATGTGTATGTATGTGTATGCTTCCAGTAGATCATGTTTGTTTTATTACACGTTTTTTTCCCCTAAAACCTTTAAGTAAAATTGACACATAAGGAAGAGGCAGAATGTTTGTCTGGTGTCATTTGTGTGCTTCCTCACACAGAACTTTAGGAGTAGTCCTCACACAGAACTTTAGGAGTAGTCATACCTCACTTTAACAAACACAGCCTTCTTTCAATAAATGCATTTTTCCTTGGCTTAGTACATTGTTTCGGGGGAAGGGCAAGATATTAGCATTACTCTTCAGCAAATTCCATCATCTTTACCTAGTTACACTTAGATTTATTTATCTTTTTATTACAGTTAATTTGATGCCAGTAGTTGTAGGAAGTAAAATTTGAAAGTAAAATTGTTAATTCTTAAAAGACATTGATAGTTATGGGAGTTATCCCTCTGGAGAGGTTTTTTTNCCGAATTTAAAGACTTTATATACACTTTTAACACTCAATAAAGAAGCATACTCATTAAGATCAAACCTGTCCTTCCTCTCCTCCTATAAAATACTGGGCTGACGAATTTCTAATCTCAGACTATCTTAATTTAAAAGGCTCTATACATTGTGAGCTAAACATACATAAAATAAATGACCTTATCTACAAACATACTAAGGGAATCATTCACTTTTTTGGAATGATTCACTTATTTTAAAAGTTCACAATTCACTTATTTTTAAAGCAAGGAAGCTTTCACCTGAACATCATAAAACCCTATAAAACAAAAGATCATGTAAATTAGTCTTTCATAAAGTGCAAAGTGAGATTGTTAAATGACTCCCTCAAAAGACTGAACTTTTTAGTCCTTTAAGTTGTTTGCAATACAACTATGCAGTAGATACTGTAAAAACAATACAAATACTGGTTTAAAAAGCAAATTTCAAGTTTTTGAGCTTAAAGGTCATTTATTTTCAAATATGTTATTTAAAACCAGCTCCATTCAAAGAAACAAACTGACTCACTGTCTTTATTAACAGAAATGCTATATTTGGTTGAATGACAAGTTTAAATGATATGTTTCCAAGTTGACTAATATTATTTCTTATAATGTCATTTCTAATAGGTTGACTTACTGCTAAACTTTAAAATCATTTACTTTTAAGGAAGCTTTGGACAGAAATGGATTAGGCTTGTCTCTTACCTCTATTTCCATCTTTTTCCAGCTCTGTTTCGTATAATATCAGCTGATGAATCAAGCCAGCGTGATTCTGGAGTAAAATCGTTCAATTAAAAAAGTTGATTTATATAATAAAATTCAGATAGCAGGCAGTGTTTTTATTTGCTAAAAAGAAATAAACTGAGCCTGTAAATGAAATCCTTGTAGTGAATGTAATTCTCAGCAAGCCCTGACGAATTTCTGCTTTTCAGCCATTCTGACTTTTTTAGACACATCCCCTAGCCCAACAGGAATTATCACCTGGAGACTAACCCATGGGTCCAACACAGACGACATAGTAATTAAAAAGTAAGACTAAAGAGCAAGAGCCAGGCTCCGGCAGTGAATTGAACAAGTTAAGTCCCAATACCAGCCTTGGCAAGATGGGGGAGAGGGGAGCGGATGTTGAACTGTTGGAACATTCCAGTATCATTTGCCTCTAACTAGAGTGCTCTGTTATTTTGTTAAACTTACTATGATTAAAGTTTACCCACTTAAAAGTAATCAAATATGTACTTTATGGCTAATCAAATAGAACAATTTTCTAAACTGATGGGTCCTATCAAAGGAGTAAAGTAATCAGCCTCAAAGTACCAATCATTGAGTTCGTTGAAGTCAGGGTTTTCCCCTTAGGTACTGTAATAAAAATTAGTTGAACAAATTCATATACAGCCACCCACTTTCTAGCATCTCATTATTTTTAAAAAATTGAGGTCCAGCTTTTTTCCTGTCCTTTAAAAATATGTATTTGAATTTTGAAGAGATCCTATTACTCTTTTTCCTCAACTGACTTAATTGATTTCCACTCCAACTGCTAAACTAACAGGCTATTGATTTTTGTCTTGTTAAAGTCTTTTTGCTTCTAAATTTGAGGAAGCGCCTTGAGGACAGACACACAGCTGACGCCGTGAGTAAAGTAATACTATCAAAGGACGATTTCTGGGGTAGCGAAGTGGGGGAATTCCTAGCTTCCTTGCTTTAATTTTTAGTCAACCGCATCTTCAAGTCAACAAAACCTTTATGATCTTGGGCTAAAACCTCACACCCAGTCTCAGTATCCTATAGACACAGAGAGAATGAAAAAATGCCACTTAAACAAACACTTGGCGCGGCTAACCCACAGAGCAAACAAGTCCCAGGAAGTGATTTCCGGATGGAGGTGGGAGGGGCGGTAATTTCCGGTCTGAGGCAGGCGACGGCTCTTGCGCAAGCGCAATTCTCACGTTCTTGGCTTTTTTTTCCCCCTCTCCCCTCCCCCTCCCTCCCCCACCCAGAGGGGGCTTGAGGTGACAGCGACTGCGATTCCAGCAGGAGGAGAAGATGGACAAGGGGAAGGCCGGGAGACGACGATCTTCTGCTGGTGAGAAAGGGTCGGAGGAGGACTGAGCATATTGTCTCCTACCTCGGGCAAAGGGGAGACAGGCGGCAACGGGAGCTGCGGCCCGGAGCTGCGGCCCGGAGCTGCTAGGGCTCCGGCTCGCGCTCGGCTCCGGCTTTGGCTCGGCTGTGCGGGGAGCCGTGGGGAGGGAGCGGTGGGGCCCCGCACAATGGAAGGTCCCCTGGGCCCCCCGGCCCCCGCGGGTTGAAGACTCAGGCCGAGCTGTCATCAAAGCCTCAGTCGCTTTTCACCCTGTCACACCTTTCATTTTTGTTTTCCTGCGAGCACCTTGCTTGGGTCTCGTCGAACCACGGGTCTTCCCGGTTGGTTTGTTGCTCTCCTGCCACGCCTTCCTCGTAATTCCACCAATGTTACTGTTTCATTTCCAGCTTCTCGGCGCCTGACCCCTCTTCCTTTGATTCTTGACTTTGCCTCTTTCTCATTCCGCCCCCGCCCCCGCCTCCACCCTGGGCAGGTAAAAGCAACTGCGAAGGAGAGGAGGGGTTTGTTAATTGACACTTTCTCGTCTGCTGTTGCTGCTGCTGCTGCTAAGCCGCTTCAGTCGTGTCCGACTCTGTGCGACCCCATAGACGGCAGCCCACCAGGCTCCCCCGTCCCTGGGATTGTCCAGGCAAGAATGCTGGAGTGGGTTGCCATTTCCTTCTCCAGACATTTCTCGTCTAAATTGCTGCAAACATCGTGCCTTGCGTGGACTTTCTTTTCGAGACACCCACTTCTTCCAAAAATGATTAAAAAGTCTAACAAAGGACTTGAAGCCCTGTTTCGTTGTGTTTTTGTTCTCAGCATATTTTTGTTTTTGAAAATGCCTTGCAAGTTAAATGATTATCTTTAGTTTTGGGTACTGGATTTTAGAAACACAAAAGAAGGTGTTGTAAAAAGTCAAGTGGAGCTCCTCCCAGTCAGCAAGTTTTCCTATAAGATCTCCTCCTTTTAGGGTACCTTAGTTCCAGTATTAAGTCCTGTGGACCTACCAGAGGAGGAGGGAGCAGGGGCTCTTTGATAAGCTTACAATCTAGTACACTAACACACAACGAATCATTTCCTTATTTCTTAATGTGTCGTCTGTTGTTGAATAGATAGTTTTAACAATTCTAAATTTATTTAAGAGTTCCTTTGTGGCAGCGCATCTCAGACTTTTTCTGGCTAAAAAGAAGCGTGAGCAAGGATCTCTGGGACATTGCGTGAAGCAGTAGAAAACCTGAAATTCCTTTTCATAAGCAACTAGTGTTACCATTTATGTGTGTGTGGTCTAGATATATTCTTTGCCTTTGAAAGGATATGTATTATATTAATATATATGTATACATATATAGGGCTTCCCAGGTGGTGCAGGGGTGAAGAATCCTGCTAATGCAGTAGTTGCAGGAGACGCAAGTGGGAAGGATACCCTGGAGTAGGAAATGGCAACCCACTACAGTTCATGGGATCTTAAAGAGTGGGAGATGATTGAGCACACACGCATTCAGATTCGTGTGTGTGTGTGTGTGTTAGGCATGAGCAGGGAGGGGTGGCCTAGCCAAAAAGAATGCAAGCTGATCTCTAAACCCCATCCCAGACACACCCAGGCGCTCACACATTTGCTAGGAAATAACCACGGGATAACTTCTCCAACTCTAGCACTGTGGACCCTGGGATACAGTGGATACAAACTAATCACAGGGGCTTCCTCAAGTACCCTTAGGTAGCTAGGAGCCCATTAAGGGTTTGTAAACATTCTACACATATATACATCTGGTTGTAACATGGAATTATGGGAAGACATACACAACAGAGCCTGCTGTTATATATAAGTTGCATTTGTCAATTGGCCTTGAGCGTATGTCCATGTGCATTCCCTTGCATTGATTCATTGATTCATTGATTGTTGGTGGGTACAAGCCCTGTATTTGCATAGGGCACAACCAAAAGGAGAAGACAAGAAGTATACAGAGGGGGAAGCTAAAAGGGATAGGGAGAATGACTCCTTTGGGGTCAGCCTGCTGCCATGTGTTGAGAGTGTCTGTCTAATAAAAGATCTGTCTACTTGAGCTGAACTGAGCTGTAACTTGTCTGTTGTTTTAAACCCTTCAAATTTTTGTTGTGTAACAACCAAGGAAGAGAAATAAACTGACCTGACACACATATATATGTATGTATATATATATATATATACTTACATATATGCCTATATATTCTTTTCGACCCTGTGGACTGTAGCCAGTCAGGCTTCTCTGTCCATAGAATTTTCCAAGCAGTAATACAGGAAGGGTTGCCCTTTTCTGCTCCATGGGATCCTCCTACCCCAGGGCTCAAACCCATATCTTTTGTGTCTGCTGCATTGGCAGGTGGATTTTTTTTTTTTTTTTACCACTAGTGCCACCTGGTGGAGAAGGAAATGGCAACCCACTCTAGTATTCTTGCCTGGAGAATCCCAGGGAAAGAGTAGCCTAGTGGGCTGCCGGCTATGGGGTTGCACAGAGTCGGACACGACTGAAGCGACTTAGCAGCAGCAGCAGTGCCACCTGGAAAGCCATATACATATATACACACATGTGTATGTATGTGTATGCTTCCAGTAGATCATGTTTGTTTTATTACACGTTTTTTTCCCCTAAAACCTTTAAGTAAAATTGACACATAAGGAAGAGGCAGAATGTTTGTCTGGTGTCATTTGTGTGCTTCCTCACACAGAACTTTAGGAGTAGTCCTCACACAGAACTTTAGGAGTAGTCATACCTCACTTTAACAAACACAGCCTTCTTTCAATAAATGCATTTTTCCTTGGCTTAGTACATTGTTTCGGGGGAAGGGCAAGATATTAGCATTACTCTTCAGCAAATTCCATCATCTTTACCTAGTTACACTTAGATTTATTTATCTTTTTATTACAGTTAATTTGATGCCAGTAGTTGTAGGAAGTAAAATTTGAAAGTAAAATTGTTAATTCTTAAAAGACATTGATAGTTATGGGAGTTATCCCTCTGGAGAGGTTTTTTTCTCCTTGCTGACTTCCCTTTTGGAGCTGCCCTTTCTGAAAAGTAATTGTTAATGTAGAATAAAAACCATTTTCAGATCTTATATTAAATAGCTGCTCTCCAGTACTCATCTGGTTTTAACAGATGAATATGAATTTTTTTTAAGAATTATTTTTTTCTTAATTATGCTAAGTTGCTTCACTTCTGTCTGACTCTTTTCGACCCCATGGATTGTAGCCCATCGGGCTCCTCTGTCCATAGGGCTTCTCTAGACAAGAATACAGGGATGGATTGCCATGCCCTCAAGGGGGTCTTCCTGACCCAGCGATCGAACCCATGTCTCTCATATCTCCTGCACTGGCAGGCAGGTTCTTTACCACTGGCGCCACCCGGGAAGCCCTTTTTCCTAATAGTGTGTTTTTAATTTTCTCGTGAATTCTCAGAACAGTCTGTTGGCTTAAAAGGAACCTGAATTCTGTGTGACATTTGTATGCATGCAGTTGCCATTTCATTAGGATGGTTGCTAATTGGGCTTCCCCAGTGGCTCTGCAGTAAAGGATTTGCCTGCAATGTGGGCAACCTGGGTTCAATCCTGGGTTGAAAAGATCCCTTGGAGGAGAAAATGGCAACCCACTCCACTATTCTTGCCTGGAAATTTCCATAGACAGAAAAGCCTGGAGATGTATAGTCTAAAGAGTTACCAAGAGTCAAATATGACTGATAACGGAATGCATGCGTGCATTCTAGGAATAACTGGAACTTGAATGACTGGAATGACATTTGTAGTCATGAGACTTTCATAAGTAACCAAAGATAGAAATTTGATTAATAAAACAAATTTTAAGTTAGAGGTATAAGGAAGGTGGATAGCATAGAAAGAGAAAATAGGACAAAGTTTCTTCTATGAGTCTGTACTGCTGCTGCTAAGTCGCTTCAGTCATGTCCGACTCAGTGCGACCCCATAGACGGCAGCCCGCCAGGCTCCCCCATCCCTGGGATTCTCCAGGCAAGAA
The DNA here is from genome assembly GCA_006410675.1 of Oreotragus oreotragus. Classification (NCBI taxonomy): domain Eukaryota; kingdom Metazoa; phylum Chordata; class Mammalia; order Artiodactyla; family Bovidae; genus Oreotragus; species Oreotragus oreotragus. The sequence goes on along the minus strand of SJYX01000541.1, from coordinate 17,533 downwards.
CACTGGAGTGGGGTGCCATTTCCTTCTCCAATGCATGAAAGTGAAAAGTGAAAGTGAAGTCGCTCAGTCGTGTCCAACTCTTCGTGACCGCATGGACTGCAGCCTACCAGGCTCCTCCGTCCATGGGATTTTCCAGGCAAGAGTACTGGAGTTGGGTGCCATCACCTCCTCTGGGGAGTCTGTACTAGGTTTTCCTAAACTTCCTGTTGAGCATGGAATAATTAAGCCCATTGCATAGTGTACTGCTCAGACCTCTTTTAGTTACAAGTAGCAGAAACCCAATTCCAATGGGTTTAAGCTAAACGCAAAACAAATATTTGTGAACTCACGTAATTGGCAACTGTAGGAGCTGAATGGCTTCTGGCTTATTTGTTTTGGGTGCTGGTTCTCAAGGTATGGTCTGGGAATCTTTAGGTTCCCTGTGTTCCTTTTGGGTCTGTGGTCGGACTTTCTTAATTTTAAGGCATGATTTGCCTTTTCCTCTTAATCTCTCACATGTGTACAGAACAGTTTTCCAGAGGTTACATGACTTGTATCACAACAGAATGAATGCAGAAGCATATAGAGGAAGTCATCTGTCTGTCAGTAAGTCAGATGTTGAAGAGCTGGGAAAAGTAAAATAAGGCCACTCTTCTTAATTTTGGGGAAAATAAAGTTGCTTAAAAATAAAAAATGTTAACATGCAATGTGCTTATTATTTTTTAATGAATTATTAATAATAAACAGTCCATACATAGAAGTACCTCAAAATCTGATTACCTACTTTTCTGAAATATGGCTATCAATCAGGAATTAAATATAAAACACCTCTGAGCATAAGAGGAGAGGGTATTTTTATATACTAAATCTCACTCATGAGAAGCTTCTGAAGGCTTTCTTTGTATCATATTGTATCTATGTGTTTAAATTACTGATAACCCCAATAGAGATAAATATCTTATTTCCAAGTTCACAGCATATCAAAGTGAATTACTTGGGGACACAGATTAAAAATTATTGGCACCAGAGACAGGTTACTCAGAGTTGAATGAAATAATAATTTAAGTGCATGGGTCATTCATTCAAGGGAGAATGACCGTTGGAAATGTTTAGCAACAGCAACAATATGACAGATATTATAGAGTCATAAATCACAACTTTCAAATGAATTTTTGAATTACAACAGGAAAGTTGAAGGAAATTTCAGGTTGTCAACTGTTCAGGCAACATCTTGGAAATCTTTGTTGATTCTCATTTGCACTTAAGGACAGGTAATGTTTTTTTGAGTACTTAGGTTCTAAACAGTGTGCTGAGAATTTTACAAATCTTCCTGAGCTGGTTATTATTTCTGATTTACAGATGAGGAGCCTGGAATTTAGGGAGGGTAAGTAATTGTTAGCAATAAAAGAAGCAAACCAGGACTTAAAATGTGGTTTTTCTGATTAGAAAATATAATGTTAATCTTTTTAATTCTCATAGGATGTTAATGGACCTTGCTTGGAAAAAAGGTTTCATGGACAAATAAGTGTGACAACTGTAGTTATAAGGAAATGTTACATACTGCAGGATTTTTTGGAGCTTTTACTATGCTGGTATACATTTTGCCTCTCCAAGAGAGTGACTGCACATGCAGTGTTTTTCAAACTTGATTGATTTTGAAACTCTTCGCTCAACCCTCAGTTTCATCTTGAGAATCTACTGTTACAGGATGGTACACTTTTTAAAATAGGTCCAGGTAATATCAGCATATTATATATCATCTGGTGAACCATAATTGAAGTTCAAAACCAGAAGATACAGTTAATCATTGTAATATTACTTTATTTGCAGTGATGTTAGCCGAAGCCATTGGAGTAGATAGAATTACCCACAGGAAAACTATGGAGTGAGAAAAGTGTTGAATCACATGTATTTAATTTCAAAGTAAGGAGGAAGAAACACTGGTAAGCAGTTAGATAGGCGGATTAGAAGGAGTATGATAGGTTTGGGAAGGAAGGGAGAGTGAAAAACTGTAAGTCAGAAGTAGTATGAGGATGTTGGATGTGGCAATTAGGTCATTTTTTTTTTTTTTTAAACCACTGATTTTAGTAGAGCAGTAGGAGAAAAGACAGATTTCAAGAGGCTAAATGAATGAGTGGTGTGAGGAAGCAGAAAATAAGATATGAAGGAAAGGAGTTTTCTGGAACAAGGAGTATAGAATTAGGTAGAAAGGATTTTTAAAAGAAAACTATAAAACTCAGATTTGTATGGCCTGGGTAAGGGGTCAGTGGAGAGACAAAGAGGGGTCAGATGGAAGATAACTGATAGGTGAGGTCCTAGGAGAAATGGGGGAGGAGAGACTCAAAGGACAGCTTGTTAAGACTTGCAGAAAGGAGGGAAGATGGATAAAGATACAGATAAATTTTGAGAAGGCTATTGCAATCATGACTTATAAGTGAAATAGGAATCAACATCTTTTGAGAAAGAGAGACTTTCAGATGGTATTTAGAGCTCAAAATAGAGTAGGAGGTCAATTATGAATGAATAAAACTTAACTAGTTTTGAAAAAGTCTTGGTTAAAATAAGTGTGACTCCATAGATAGTAGTGGTTTTGATTATTAAAATTATGTGATTTTCTTTAACGGTGCTAAGCAGTCCAGGAGCAAGAATTGGCGGGGGGGCAGGGGGGGGGAATAATTTAGTTTTTCTTAGGACTAAAGGGTGTTACAAGATGTGAGGGTAACACGTGTTTAGTGTGAGTGAGAAAACGAAAGGGTCAAAGGACAGTGTATTGTAGACTAGAGGTTCACGTTTGTGAACTCCTGCTTTGAGGCAGATTCTTTACTGTCTGAGCCACCAGGGAAGCCCATCAAGTGTAACGCTATTTCTTAAATCCATCCCTTCATGAATGCATGCTGTGGAAATGGGAATGTGGTGTGAAGTAGTTTGTTGGACTCAGGTAAATTAAGATGAGTCCACTGTATTGCATGAGTTGATTTTTGAACGTTTTAGAGCTTCAGTGTGATGGTAGATTTTTAATGATAGGAAAACTATGAATCAAATATCAGAGTATTTAGGAATGTTGGAGAGGATCTTTGGTCAGTACAGGGCAATTATAATATGGATAAGATAATAATACATACAAGTTATGGGAATTTTACTGTAGGAATTGTTGCAATAAGGATTGAATATTAGTTGGAAGTGGTGGTGGGGGAGGAGGTTGTTAATCTCTTCCCCTATTTTTATAAATGGGAGAAGAATCTTGAGAGTCTTTATTTTTTTTGAGAATGTCTTTAAAAATAGTGTAGTTAATAAAAATCTATATAATTTAATTGTATAATTATGTAATAAAAGTATCAGTAATAAAAAGGATTCAGTTAAACTAAGGTGGAGGAAATGTTCAGTGAGAAGGATATAAGGAAAATGTATTGACTTGGGAAAGGAATTTGGTCGGCTAGGGAAGAGATAGAGTATAGATGACGACTATACCTCAATTAAAAAAAAAAAAGAAAGTGAAAAGAATATTAAAAAGACATGTACTCATGAGTCAAGTTAAAAAAAATGTAGAAAGAGTAACGAGGCATTGTCTGAGATGAAAGAATAGCACTGTAATAAGCCGTAGGGGTTGAAGTATAGGGCGTTGAAATGTGATTCCCAGGCCTGGTTATAGAAGGGAAAGGATTGGAAAGTATATTAGAGGAATGTAGTAACACAAGGAGTGGTTTATAGGTAGGATTGAGTAGCTGTAAAGATGCCGACTGGAACATTGCTATAATGTTGCTGTCTCTGACTTGCCTCTCAGATGGCTACCTCTAATATGAGTCTTCAATAATTTAGAAGACAGGCTAATGTGAGCTGCTTCTTACTGATATGTAACATATGAACAAGTTCTATTCTGTGAATATTTGTAAGTCTAGTAAAGTTAGCCTAAGTACCAAACTAACAGAATTGTCTGTACTGTAATAGGTTTATAATACTTTGCATACAAATAATACACAAAGAAACAAACACACTGAACACATTTTTAATCTTATAGTACCTTGAAAAATACAGTAGTATAGTACAACAGCTGGTGTACAGGGGGTGGCATCGAGTGAACAGGCCATAAGAGTTACAGACTGGAGGAGGAAGAGGGTGGGAGATGGTAGAGCTGAAGGATCGGCAGCAGTAGGAGATGGAGGGCAAGCTGCAGTTTCACTCAAACCTGATGTTGATGGCACAGGATCTGGTTCCTTGCTGGATTCAGTTCTATCTACCCTCTTGCTTCTGGACATCCTGGACTTGAATTAAAGATACTGTACTACTGTATACTGTAAAGTACACAGAAACACAGCCACTTACAGAGGATGCAGGCATGTGACAGTATGTACCAGACATGTGAAGTAACTTATGTGTTTGGACATGCAAGTGCATATTGCATCTTTGAAAGTTCATGACTTGAAGGTTCATATATAGGGGACCTACTGTCCCTATGTTGGGTAATTCACTGTTTGGCTGCACTTAGCATCGCACTGTGCTCCCACCTGTTTCTGCCTATCTAAAACTCTATCCAGGTCCAGACCACGCGTTTGGAGGCACAGTCTTTGCTGGTGAATACTGCTTCCGATCTCCGGCTGTGGCCGCAAGTCGGGTTGCTGTGCTGTGTTCCATCTCCTCCTAAAGATGCATCCTGAGTTATCTCCACACTTGCACACTGAAGAATGCAACGTCTTGATTAACTTGCTTAAGGAATGTCACAAAAATGTATGTCTTCCCCTAAAGTCAAGAGGAGAAATGAAAGCGTCTTCTGGGGACAGTCTTTTGGAACATTGCTTATTTTTTTGCATGTATATAAATGAAAGCAACTGTCTTAAAATAATCACTGTAACTCCTCTGGATGAATTTTAAGGTTTAAGAAGTTGAATCTGTACAGCAGAAAGAATTGTTGATCAGCTTTTAGCTCTAGCAGTACATGGAGAAAGAGAAAAAGAGCAGGGAGCTTGGCAATGCAATGTGAAAGAGACTTTTTAATCCTCCAGAGGAATCTGAAAACTAGATCTTATTTTCACTGGATGCCTTGCCTGAGAGAAGACCCAAAGACTCTTGGTTGGTAACTGAAGGAATCCTATTGCATTTGGTCTCTAAAATCCTTTGAATGGAAAGTGACCCATGAGAAATCAAGCCTTGGAGAAGTGTGGAAGCCCTGGATCTGGAATGTTTGTCGGGCAGAGCTGTTTGTACCCTCCCTCCTCTACCATCGCATCTGAGACTTCTGTTTCTTCCCCTTGCCTGTGACCTGTTAACATTTGAGTACCTTAACCTTCAATAAAACTATTGATTCTAAAAAAAAACAAAACTCTACCCAAAACTGACTTCAAAATCCAGTTCAACTGTGCCTTTTAAGAACTATCTCCTAATTAACTCAAACTTAAAAATATTTCAAAAAATAATTCAAAATTAGAAAAAGTATTCCTAATTTTGAACTTCAAAGGTCTCTGTACCTCTTATGTAAGCTTACCAGATTCCATCATCTATTCTAGCTGCTGAATTGTTTAATCTCTGCCCTTATCCTGTTAACCCTGTGACAGGACTGTCTTATTTTTATCCCCATAGCATCCAGCATACCTAGAGTGTGCTGGTTAACAATACCAACTCTGGACTCAGACCAGGGATGGATTAACATGGCGACCTTGGGCAAGTTATTTAGATTATTCAAACCTAACATCTTCATCTATAAAATGGTGATAATGCCATTACTGAATTCACAAGGTCTTTGTTAGGATTAAATAAAATAATGTGAGTAAAGTAGCAATGGGTATTACTGTTATTTAAAATAAACATTTAGGGAATAAATAAGTGAATGAATGGCTCCACAAACTACTTGGGAAAAAGTCACGCTTTCTAATTATTTAACTTGTATATGTAAAGAATATATATATTTAGAATGGGAATAACTAGCATTTTCTATATGCTAATACAAATGCATTAGTGTTTCTTAAAGAGGGATATTTTAGTATAAAATAATAAGTTATTTCTTTATACTATTTTATATTTTATAATATTTTATACTATTTGCCAGATATAATCTAAATATTTTAATATAGACAATCTCACTTTATTTTGAAGTATAGTTGGTTTACAATATTGTGTGAGTTTCAGGTGTCTAGCACAGTGATTCAGCTATATATATAGTGTGTGTGTATATATATATATGTTTTAGATTATTTTCCATTATGTTATTATAAGATATTGAATGTTATTTCCTGTGTCATATACTAAATGCTTGTGAATATTTCTCCTTGTGTTATACAGTAAATCCTTATTGCTTAATTATTTTATGTATAGTAGTTTGTGTCTGTTAATCCCATCAGTTCAGTTCAGTTGCTCAGTCATGTCCAACTCTGCGACCTCACGGACTGCAGCACACCAGACCTCCCAGTCCATCACCAACTCCAGGAGTTTACTCAAACCCATTGAGTCGGTGATGCCATCCAACCATCTCATCCTCTGTTGTCCCCTTCTCCTCCCACCTTCAATCTTTCCCAGCATCAGGGTCTTTTCCAGTGTATCAGTTCTTCCCATCAGGTGGCCAAAGTATTGGAGTTTCAGCTTTAGCATCAGTGCTTCCAGTGAATATTCAGGACTGATTTCCTTTAGGATGGACTGGTTGGATCTCCTTGAAGTCCAAAGGACTCCCAAAGAGTCTTCTCCAACATCACGGTTCAAAAGCATTGATTCTTCAGCACTCAGCTGTCTTTATAGCCCAACTCTCACATCCATACATGACTACTGGAAAAACCATAGCCTTGACTATATGGACCTTTGTTGGCAAAGTAGTGTCTCTCCTTTTTAATATGCTGTGTAGGTTGGTCATAATTTTTCTTGCTAAGAAGCAAGCATCTTTGAATTTCATGGTTGCAGTCACTATCTGCAGTGATTTGGGAGCCGAAAAAAATAAAGTCTCTCATTTTTTCCATTGTTTCCCCATCTATTTGCCATGAAGTAATGGGACTGGATACCATGATCTTCCTTTTCTGAATGTTGAGCTTTAAGCCAACTTTTTCACTCTCCTCTTTCACTTTCATCAAGAGGCTGTTTAGTTCTTTGCTTTTTGCCATAAGGGTGGTGTCATCTGCGTATCTGAGATTATTGATATTTCT
>SJYX01000537.1:10876-41540 GCA_006410675.1 Oreotragus oreotragus | reverse complement strand
CCTCCAAGACAGTGTCGCTTGGCCTGCTCCCAGTCTTCACTCCTCTCTTTCCCTCCTCCTGTCCTCTTGCTTTTCTTTCATTCTTTACTTAGTATAATTGCTTAGTAATACACCTTTGTGGTGGTGGCTTGGTTTTCTTCATCCCTTCATTTTTCCCCTTCCTGTTGCTTTTTCACTGGCCTTGCATGTGATTTTGCAATTGGCTCTTAAGCTGTATAGACTTAAGCCCTTACATGCCTGAAGTTTCTTTCTTTTGCAAACACCCAAGTCACCCTGATAAGCAGGCCCCTGAATATTTTCTCCCTAAGAGTTAGTGCTGTTACCAGGAGGGAATACTGTCTGTTCCAGGGACAATTCCTGCATAGCAAATTACTGGAAAAATAATTGGGTTTAGAATAATGACTTTTATTTTGCCCACAAACTGACCTACTGAGGGGGCTCTGCAGGCAGTTTATTTCTAGCTGACTCAGCATCAGCTGGAATGGCTCAGAAATTAGGAGATGGTACCATCCAGATTATTGGCTCACTCAATTGTCTGAGCCCCGGGCTGGGAAGAAGGCTGGAATAACAGGGGCTCCTTGGGCATCTCTATGGCTCAATGTAATCTCCCTCCATGATCCCTGGCATGATGGGCCTCAGGCTGGCTGGCTCCCTACACATTGAGCCCCCAGGGTGTCTCTCTCAAGGGCAGGAGCCAGCTGGAATCCACATTACCTTCTGTGGCCTTGCCTTAAAAGTCATGTGGTGTCATTCTGACTACATTCTATCAGTTGGGACAATTAACAAGCCCTCCCAGGCTGAAGGGGAGAGAACATAGACCTCACCTCTTGACAGAGAGTGTCAATGTCACTCACGTTTTTTTTAAAAAAAGATGTGGAATGGAATATAGATGGGTGCAGTCACTTTTTGAGACCACAGTCTGCTTTAGTATCCATCATATACACATACATGCACACACATATATATAACTTCATTTTTCAAGTCATGTGGAATGAGATTCCAGACAAAATACTGGGGGTTACTAATGGGAAGCAAGCAGAGATGGGATAATATGAACATGGAAGTCTTAATATCTGCTTTATGTATCACGAGGCTTATGGTTCAAGCATGGGGAGATAAAGAGTGGCTGCAGGTGGGGGAATAAACTCTGGGTTCCTGTCGGAGCAGCTCAACCTTACCAAGTCTCTGATCTCTGTCAAGTGAAGGGTCTAATCTCCGTGATCTGGACAGTCTCCCCCAAAACCCCTTGTTCTATGAAAGGTTGACGTTCCGTTACACCATCATCTCACTGTGCATGTTTCTGCTTTAAAATTCCTCTCCTACACAATTTGCTGACTCTAAATTCTAGCTGCTTTTGCTGAGCAGACAGTCACACTCTGCTGTCTACGCAGCTCTACTAAATCAAGTGTGAGCGTCATGTCCTCGATGGCACCAAGTGTTATTTCAAGAGTTATTCTTCCTTTGTGTATGAAAATTTGCATTTTGAATGTGTGCCATCAAAAGAGTAATAAGAAGCTGGGGATTGTACTGTAGCCAAGTCAAAGGAACTATATATATATATATACATAGTAGATATATGTATAAAAAGCTGGCCCAGCTCTTCTCTAAGAGAGAGTTTTGATGTTAGATGAGGGCACAAGATCACTAAATTCAAAGGGTGTGGATGTAAAAGAAATGGGAAATCGACTAAATGACAGCCCCAGGATTGTCTGTGAGCAAAGCATTAGCACATGCAAGGTTACACTCAGGAAGTAACTTAGAAAGAGAAAAACAAATCGCGTATGTTAACGCATATATATAGAATCCCGAAAAGCGGTACAGATGAACCTATTTGCAGGGCAGGAATAGAGACGCAGATGCAGAGAATGGGCATGTGGACACAGCAGGGGAAGGGGAGGGTGGGACGAACTGAAAGAGTAGCAGTTACATATATACAGACTGTGTGTGGAAGAGCTAGTGGGGGGCTGCTGTACAGCTCAGGGAGCTCAGCTCAGTGCCCTGTGGTGACCTGGAGGCGTGGGTCAGGTAGGAGTGAGAGGAAGGCCCAAGAGATATATGCATACATGTATCTACCCAAAGGATCTATGTACACATATCGCTGACTCAGGGCTTCCCAGGTGGCGCTAGTAGTAAAGAACCTGCCTGCCAATGCAGGAGACAGGAGAGACTTGAGTTTGATCCCTGGGTCAGGAAGATCCCCTGATGGTGGAAATGGTAACCCACTCCAGTGTTCTTGGGCTTCCCTGGTGGCTCAGAGGTTAAAGTGTCTGCCTTCAACGTGGGAGACCTGGGTTCGATCCCTGGGTCGGGAAGACCCCCTGGAGAAGGAAATGGCAACCCACTCCAGTATTCTTGCCTGGAGAATCCCATGGACGGAGGAGCCTGGTAGATTCCAGTCCACGGGGTCGCAAAGAGTCGGACACGACTGAGCGACTTCACCTTCACCTTCCAGTGTTCTTATCTGAGGAATCCTATGGACAGAGGAGCCTGGCTACAGTCCATGGGGTCGCAAAAGAGTCAGACCCAACTGAAGCCACTCAGCACAGCATCGCACAGCTGATTCACTTTGTTGTATAGCAGAAGCTAACACAATGTTGTAAAACAATTATAGTCCAGTACTAATTTTTTTTTTTTTAATAGTATACTCAGTAGGCACTTTCTGATGATGACGGCAGCAGAGCTCAGCTGTGACTCAGAACCGGGGGGCACACTTTTTGAGGCTGCTCCAACCTGCCCATGACATTTGTAAGCCAGTAATTTTTCAGGCTCCTAGGGTGATGCTGTACGTGCAACCAAGCATGAGAACCACAAACCACTCACCACATAGTTTGTCTGGGCCAAGAGTTTTAGACTGAAGGACAGAAAGTCAAATTAAACTGGCTTAACCAAATGTGCATCTGAAAAGTCCAGGCAGTGTCTGATCAGAGAATCAGAGACCTCAGGACTGGGTCTCTCTCCCCACCTCTGTGGTCTGCCTTCATGCATGTTGGCTCCATTTCAGACGCCCTTCTCTTGGTAGGGTTAGGATGGCCATCAGCTCGACTTCCATCTTCCTAGTGGGGAAAAAAATGTGCTTCTTTGGAAGTCGAGCTGATGGCCATCCTGACCCTACCAAGAGAAGGGCGTCTGAAATGGAGCCAACATGCATGGGAAAATTGTTGTGTCTCTGTTTTCTAAAGGGCTTCCCTGACAGCTCAGTTGATAATGAATCCACCTGCAGTGCAGGAGACCTCGGTTCGATTCCTGAGTCAGGAAGATCCACTGGAGAAGGGATAGGCTACCCATTCCAGTTTTCTTGGGCTTACCTCGTGGCTCAGCTGGTAAAGAATTTGCCTGCAGTGCGGGAGACCTGTGTTCCATCCCTGGGTTGGGAAGATCCCCTGGAGAAGGGAACAGCTACCCACTACAGTATTCTGGCCTGGACAATCCCATGGACTGTATGGTCCACGATTTCTAAGACAATAACAGTTAAGAGGACATAATATTATGACCAGTAATATGCTTAATAATAAATTTCCTTCTTTCCACTCTTGCTTGATGATGAAAGGTCAACATATAATCTTGAAGGAAGTATTGACGTTGCTGCAAACCCCACCTGGAAGCCTGGGCATATGAAGTGAAGCTATAGATCAAGCGGACCCCACCAGTGCTAGGGGCTTCCCTGGTGGCACTAGTGGTAAAGAACCCTCCTGCCAATGCAGGAGACGTAGGAGATGCGGGTTCGATCCCTGGGCTGCGAAGATCTCCTAGAGGAGAGCATGGCAACCCACTCCAGTATTCTTGCCTGGAGAACCCCATGGGCAGAGGAACCTGGTGCGCTGCAGTCCATGCGGTCGCAAAGAATTGGACACGACTAAAGGGATTTAGCACACACACACCAGAGGTCAATGCCAAGGATGGGAAAGAAGTAGGACATATGAAAGTGAACACAGCACAGATACAGAAAATGAAAGTCAACGCGGCAGGAGAAGTGAGAACACTTCAGAAGGGGAAATAAAAGCAAGAAAAGGACAGGCATATAGTGGCTGGCTGTGGTGGCTGGAATGTGTCTCCACAGGAAACATACTTGTAGAAAGAGACCCTATGCCTTACAAGATAGAACTTGAGAAAGTCAGCAGAGGGAATTGGAAGGCAGTGTGGAATCAGGCTTTTAAAATTTGCGTGTTCACTTTTTAAATGTCATTCTATATTTCCAAGTTATTTGACAGTGGGTCAAAGGAATGCTGAAAGTACTGTTTATGAGGGGCTTTGTTATAAATGGCAGCCGCAGGCAGAGGTGAAATTTGAGCTTCTGTTTACTCCCGGAAATTCCTTGGCTGGTACTTTAACCTTGTCTTTGAAAGCCTGATGTTTATATATCAGCAGCCACAGGGAGTTGCTTCCCTCTCGCTGCTGCTCAGCTGCTACAGATTTTCTTATCTACCATTCATTCAATTAGGGAAAGTTGGACCACATCATCTGCTTAGTTTTCTAAACACTTTACCAGCTCCATATTTTAATAACCAGCATCCTTCAGTGTTGTTTTTGCAGGTCAAGATTTCCTCAGTATGCATTTCAAAACAGAGGTCTTAGAAATCATGGAAAAAGCCACATTAAGGAGTTTAAGACCTGGATTTTGAAATCCAGACGTAGATCTTAGGAGGCTGAGCCCTGAGGTTTTACTTTTCAGCTTATTCATTGATACTGTAAAAGGTTAGTTTCCAAACACTGTCACAAGGTAAGTTTTGAAGCTGTCTAGCGCACTGACCACAAAAATTAGTCATCTGTGAAATGTGATTAAAATATCCCCTCTCTCAACTACCAGAAGACTCCTTCAGAGGAAGTTATCAGGGTGTCAAGAGGATGCTTACTGAGACAAAGAATGAAAACAAAGTCATGAAACAAAAGACAGTAATGATTTCACCTTGAACCTTTGCCTAGAAATTTAATTAAATCCTAAGTTAAATATAATTCTGCATAAAATTTAATTATATGGCAGTGAGTATTTTCATACAGTAAGTTGAGAAAGTTTGCCTGGTCCACAGTCAGCTGGAGAGGCACCATGCAATGTGTCATGGCAGAAAGGCCACTGGCTTGGGTGTCAGCTAGATCCCATTTGAATGCCAGCTCCACCACTCATTAGCTTGTAGAATTTAAGTCCCTCTAAGCCCCATTTTTTTTTTCATCTGTGAAATAAAAAAAAAAAAAAAACAATAGGGAGGGGGAAAATAATAATAAAAGGGAATAATAATCCTTACATTCTGGGATCTGGGCAGGGATTTGAAGTACATACAAAAGTTGTTTAGTCACTAAGTTCAACTCTGTGACGCTGTGGACTATAGCCCACCAGGCTCCATTGGATGTCCCAGGCAAGAACACTGGAGTGGATTGCCATTTCCTTCTCCAGGGGATCTTCCCAACCCAAGGATCAGACTCAGGTCTCCTGCATTGCAAACGAATTCCTTACCACTGAGTCATCAGGGAAGCCCCTCCCCCCATATTTAAGAACAAGCCTGAAGTCTGATGTGCAAGGATGTAGTCAGCACTCAGAAACGATAACTGTCATCACTGTTATTAGTGTTACTATTAATATTACTTCTTCTAGGTGATAGATATCCATTTTTTCTCTCCACAAGAAGAAATCCAAAACCCAAAATCCTTTTTTAAGTAGCCTGAGTATAAAATTGAAAACTGACTCAGCCCAGGAAAATCATATTGGACACAGGGAGGGAATCCTGCTAGTTCTCCAGAAAAAGTATGGTCAAATTATTGTTTTCCTGCCTTGTATGTGTAGCCTTTCCCTACAGAGATTTTGATCTTTCACTTTCCTCTGTGTAGAACACTCCTGGTCATTTATCTGTTGTTATCCCTTCAGTAAGTTTGCCATTATTTCTTCAACAGGTGCCAGCAAAAAGCATCATAAGCCCTTAGGAGCTAACTGTGAAGTTTCAGCCAAGAAAAGAAATAAAAAGCCAGTTTCCTGAAAACTGTGACATACATAAGCTTGGAATGTTCTTGTTTGTGTCTTTCTTTTTAGTTTATAGAATATTCTTTGCTCTTTATGTTGAAAATACTGTCAATTATTACTAGCTGTTGCCCGCTTTTTCATCTTCAAAGTAATATATTTCTACTATGAAACTTCAACTCTGGTCAAAGCAAACAGTGTATATATATATATATATATATATATATAGAGAGAGAGAGAGAGAGAGAGAGACAACGAGTGCATCCATAACTCTCATATATGCTTACCTCTAAAAGTGAAAGTATTGATAGTATTTTAGAGATACAACATTTTTTTTTAATACCAGGCACTCTGTAAATATTTGTAAGTGGCCATGAATGAGCACACGGATAAGCACATGAGCAAGGGAAGTTTGCCATGACTGCAAATCATTTCTCTTGAATGAAACATACTGCTTCCTTTCCTGGGGAAAAAAAAAGAAAAAAGTTAAATTAAGATAAATCATTGTTGAAAGTGTTCTTTGGGGACTAAAAGAGCAGTGAGCATGGTAATAAAACATTGCTTCCCAAAGCAGAATGTGGTGGCTACAGTTACAGGAAGCCTATGAATCCCTTTCTTTTCCAGATTGCCTGCCTTGTGTAAAATTTAGGTTTTGAAATCTTCCTTTTCCTGGGCAGAAAATAGCCCCCAGAATATCAGACCTGTGGTCATTTGACAACAGCTAAATCTACCCCAGAGAAAGATCTGTTATCCTTATTAACAATGATCTTTGGGAAGTGACGGGCATTTCAGTCTAATCAGCAGTGAATTTGTTAGGGTGTTTTCCAGATGCTAAAAAGGAGCTGGGGAACTGAGTATGGACCTAATCTTAGAGTAGACAGATGGACCTAAATCTCACTTATCAGTGAAAATTTCAGTGTATCTCTTAGTTGGAAACCTCAATTGTCTTATCTTAAAAATGAAGTGAAGGATTGCACATCATGATAGTTTGGGTGAGGATTAAATGAGACAACACGTGTGAAGCGTTTAGCTCAGTGCCTGAGTACTACTATTCTGATCTTTCTGTTCACACTTCTGACACCAAATGTGTAGGTATTTTCCTTGTGCCAGCCAGTTCTCCAGCTCTCTACCTTTATCAGCTGGGTGTCTGAGAGTTTAATTCAGTTCTTACACCAACTGTCCTTGGTTAGGATCAGACTCAGCAGATTAAAGGCTCAGTCCCAGAAGATGACCCCCACCCTAGATGCCAACTGCTGGTCTGGGCCCCCTGTATTTCTGACTGACCAGCTATCAAGTAAGGAGATCCTCACAAACCCCTCCTTGGGTTTGATCATTTGCTAAACTAACTCACAGAACTCAGGGAAAAACGACATACTTACTATTACCAGTTTGTTGTAAAGCATGCAAATGAAGAGTGAGGTCCAAGGTAAGATCCTGAAAGATCCCCAGCACAGGAGCTTCTGGGGAGTTGGGGCATGCCACCTCCCAGCATGTGGACGTGTTCACCAACAAAGAAGCTGTCCAGATCTTATTGCTTACATATTTTATGGAGGTTCCATTACATATACATGGTTGATTAAATCATCAGTCATTGATGATTAACTCAATCTCTAGCCCTTCCTCCCCCTAAAGATTGGGGTTTGGACTGAAATTTCCAACCCTCTGCTCACATAGTTGAGTCCTCTAGCAATCAGCCTCCATCCTAAAGTCCACCAGGAGTCATCCCATTAGCATAAACTAAGGTATGGTTTATTATGAGTAGCAAAAGTTGCTTCTATTAACTCTTATCACTCAGGAAATTACTCAAGGGTTTTAGGAGCTCTGTGCCAAGAACTGGAGATGAAAATAAATATTTCTCCTTATAGTGTAGCATCTATGTGCTGTTATAAAAAATAACTGATGACCACACCAGCCTTTACATGTTTTGATGCCAAGGGTCAACAGGGATTATGAAGAAACTCTTCTTCATAAGCTTGGCTCTCTCCATTGTACACATGAGAAGGCTAGATCAGATCAGGAGGAATGCCCTGTCTCATCCATGGCTCTTTGAGCTAAAGGTGTAGGGATTGGAGGTGGGAGACAGGTAGGTTGGAGTGCTGTCTGCCAGTGATGTCCCAAAGTGCACAGGGCAGGGAAAATAGGGAACAGGTAGAAGAGGGACCTGGTGAATTAGAAGAAAAAGGAGGTAAGCTTAGGGGAGAAGCTGGAAAAAGGGAGAGGGGAACCAGGAGTGAGCAGCTCAAATTGCTGGAATTCTCTTTGGCAATATTGGGACTTCTTCTAAGGAAACCAACTGTTCTAAACTTAGAGACTAAATAGTAGTTTCCATAGAAGAGGAAGGACTCTGTGGAATGGGCTGGATCATGAAAAACTGCAGTCTTTGAGGATACAAATAGATTGCAAAAGGGAAAGCGCAATCATACTCAAATTAACCCAACCCCTGGTGGGTCCTTGAAACCCACAGGTGATTGAAGATGGGATTAACCTTTGTAACATAGTATTTGCAGCATCAGCTCAGTGTCTCTGTACTCACCAAACCTTCCCCCAGACACCCTCTCTTGAGGGGGCTGATTCTGGGCACTTCCTTGCTGGCGATCGACCAGAGACTACAGTTCCTCCCCATGTGGGTCTCCCCATAGCCTGGTCTATATACTCATGAGATGAAGATACTGGCTCATGTCCTATCTACAGGAAGCTGGCTTTCTGCAGAGCAGATGACCCAAAAGAATGAGTGCATGTTCAGGATGAGAAGTGGCAGCCCTTTTATAACTTAATCTCAAAACTAAACTACCATCACTGCTGTATTCTGTTAATTATGAGCAGGTCTTTAACAAATCCAACAGATTCAAGGGAAGGCAAATTAAGCTCCACCTTTTGAAGGGAGAAATATCTAAGAATTTGTGAGCAGATTTTTCAATCTGTTTTTTTTTTTTTTTTTAAGAGTAAGTGATTTTTTTAACCACCATAGTCCCAAAAGACTTTCTAGTTTCCTTTTCCAAGACTTCCACCATCCTAGCTGTGTCTCTGTCCTCCGATTCTTTGGGACCCGTTCAAACATTAAATCCTCTTATTGACTTAAGTTGATGTTTAATCAGAAATCATTTTCAAAACAGTCTGAGGTCTTGAAATCAGTGAGAAGATGTCAGAACCAGGGACTTCGCTGCCTTGCAGAAAGTGATGTCTGGTGGACTGGAGGAGGTTGACGGTCATCTTAATGGTCGATCAAGCCAATTTCTATGCCCCATGAATAATCACCCCTTCACGAGGCATTCAGATGTGTGGTTTTGTAGGCTGGCTGAGTCATCTCCCTCTATTTCACCAGGTTGATCTTAAGGCAGGAGGCAGCATGCCTCTGTAAAGGACCAGATGGGAAATATTTTGGACTTCACATGCCACATATGGTCTCTGTCGCATATTTTTCTTTGTTTTTATTACAACTCTTTTAGAAAAATGCAAAAACCATTCTTAGTGTGCAAGCTGTACAAAAACAGACCTGTGGGCTGGAGTTTGCTGACCCCCTCTCTAAAATAATCATGGAAAGATGCTCATTGCATCCTCAGGAAATATTTAGGTGTGCTTCTCTGTACCCCCAGCCATAAAAATAGAGTATCCTTTCCATGTTTCTAATGTATCTTGCTTGAGGTAAAGAGTTGCAAGTCCTCTTTTCAGGTTGGATGCATTTTACATAGGCTTTCTCTCATTCCTTCAGGGAGACAGAAACAGGCTCAGAAATTAAGTCACTAAAATGATTAATGTGGTACTGTCAGAAAAGAATTATGAACCTGCAGGGTTATGGTCGCTCAGAGAACTCATTTTTCGTTTCTGTCCATCACGTGAATAACAATAACCTTCTCCAACAAGCAGAATGAAGAATGTATGGACTGCCAGGAAGTATTCCTTACTGCTCACTAAGTACTGGCACCGTGAAGACTTTATATGGCCATGCTGATGTGCTGGGGATTGCTGTCAGATCTGGCTTTTAATGGGAGAAAATGATCTGGTCATTTGCTTTTGACTTTTGGATCTTCACTGTTTTCCTAACATCAGCATGCCTCATGGGTGACATTGAACACACACACACACACACACACACACAATCTTGTGTCTTTATCAGAAACTTGAATCAAAATCCTTGGATAACAATTCTTTTTTTTTAATCAGCATTTTAATTTTACCAGAGTATTTATTAAAATTAAAAAAAAGTATTACTTTGGTCCATGAGTCAACAAAAGATGGTGTGTTAACATACAAATGTGATGAATGAATTCATACTAGAAGAGGCAAAAAGAAAAAAAAAAAACTAGAGAGAAATTAAAAACTGTCATCATATTTCATGTTTAAGATAGCCCCAGATAAGTAATGCTGCTTTCTTATTTTATTACTGTGCTCAAACTTGTAGCACTACAAAATTGCTAGATCGGGGCAGTCAATGAAAACCCTACAGGAAAACATAGAAAACTTTTGCAAGAGTGGGGATTTTTGACTATGATAAAGGAAGATATTTCAGGAGGCAATGAATCTCAGCTTCCTAAACATAACAACCACAGTCTTAAGTCTTTGTTAAACCCTCTTAAAGCTTACCTTGTAGGATGTATTATTAGTTGTAATTAAAATGGACCCAAATTACAATTTAATTAGTTTTCATAGGACAGACTTTGAAAGATCATCTTTCATTCTGGAATACATAATGTTTCTTCCTGTAATTATTTGTTTCTGTAAATTATTCCAGTCATAAATTTAATAGCCATTTTTAGAGGAAATTGTTCACTTACCATTCATCTGGGTAGCTCAAAGGATGAAACGCCTATATTTGAGTATTTGTCCAGGTACCATCATGTCCAGAAAATCACTTCATCTAATTTGACATGTTTTTGATTGACCTTGTCAGGCAGAAGGCAGCATGCATTGCAGTACTGCTATTTGGGAGGTTTCTGAAGAAAACATTCACAGAGTAAGTTTTAGAAACACAAGCCTTTTTGACAGTTCTAGAAGGTACAGATCCTCTGGGATAAAACAGGGAAATTGGTTCCACCAAGTCCGGATTCATCCAACATTGGTAATGTGAATTGGGAGAGGTAGAGTAATTTATTCTCATAAGCAAACTGCCAAGAAGATAGAAAGTCCTGAAGAGCTTTCTCGAGCTGCTGTTGTGCTCACGCTCTCCTCTGGTCCTCCTGACAGTAGTGCTCCATCACCCCTACCATCGAGCAGTGGCTGCCTGCTGCGCCCTGCTGCAGCCGCTACCTCCTCATGGGGTTCAGTTGTTTAGATGGGAAGAGGCTCTGTGTATTAGATGATTGCCCCTAGGATCCATGGGAAGGGGGAGGCCAGTGACCGCCAGGCAGCCTGATTTCCATTCAGAATGCACGCACAGAGGCTTCTCCTCTCATTGATCCCAGGCTGTCTGATATATATTTTTACCAAACATGTTTCTGTGGAGAGGAGACAGCTGGAATTCCTTTAGAGTGATCCAAAAGGGCTTCAGATAAGAGCAGACTTCTGCAAATTGACCAATTTGGCAGAAAGAACAAAGTACATGCCAGAATACTGTACAGCTAGAGATTCATGTGTTGCTTCAGGTCTGTGGCATCGTACATACTGGCAATGCTTGATTTCTGTGGCCTACTTGGCCACCAGGAGAGAGGAAACAAATATTCCTATTTGTTTTTTGATGTAGCATCTGATATTTGCATTGACTTGTGGTCTAAAATAACACCAACCACCGTAGACAATTTCTGCCTATTCTTTAAGTCTGTTGATTAACTGGGTCAGGTGGCTATTAGGAATGTGGTTATTATCTCAAGGAAATGATCCACTGCCAACAGGTATTGCTCTGGCACAAGGGAAATAGAGATACCATTGGGAAGAGCACACACACAAAAATATATGTAGAAATTTTTATTTATTCAAAGTGAAGTAAGACCCCAGTAACTCTTTTTGGATACGTCTAATAGTAATTTGGAGGTATTTAAATTCAGGACCAGGAGATCTTGATTCTCAGTATAGTAATTATAAGTACTAGTGTTATAGTTAGAAAGACTAGGTAATTAAGAGTGTTATCAGTAGACTTCGGAGAGGTGATGGGTTAATTACTAAATAAAAGTGATTTACACTGAATTGAAAATGACAGCTGATGCCTTCTGAAAGCACAGCTTGATGGGAAAGGAAACATGAGGATTTTGGACACATGTAGGAAAAAGAGAAATCACAATTGGTCTGGAAATCACAGAATGTATGCAGAATAGGGATAAAGAAGACTCGTGTTCTGCTTTTGTTCAGGCTGGTCAGGAGGGCTCACAGTTGGATATATTCCTATTTGTGACATGAAGAGAATAGATAGTGGAAGCAACTATTTCAAACCATTGGTCAAAATATACAGCCCAGACGATATCACAAAAGAGATAAATAGAAACCTAACCAGGATTTTCAGCAAGTAGCATAACTGTATTTTAAAATGTCCACTTTAATTTTTCTTTCAGTCTTATAAAAATTTTCTTGGTATTATTTTAGAAGGCTTTCTAGTAGGCTGTTTTTCCTCTCCATCTGCTTAGCCTCCCTTCCTTTCTACTGAAATGTCTCTACGGCACATCTCATGGGCACCTTATACCAACGTTCCCCTTTGTTTCCCAGGCTCAATGATAGTTCCCCAACCTCCAGTATTTCCAGGCCAAATGCTTGGATGGGAGTCCAGGTAGCAGTAGAGCATCATGATAAATCAGTTTCACTTGGAAGCAGATGACCAAGTCTCATGTCCTGTTTCTGCTCCCTACTAAACATCATTTCTTCAGCTACAAAGCAGAATATTTAACCTATCCGTGTCAGGAAGCTGTTGCAAGTGTTAATGGGGGGACTTCAAGCTCTTACAGTAGACGCTGCATCTGCTCTTCATCCTTCACGCCTTCAACTGCTCTCCAAAGCCAGCCGATCCTGTGCTTGAGGGTCTCCAAAGCCAGCTGATCCTGTGGTTGAGGGTCTCCTCGAGACGTCCTGTTTTCTCTTTCCTTACCTGGGACCTCTCCATCTCAGACTTCCATCATCGCTGCTGCTGCTAAGCTGTGTCCCACTCTGTGCGACCCCATAGACAGCAGCCCACCAGGCTCCCCCGTCCCTGGGATTCTCCAGGCAAGAACACTGGAGTGGGTTGCCATTTCCTTCTCCAATGCATGAACGTGAAAAGTGAAAGTGAAGTCACTCAGTCGTGTCTGATTCCTAGCGACCCCATGGACTGCAGCCCACCAGGCTCCTCTGTCCATGGGATTTTCCAGGCAAGAGTACTGGTGTGGGGTGCCATTGCCTTCTCCATCCATCGTCTCTAGTCTGCAGTATTTTAATCAGTTCCATATGAGTCACTTATCTGTTCCTGCTGCCCGCATCAATCCATGCTTCACAAAGCAGCCATGTGAAGGTGAACCCTTCCGTGGCTCCCTACTCCCCTCTGTAGAAGCCTCTGCCTCCTTAGCAGAGGGTCCAGAGCCCTTAGTGATCTGACCACCGGTGCTTCGTCTGCCTTCTCTCCACGCTCCACTCCCCTTGCTGAGAGGGCTCGTGCAGTGACCTCCAAACACTCACCTTCTGTCTCACCTCTAGTCTTATTCCCCGCCATGGAACATTCCATCTCCCCATTAATTCATCCTACTCTACTTGCCTAGATATCTCTCATTTAGGCCCAGCTCCTGGCCCTCCCTCGTGGTTCAGATGGTAAAGAATCTGCCTGCTCTGTGGGAGACCCGGGTTCGATCCCTGGGTCGGGAAGATCCCCTAGGAAGGGAATGGTCACCCACTCCAGTGTTCTTGCCTGCACAATTCCATGGATGGAGGAGCCTGGCAGGCTACAGTCCTTGGGGTTGCAAAGAGTCAGACACAGCTGAGCAACTAACACTGTCACTTTTCATGGCCCTCACCAGCTGTACTTTAGCCCCATTGGCTGCCCCTGAGTCTTCAAAGACTCCAGGGTCTTTTTCACATAAAGTTCTGTGGACATGCTCTTCACCTGAAACACTCCTCTCTCTTTTTCTCTCTCTTTGCCTTATTAATTTCATTTAATGAATGCCTTGTCAGCTCAGATGCCTTTCTACAGGAAAGCCCCCTCTGACGACCTTCTTAGAAGCCCTCTTGACGACCTGAAAACTTGCCTCTATTAGCACTTATGATTGAGGACAGTATGTAGTTATTTGGCTTAAGCATGTCTTAGATCAGGTTCCCTAGAAGCCCACCCTAAGACAAGGATTCAAGGGTGAGCAGTTGCTTTAAGGAGTGATTCCAGAAAGACAGGAAGGAGAGCATGGGTGTGAGATAGGGGAGGGAAGGAGAAAAATGCAAGGCTGGGTCTCTGGGAGACCATGTGGGAATCTCAAGGTGGTCCCACCGTAGGGGCATAAAAGCAGCTTTCCATCATTGGTTGAGGGCTGCTTCCAAACTGGCTGCACGGGACAAGCATCATTTTGAACTAGGAGAAAACCCTGAGCACAGTGCCACGGGTGTTCATGAGGAGAAACCACAGCCATGTGAGTGCGTGGAGATCAGAGGTGGGTGCCAAGGGACGCAGTGGGGGTTGACAGCTGCACCCTCAGGATCTGTCTACTCCACTGAGCTCTCTGTTCCAAGACTCCAGTCTCACTAATTATCTTGAGAGCAGAACCATCTGAGAGAAATAGAACGCTGGTCACGGTGTATATTCAATTTTAATTTTTTAATTTTGAGGGTTTTTTTTTTAATTTTGAGAAGCAATGTTTTTAAAAAGACATAAGAGAAATGGGCAACATTAATTTTTGTTCAGTCGCTAAGTTGTTTCCGACTCTTTGTGACCACGTGGACTACAGTATGCCAGGCTCCTCTATCCTCCACTGTCTCCCAGAGTTTGCTCAAAGTCATATCCTTTGAGTCAATGATGCTATGTAACCATCCATCCTCTGCTGCCCCCTTCACCTTTTGCCTTCCATCTTTCCCAGCATCAGGGTCTTTTCCAGTGAGTCAGTTCTTTGCATGCAGGGGCCAAAGTATTGGAGCTTCAGCTTCAGCATCACTCCTCCCAGTGAATTTTCAGGATTGATTTCCTTTAGGATTGACTGGTTTGATCTCCTTGAAGTCTCTAGAATCTTCTCCAATGCCACAGTTGAAAAGAATCAATTCTTTGGCTCTCAGCCTTCTTTATGGTCCAACTCTCAAATCCATACATGCCTACTGGAAAAACCATAACTTTCACTGTACAGACCTTTGTCAGCAAAGTAATGTCTCTGCTTTTTAATATGCTATCTAGGTTTCTCATAATATGAGATAAAATTCTGTGTTTCTCTCTGGATTGTCTCAAGCTTCAGTTTCACCTTGTGCAGACAGGTACCTCTCAGGAAGACACTCCATCCACCTTTCTTTTGTCACCTCCCCAAGGGAAAGTCTTTTGTCTTTCAGATAACCTAATTTATTCCCTCTCCACCATCTTGAACTTTGTAAGTACTCAACAAACATTAATTCATGACAGAGATACCTAACAGCTTTTGAATTTATTCATGGGACGATTCTTCTATTCAAAGAACATATTTATATACTTTTCTAATATTCCACAAAAAAGCCAACCAGTGTTTTGTCTTGCCAGTTCTGAATGTAACATCTGCACAGAGCACAATGTGTGACTGTTTTAAACAAAATGTGTAGGCACACCAGTTATCTCAATTCAGACACATAAATGACAACAATGAGAAATGTAACTTTTAGAAGGGAGTTTAACCTGAGGGCTTAAAGTTAATGAAAAAGTGCATTTGTTGTTTTTCCTGTTAGAGCGAAAGAATCCTGTCATTGCGCTAAGCTGTATTTTGGCCATAATTTTTCCAGTTATGATATAGGCACCAGGCTGTTTCACAACCTGAAAACCAGTGTAATTTATAACCATCAACACCAGCGTAAATTGATGTCTATCCCTAGCTACCCCATGGATTCATTGGAAGACTTGAAAGTTGCTTAATTCCCTTTTGTTTCCTATTCTTTAAAAAAATGCCACATTAATATGTTTCTTATTATTGTCATTCCTTAATGGTTATTGATTGTGTTTTGTATCTCTGTGAGGCATTGCAACTTCCCCAGGGAAGACTGTGTTAATGAACAGTGTTTGTAAAGCACTTGGAAATCCTTGGATTAAAATCTAACCATATCAGAGTATAAGTATTTGTACTAATATGCCATATGGGAGAACCATATGTCATCTATTAAGAGGGCATGCGTGATATTGAAAATAGTTGTCTGGTTGCATTGCCTTGTGCTATTTTTATATCAAGATGTGCCAGGGCAAGGTTTGGTATGCCAGCGTCATACCTTAATTGAACTATAAAGTTCAGTCCTGCAGCAGGGATTTGTTGAGTTTCTTCTTATACACTTGACCTTCTACTTAGCAACTCACACGATGTATGTAAGGGACAGTTGCATGCTACAGTTTCATGAGTTTCTTTTCCTTGAAATTGCATCGTATTTAAGTCTCTCTTAATAGACACACATGCTTTAAAAATAACAGGTTTACTTATTTTCTCTTCCCCCTACATCCACAAACAGGCAGTTTGGGGACATTTGTAGAAAGAGCTAGACCAAGATAATGGTCTCCTCGGTCCTGTATTTGAAGGCCAGCCATGGTCTTGCAGGCCGTCTGTGAATGCAGCTGTAACACTATGTAGAAGTGCTTCTGGCCGGGAGGACACTGCTCACCATCCCCCCAGCTGGGCTCTGTGTGCACCACTCCGTTGCCACGAGGCCCCAAGTCACCGATCTGGACAACCGCATTGTGACAAGTTCTAGACACAACCTCCACTGGCCTGGAGAAGGGATTCCTTCCCTAAGGCAACTGCTCCAGGTGTTGTTCAGGCGCTAAGTTGTGTCTGACTCTTTGCAATCCCTGGACTATAGCATGCCAGGTTCCTTCACTGTCTCTCAGAGTTTGCTGAAATTCATGTTCATGGAGTTGGGAGTGCTAGCCAACCATCTCACCCTCTGCTTTNACACAACCTCCACTGGCCTGGAGAAGGGATTCCTTCCCTAAGGCAACTGCTCCAGGTGTTGTTCAGGCGCTAAGTTGTGTCTGACTCTTTGCAATCCCTGGACTATAGCATGCCAGGTTCCTTCACTGTCTCTCAGAGTTTGCTGAAATTCATGTTCATGGAGTTGGGAGTGCTAGCCAACCATCTCACCCTCTGCTTTCCTTCTCCTGCTCTCAATCTTTCCCAGCATCAGGGTCTTTTCCAATGAGTCAGCTCTCCACATCAGGCGGCCAGAGTATTGGAGCTTCAGCTTCAGCATCAGTCCTGTTCCAGTAAGAAGACAAAATGGTGACAAGATATACTGGCACTGGAGCCTGGGCTCTGTAGCTGGGCCATCTCTCCTGAAAAATTGTGCCCCATGTGATGTAGGAGCCCAACTAAACTGGTGGTTGTGAAATAGAAAATAATTTTCCTTTTTTTCCAGATTGACATGTAAAGTAGCCATGCAAGTCCAGGTAAAGGATGAGCACGTTTCATTAATTCACAAATATTTGTTGAACATCATATGCTCAGTCTAGTTTCTTAGGAGACAACAGGCAAGTAAGCCAAGATTCCTGCCTCAGTGGAGCTTACATTCCCTAAAGGATGGCTATGCATAAACCATGAACATTAACACCTCCCTAAAGTAAATATTTGACCAGGTAAAGGATGAGCACGTTTCATTAATTCACAAATATTTGTTGAACATCATATGCTCAGTCTAGTTTCTTAGGAGACAACAGGCAAGTAAGCCAAGATTCCTGCCTCAGTGGAGCTTACATTCCCTAAAGGATGGCTATGCATAAACCATGAACATTAACACCTCCCTAAAGTAAATATTTGAAGGTGATCAGTGATCAAAAGAGACAAAAATAAAAAGCAGATCAGGATGAAGATGGAGTGTGTGGAGGTGGGGAGATGTTACAATTTTAAGGGGCATGTTCAGCACAGTTTGTAAAGGGGGCATTTGAGCAAAGACTTGAAACACCTGAAGGGAAAGGAATGTCGGCAGAGGGGGATGGGACAGGCAGTACAGAGACCAGGGGAGAAGACAGTCTCATGCTGGAGAAACAGCACACAGAGGCCGGTGTGGCTGGAGTGAGTGAGAGGGGAGGAGACTGGGAACAAGGCAGAGCAGGAAAACAGCCGGTCTCCCTCACGTGGGGCCTTGCTGCCTTTGCGTGGAAACGGTATGATCAGACTTAAACGTTTCAAGACAAACCTTCTCGGGTAAGAATAAGGACTGTCGCCCCAATCCAGGAGAAGTGGGCATAGAGACTGGGCCAGGTGATGGTGAAAACAGGTGAACTCTAACCACTGGCGTTCCCTACATAGCACCACATTTGATTTTTAGGAACCATTATTTGTGATCAAAGAGACATGACATTTTAAAGCTGGCCCCGAATTCAATGAGGTTCAACTAGAGGCTCAAATAGACACTGTACCTTTTCTTCATCAAGAACTGAAATAAGCTTTGAATGACAACAAAATAATTATTGTTTAGGGGAGAAAGAAGTTGCCTTCTTAACCCCTTGGCAGGTGTTTATGGAACCCTGCCAGATTGGGGGCACTGTGCTAGATGCTGAGGACATCTCAGCAACAGTATAGACATCTTTCTCAGGATTTACAAGTCAGCTGTCAAAACGCGAAAGAGGTCACAGGAATCTGCAAGACAAGAAAGACCTCAGGTTTTGGCACACTCTGGCCCTGAGTTTTAAGTCTCAGCTCTGCCACTAACTGTGGGGCTTTAGGGCACTTATTTGACCTCCCACAACCTTGAAATCTTTATCTGTAAAAATGTAGATAAAAGTCTAGCCCAGGAGGACTGTGGAGGGCTTTGTGGTAACAGGTCAGAGGTGCGGAAGTGCCCGTCCCTGGGAGGCAGCAGCTCCCGTTCGTGTCAGATGGTGACTGCCTGACCGCATACTGCTGTTTGATCTGCCCTGGGAGACACTCACGAGGCTTTTCATTACACTGGTGAGGCAGCCAACTCGGGAACGTAATTTCCTGAGATTCATATATGTAGATCAATTGGTTGACAATACCTCCAGAACAAGTGTTGAAAGGTTTGAAACTAAACTTTCTACCTCTCTCCTTTTGTTCTTTTCTTTCTTTCATCCTAAAAGCCTTCAGGCAGAGTTGAGCAAGGTTAGGCATTCACACTGAAGTACGGGTGGTGAGGTAGGGAACCAACCTCTCCCACGCCCTACTCCAGCCAGCCAGGGTGTAGTTGAGGTCAGGAGGGTGTCTTGGTCTCAGATTGAAGGAGACTAGAGAAACAGGACAATGAAAGGCAGTTTGTGATAACAGATTGCCATGAAAACTATCCTTAGAAAATTTTCAAAGACTTCCATGTGAGGAATGTCATCACTGCTTAGTTGCATTGTGGTCATGGAGAAGGTCTTTGTAGAAAATACAGACCAGAGTACTCAGGGCTGGCAAAGGTGATAAGGGGGTGATTATGTCCCCAACTTACTCTAAAAGGGATCAGGGCAAAAAAAGAAAGTTTCTTGTACTGTTCCTGTAACTCTCCATTGTTTAAAATTATTTCAAAATATCTCCACTATTAAAGAACAAATTTAGAGTTGTACCTTTGTACCCACCTGGCTTCAGTGTTGGAAGAGCTAGTTTCTCAATGTTCTTAGTGTTCTGTGTTAACTTGTATGAGATTATAGCTTAATTTTCAGCTATTATGTTAAATATCATTTTCCCATGCTTCCAGCAAACAAATACTAGCTGTGTTTCCAGGCAGGCAGTAGGGGACTCTGGTACCAGTGGACTGGGTTGAATCCCTGCTGAAATCTCTGTGGGATCTCAGGAAAATTATCTAACATCTCTGTGCCTCAGTGTACCCACCCACAAAATGTGGATAATAATAATATCACCTCATTGGGTTGTTATGAGAATTAAATTTGGTAATCTTTACAGAGCATTGAGATACTGAGTGGAACATAGCCAATATTCCATACGTGTCAGCCAGTATTAACTAGGTATTATACTGCTACCACATAGCTCTATTAAGTAAAACATAAACATTCATGGCAGAGCATACTCGTCAAGAGCATTCCTTATATAAGCTGAATTTTAGACTTTTGGGATGTGTAAGAATATAGCTGTGTGGCAAAATAAAAAAATTAAGACTGAATTCTTTATAAATGAAAAAGTACTGAGTTAAAAAAAAAACAAACTGAGACTTCCTGACCTGAGAAAAATTAAGATACGATTTGTATTAATCAGCTATTATCGCAATAAAACTATATAACAAATCACCCCAAAGTTCAGAGCCTTACAACAAAAAGATTTGTTCTCGTTCTTAGAGGTTTACAGGTTGACCGTGGGTCTGCTGATGTAGGCAAGGCTCCACTGGGCTGCTGGATATCAAGCTGCAAGTTTTCTGGTCTTGCCTCCAGTCTGTGATGTGGGTCAAGCCTGCTCCTCGTATCTCTCATCCTCTTTAAACCAGTGGCTACAGAGGCATCTTGCCATGGCCAATGGTAGAAGTGCAAGCACTAAGTCCAATAGTGCAACACACTCAAGCCCTTGGCTTCTGTCATGTCTGCTGACATTTCATTAGCTGTAAACCTGGATCAAGTCCAACAGCAGGGAAAGGACACTGAGATATATAATCCATTACCAAGGAACTCAAGATCTGAAGCCAATAATCCAGTCTGCAAACCCCTGAGTTTGAATTGCCTGTTCCCTGCCCGTGTCCAGAAACCTTGGGAAAGACAGCAGTGTACTAGCAGGCAGCACACGTCAGGTTGCTTCCCCAGCAGCAAGAATGTGTTTGCTCTGACTTACCTCCTCTTTCCCTTCCCATCCCTATGCACATTGCACAAAAGAACGGCAAATATCAGGTTAGCAGTTTGTAGCCACGACATTGAAATTTTGCCCTTAAAAAGCTCATCCATATAGAATTAAACATGAACTGCATATTTACACAAATTCACTTTGTTATCAATGGGAGACCCTACTGCTTGCCACTTACAGAATTAATACAAATGGTAGAAAGGAAATGCGCCTTTAATCAGAAGTCAACAATCTGGGGAGATGGTGGACTCAGCATCCCCCAAAACACACCTCCAAAGATTCCACTCAGCCATGAAAGGTTTAAAGGAAAGGAGAAGAGTAAACTCAGTTAATCACTGAGACAAGGGGTCAGACTCGTCACTGTCCCCCACTGCTTTCAAGCTATTGACTTCTGTGATCTTCCCCTAGACATTATCTTGTTCACACAGCTTGATCACACAGTTTGCTCATGAGATTACTGAGAGACAAGCTAGGGAAGAGATCTGGTCATCTCTTAATTGCTTATTCTTCGTTGATCTGCAAGTCAGGCAAGGTGTTGTGTGATTAAAAGGTTTGAAAGGCGTGCTTGGGCCAGAAATGAGTAGAGGTTGGGGTGCCTCATTCAAAACTTAATTACAGTATAGCTTTGCTACAGTGACAAGAACAGGGGCTTTCTGCTGAGGACGGTTTGCTTCAAAGAGCTGCTGGCAAGTCCCCACTTGTCAGAACATCATCCCACTTCTGTGGGATTAGAGGGGGAGGTCTGTCTTCTGGAACTTCTTCATGTCGACATAGTGCTCTAGAGTGGAAGACGTCAGCGTCTCTTTCCTGACAGTTTTAGTTGCCTGCTCTCGTATATGGGCAGGATAGACTACAATTATATTGATGCCAACAGAGATAGAGACTTATGGGCAATCATGTCCATCTCGTTGTCTTGAGGTCAGTCCTTGGAATCATGCTGCCCATGACTCAGTGCTGCGTGAGACGGAGGGAGGAGATTCTGTCATGGCTGCGGTCTGGCATCACACAGTTAGATTTTTTTCCCCTCCAGTGGCAGTCATGGTAACTGTAAAGCAACTCAAGAACATACATCAGATGCTGAGTCTGCATCGCTGTTGTCCTGATCATGAACTTCTTGGTTCTGTACTTGAGAAAGCGGGAGAGCCCTGCAGGATTCTGCTCGGAACCAGCTTTACAGCAGGAGTCTCTTATTTTTATTTCTATAAAATTCCTGAAATGTCCTTGCATATAGTATGTGCTCCATGCATATGGGTTGAAAGAATAGAGGGCAGAGTGTTCATACTGGAGAAGCAAAAATAATTCAGCCATTAGAATTTGCACAGGTCACCATGCTTTTAGGTGTGGGGAAGTAGTCTTATGTGACACTCAACATGAATGAGGTGGATATTTATTATTGGAAATAAATATGGAATCCTAACCCATGGGGTTGCTAAGAGTCGAACACAACTGAGCGACTCCACTTTCACTTTTCACTTTCATGCATTGGAGAAGGACATGGCAACCCACTCCAATATTCTTGCCTGGAGAATCCCAGGGACGGGGGAGCCTGGTGGGCTGCCGTCTATGGGGTCGCACAGAGTCAGACACGACTGAAGCAACTTAGCAGCAGCAGCAGCAGCAGAGCTGTATTAATTAGGAGAATTTAGCTTCCATGTGACATTTTTTAGGCTCACAAAATAGCCTGTCACTTCCCTGTATTTCTTCACATTTATTGTGAGCCTTTTAAATCCCTTCTAATAACCTCAAGTTTACATTCCCCAGTCTACTTCACTTTTTTATTGTTTATCTGCTTTTCTGTGAAGATAGCTAGACAGACAAGCCCACAAAAAAAGGAGAGTTTGTCCTTATCCAATACTTAATGGGTAACGGTGTAATGGGATTTTTTCTTTCCTACCAGAGGAAGCCCACTGTTTCACTCAGAACTCACCCATTTGAGACATTTTAAATGGATGGGATGTTAGAAGCCAGGCGAACTGTCCTGAGAGTGAAATGAATGCTAGTCTAATTGCCGAAGAATGTATCAATTGGGCTTGGAAAGCAAGACTTCTACACTGGCTCCCCCTGCTGGCTCTGAGGATGTACTCTCTTGATGAAAGCAATATACCTAATCCTTTTCTTTTAAGGGCGAGGTACTCAAATGCCGAATGTAGCATTCCTCTAGAAGGCGTTTACTCCGTAATAAACATACCAAGCGTTTCTTGAATTTGCTTCCGAAGGGCAGAAATCCTGAAACCCAGAGCACCCCACGGCCAAGATTCTGTTTTCCCAGAGGAAAACAGAACACGTCACTTGGGCAATTTCATTAGGGAGTGGGACGACCGCGGACGCGGGGATTAAGGGTAAAAACCCCAGTGGCTGTAGGTGAGATAAAGAACCAGACTGCTTCTTACGGTTACAAAGTTGGTCGTGGGGGCTCTGAATTTCATTTTCATGTGTTTAGGACTGCTGGAACCTTCCTGTGACTTAACTGTTGTTTTTCTTTCCCTTCTCCCTTTATCTCTCCACAAGAAAGCTTTTTACCCCCACTCAATGTGGTGGGATTAAAGATGCGGTGACCAGATTAATTTTAAAAACAGCTGGTCACTGCAGACTTCAAGCCTATTGTAAAATCTGTGTTAAAAGGTCTGGCTGTCGGGGGAGACAAGAAAGCTGGTAGATCTTTCCCGCTTGAGTCTGAGTCCATGTGGTGGGAGGAAGGCAAAACACTGACCTATGGTTTTGACACGTGCCCCTGTACCAATCGGACCTTGTGAACAGGAGCAAGAACATCAAGGATGACTGTTGCCTTCCTACATCACCTCCCTGGAGAACCAAAACAGAGAGACATTGGAAATGTCCTTGCAAATACTCACGGAGAACCTTAGGTTTGGGGAACTGCAGAGCCACCGCTACAGAGGTTATACTATAACCCTGTGACAAATGGCACGGTGCTGGGCAGAGGGAATTTGTCGTGCTTCAGTCGCTAAGTCATGTCCAGCTCTTTGCGACCCCGTGGACTGCAGCATGCCAGACTTCCCTGTCCTTCACAGTCTCCCTGAATTTGCTCAAACTCAACGTCCATTGTGTCAGTGACACCATCCAGTCAGCTCATCCTTTGTCATCCCTTTCTGCTCCTGCCTTCAATCTTTCCCAGCATCAGGGTCTTTTCTCATGAGTTGGCTCTTCACATCATGTGGCCAAAGTATTAGAGCTTCAGCTTCAGCATCATTCCTTCCAGTCAATATTCAGGATTGATTTCTTTTAGGACTGACTGGTTTGAGCTCCCTGCAGTGGAAGGGACTCTCAAGAGTCTTCTCCAACACCACAGCTGAAAAACATCAATTCTTCGGTGTTCAGCATCCAAACATGACTAGTGGAAAAACCATAGCTTTGACTATATGGACCTTTGTCAGCAAAGTAATGTCTCTACTTTTTAATACGCTGTCTAGGTTTGTCATAGCTGTTCTTCCAAGGAGCAAGCAAGGGAATTATAGACACACTTTATTTATTTGGCTGTGTTGGGTCTTAGCTGCAGCGTGCAGGAGCCTCATTGCATGACGTGGGATCCTTTGTTGTGGCCCATGGACTCTAGTTGTGGGGCATGGGCCCTGGAGCGCAGGCTCAGTAGTTCAGGCAAGTGGGCTTAGCTGCTCTGTGGCATGTTGGATCTTAGTTCCCAGACCAGGGATCAAACCCATGTCCCCTGCATTGCAAAGAAGTGGTCCATTCCTAACCACTGGACCACCGGGGAAGTCCCCATACTTATACATTTATTTGTAGATTGAATCTCTTCCCCATGTCAGCGTTGCTCTTATCTATTTATTTATTTTTGTCACTCTGTCATAAACGTTTTCTTTCATTCAGGTCAATTCCAGATGTTTTCGCATTTTCCACCCTCCTCAATAGGTTCTTTTGCAGAGCTGCTCTTGGTGAAAGTTTCCCTCACTGCCGCCGAGGCTCTTATTTCAACTCCACGAGTCGCATCCTCCTCTGGAAGGATGCCCATCCTCTTGCCTCTGGATTAAGTGTTGGTAGTTGTAACAGATGGTGGGTCAAAGCACTCAAGTACCACTCGGTTAAGTGGTCTAAGCCTGGCTGGGGATCAGGAATTTTTAAAGGACTCAGTAGGGTGATCCTTCTGCTCCCTGTGATCTCGGCTGAGGTCATCAATTGGGTGTGTTCAGCTGGCAGCAGGGCCAGGTAGGAAGGTGGGAGACGGCTTCATCCACATGTCTGGCCCCTCTGTGCCGCTCTCTCCCTGTCCCCTCTCCCCTCGAGGTGCTCACCTGAGTTTCTCTAAGCAAGGTGACTGGCTTCCCAGAGGCAGAAGGGGAAAGCTGCCAGTTCCCTTAGGCTTTGGCTTGAGGGGCCCAGAGAATCATGTCCACATTTCACTGTCTAAACAAGTCATAGAACCAGTCCGAATTTCAGGAATAAAGGAGTAGATTCCACCTCTTGAGCAACTGGAAGCTTTGGCCATCTTTAACCCAGGTGTGCAGAAAACTTCTGCTTCCTTGCTTTCTGTACTTTAACTGTGTGTCTTATATTTTATTCCTTTGTCTTTATATAAATTTATCATTTAAAAAAATTTCTAAACACATTTGGAAACCCTCCCAGCAATGAGTTCTAAACTGATGCCTTTATTTGCCTTTGAAAAGTTTACTTTTTTCTACACATAAATCCACAGAGATACATACAATTTAAGCCAAAGGGAAATTTTTAGCTAGTTTCCAATATATAGCCACCATTATACCTGCCCAGTTATTTATTTTTCAAGGAGTTATGTATTCCGGCATAAACTTGACCAGCATAATCTGTTCAAGACAGAATATTTTGTAGCATAGAAATCTTAGACTGTCATGTGTAAAATGTAAGTAAATGTCTAAGAAATTAATGGGATGGGATGGGGGGGCGGAAGGGAGGTCTAAGAGGGAAGGGATATTCGTATATGTATGACTGATCCACTTTGTTGTACAGCAGAAACACAACATTGTAAAGCAGCTATACCCCAGTAAAAAATTTAAGTAAAAACTGTAAAAGAAATTAAGTAAAAATAGGTGGGTTTTTTGCAACATAAATCAAACAGGAAAATAAAGTGCGTAGAAACATAATCAGCCAAGACTCTTTACACGGTGCATATTGCTTGAGTCAAGGGAAAAAAGCAAATTGAAATTAAAATCTGTTTGGCACTTTGGGAGGTGCTGTGTGAGAGAAGAGATGTGACTAGAACTGCTGAGTGAATTTTGTTTACCGCAGTTCAGCTTTCCACCAAGCAAATCATGCGAGAAGGGCCCAGGATAAATGCACCTATTTATGTAGGTAATTTTTCTGTTTCACATCTCTGATTCATCTCTCTGCCTCGCTTTATGGCAAGTCATGCTACATTGCTTACAATTAATTTCACCGCTGTATATTAGCCATAAAGAGATATTTCATAAATTGACTTGATGTATATGTTTTTTTTTTTTTTTCCCTCTCTGTGGTTTTCTAAAAAGATGAGAATGGTCCAGAGGAAAAGCCAAGTGTGGAAGAAATAGAGGAGCAGAGCCAAGAAGCAGGTGGGCTCAGATTTCTTTTGAAGCGTCTCCTCGGCCTCGTCCCCAGAGGTGAACAATAGCTTGACTTAGTGCTGTTTTTGGTGTTCATGCCGTTTCATCGGGTTAACCTCAGTGTCCACTGTGGTCTCCCTCAAGCAATCACCAGCCCTGTTAACGACGAGCGTCAGGGTCTTTAGTCAGAGGAGTGCCCTCTCGGGCGTCAGTCACGGGTTCCTCTTTGGTCCCGGTGATAGCAGTTTGCTCAGTGACGCTCTGCACGGGACCGGCAGAGGCTGGGAGGACCACATCCGAGCTGGGCTGACTAGGGCAGGTCAGAATCAGCAGATGCAGTCTGCGGGGAAAAACGAAATGAAAAACATTCAAAGGAGAGGTATCAGAGGCTTTCCTTCCACAACACATGGAGTGGCCCGTACTGTTTGACACATAGCTTTGAAGAGCTGTGTTCATTTTCTATGTGTTGTGGATGATGCTGTGATGTGGCCTTGACTACCCCACACCCAGAGATCCGTGAGATCCAAAGAACGGGTGTGCCAGTGAAATGCTTAGAGATCTTCTGCTGTATATTGTAAATTGAACATTTTTAACACCTAAAACTCAAAAAAGATGGTCATCACCTTAGGTTTTTCTTTTCCTCCTCCCCATTTTTATACTCAGACACGCTCTCCTCTGAAAGAACGATTCAACGCATGTTATGCAGTTGTCAACATAACCACCCAAATAAAAACTTCCCCCTTTTATTTTTCTAAGTCATTCTTCTGGTTCTAATGAGCCCAACAAGTGGGGCATCTTTAAAATGGGGAGCTCTGCTCATGTGCCAGCCACACTGTGAGCCATTCGCTGGACTCTTGGCAATAAACCAGGTGGTGTGATAGGTTTGTCACTGAGAAGTTCCTCCATTAACCTTGGAGATTTTGCTGGAGGACCGAAAGCCTTTACTATTAAACTGGAAGATGGACTTGAAGATGGCCAATCAGAGGAGGCACTGAAGCAGGGCGGCAGGGACCTTGTGTGCCTGCCGCTTGCTCAGCCAGCGCCCTTTGCTTAAATGCAGTCCTTGAGATGGAATGAATTTCTGATATAGAAAAATGTTGTTATCCGCACCACCGTTGCCCCCAGCTCCCGGTCACCACACTGTTATGTTCCATGGAAGATGAGGCTTCTGAGAAAAGCTGTCACTGTTTTCACTATTTGGGGCCGATGAGTATTAGTCAACCAGCTGCTGACAGCTGAGGCCATTCTCTGAACGTTTACAGGTTTTATTCACTCATTGCTTGTGTGTGTGTGTGTGTGTGTGTGTGTGTGTATGTGTTTGTCTCTCAGTCATGTCTGATTCTTTGCGACCCCAGTTGCTCTCTGTCCCAAACTGTCTTTATCAACATAAATTTCTCCCACCCCATTCATATACATATACACATACACACAGGCACACACATGTATACATGCATACACATCTGCCTGCATTTTATTTATGCATCTCTTTTCCCCTTACTCAGTTGAGAACAGGCAGTTTCTTTATGGATTTGGGACCATCTTCCATGTTAGCAAAGAGTCGTAAACCCTAAGCCTTTTTCTCCACCTCTCAGGTGGACATCACCACCACAATGCGGCTGCCTCTCAGTGTAGAGGAGATTCCTAAACACACCTCCTCTTGTTCTTCTAAGCAGGCCTGCCCGCTGGTCCAGAACCCAGTGGCAAGATTCATCTCAGATCTTGGCCGCTATCAGCATATATGGCTGTAACTGCTCTACCTCCCTAGTCCTGGTGCAGAGAAGTCAGAGGTGCAATGGTGGTCGTTAAAATCCTTTTGACCTACTGTTATTCTTCCAAAATAAAAACATCTTCCTTTCATTCATTAGAAATTCCAGCTTCAATTCTAACTGCACAGCTCTGCACACCTCTTCCATATCACGCAAAAAGCAGCCAGCATCATCCAGCGGTTCTGACTGCTGTCATGATCAAATCAAAGTGGTAGATCCTGTTCCTCAAATGGCCACTCAACAAATACCTATCCAGCTCTCACTGTGGCCCAGGCACTGCTCTGGGCACTGAAATAGGACAGTGAACTATAAAGACAGTATCTTTTCTTCCTTGAAATTTATACTCGGGTGGCAGTGATCCAAAAGGAAATAGTAAGAGAAGCGTGGTTGTGATAAGTGCCTTGTGGAGAAATGAGGTAACGCAGAAGGAATCCTGAGAAGACAGCTTTCCATTGGCTGGACTCAGGGAGGACTCCCTGACGTCAGTAATTAAAGTAAAATCTCAGGGATAAAATGGCAGGAGAACGTTCCAGATGGAGGGACCAGAGAAGGCAGATGTTCAGGTGAATTTTAATACATCAGAGAAGGAAGTTCAGAGCGACTGGAGCCTGATGGATGAGAGAGAACAGGGGTGGGATTCGGGAAAATGCCACAGGACCAGGTTATGTCTGATGTAATCAGTAAGAACTGATTCGGTTAGAACTACAAGGGGAAGCCAATGGAAGGCTTTTAGCAGTGAGGGAGCATAATCAGTTTTAACTAGCTCACTCTTGCCTGTGAGTGAAAATGAGTCAAGGGAGCCAACGTGAGACCAGTTGAAAAACGGTAGCAGGAAGGCAGTGATGGGCGGTTTCTGGAAATGCAGACAAGGTGGACTGCTGTGTTTCATCCCAGAGGCAGAGGTGACGGGGGCACTGATGGCTTAGATACAGGGTGTGGGGACCCAGACTACATCCTAGGCTTTTAGCATCAGTAACTATGTGAGTGATGGTGCCACCGACTAGTGTATGAAAGACTGGCCACAGGGCACAGTTTTTGTTAATAGAGTTGATAGTTCAGATTTGGCCATGGTAAATCCAAGAGGACTCTCAGCCATATGGGGTGTCAAGAAGCCAGTTAGATATATGACTCTGGATTTCTAGGGAGAGATGTGGACCAGAAATACAGGCTTGGGGGTCTCTGGTGTAGAAATGCTACTTACAGCCACATGACTCAGTGAGATTCACTGAAGAGGACAGGTAAATAAGGAGAAGAATGGGGCCTGAGATACCATGGCATCCAGATATGTGGCAACAAAGGAGAAGGAACGGCTGCACCAGGAAAGTATTTCAGAAAGAACGGAGTAGACTCTGAGATGCTACTGAGAAGTCAAGGAAGATAAGAAAGGAAAAATGACCCATGGATTTGGCAAAGTGAGGTCACTGACACCTTTAAGAAGCGAATACTGCGAGGAGGATGGAAGCCAATTGGAGTACGTTACAGAGAGACTGGGAGATGAGGAAGTCTGGAGCAACAGCATGGACTGCTATCTTGGGGAATTTTGCCTTGAAGGCAAGCAGAGAACTGGGATGATGCAACATCAAGGGAGACTTGATTATCTTTAGTCTGTTCTTTTGTTGTTCATAGGTGTTTGTCACCTAACAAAAGAAAGTGATTATCTCCCTACTAACAAATTTTATTCTCTGTTCTGGTAGAAATGTGACCTGAAGGTGATAGTCATGTACATTACAGACAAAGGATATGCTGAAAAAAAATAGCTGGTTACCCTTTATTTTATTGAAAATATAGGTATTTATTAATTGCTCACAGAATATTAATACTCTTTCAAAGATTCAGTTTAATAAGTATATCTGTAAAGTTTTAAAGGGATTACCAAGGGAGCCACTTTTTTACTTTGTATGGAAAAATCAATCTTTTTTTGAGATATTCAACACTTTATTATAATAGATTTTTGTTTGATTTTTTTGCTCCGCTGTGAGCTTCCCTGGTGGCTCAAACAGTAAAGAATCTAACTGCAGTGCAGAAGACCTAAGTTGGATCCTGAGATTGGGAAGATCCCCTGGAGAAGGGAATGGCCACCCACTCCAGAGGACTTCATACGTGGCGCTAGTGGTAAAGAACCCGCCTGCCAACACAGAAGACATAAGAGACACGAGTTCGATCCCTGGGTCGGGAAGATCCCCGGAGGAGGAAATGGCACCCCACCCCAGGATTCTCGCTCGGAGAATCCCATGGGCAGAGCAGCCTGTTGGGCTACAGTCCACAGGGTTGCAAAGAGTCAGACAACTGAGCAACTAACACACGTTTGCCCAGCTGTAGGCTAATAAAAATGTCCTGAGCGTGTGTGTGTGTGTGTGTGTGTGTGTGTTATGTGTTTTTGAGTTATCTTTAGTTTTATAACCTCGTTACTGCATGAAAAAATGTATACATTCCTTTTCCATTTGTTAAGTATTAACTATTCCAAATGATTTTGGTAATCCTTCCCATCTTAAATTTACTATTTTAGTGTTAGTAAGTTGGTTACTATTCTGCAGGCCAAGTGGAGTGAGTCCCTGGTGTGCTGAAGTCCTAAATAGAAAGACCAGCTCTGATGAGGTTCATTGCTGCTGTGGTTGGGGGAGG
>SJYX01000533.1:0-10703 GCA_006410675.1 Oreotragus oreotragus | reverse complement strand
CGCCCCTCTCCCCGTACCCTCACCGCCCTAATTTGGACAAATCACTTTCTGTTACATCCCACTGACCCCTGTCTGTTCTGAGCTCTCTCTACCACCCTCGAACCTCGGTGCACTGTGAATGGCCTGAACCTGCCTGCAAAACTCTGTGTGTGTGTGTGTGTGTGTGCGCGCATGTAGGCGGGTAAGCATATTGCGTGTTTCTGGGAGAGTCTCCATGGATTTGCCCGGAGAACTTTCTGAGCTGTTTCTGATTGGGTCCTGCCTACTGTCCGCCGCCAGCAGCCGCCTGGCCTCCGTGATCATCCCGGGCTCCCTTCCTGTTGTCGTTGTCTGGTCGCTAAGTCGTGGCCGACTCTTTGTGACCCGGTGGACTGTGGCCCGCCAGGCTCCTCTGTCCATGGGATGCTCCAGGCAAGCATACTGGAGTAGGCAGACATTCCCTTCTCCGGGGGAATCTTCCCAACCCAGCTCTCCTGCATTGCAGGCAGATTCCTTACCGTCTGAGACGCCAGGGAAGCCCAAGTTTAAGGGCGGCATCGACTACTGGGCAGCTGTGGGAGGGCACTGCTCACAATAAGCACTCAAGTCCTTTTCTAACCTCGCCCTTTGGAAAAAAAAGGGTCACATTTCATGAATGTAGGCACTATTCATTCTTAGCACTTCACCTAGATTAATGTATTCAAGATTGATAATGGCCGGCCCTCACAGATAAGTGCGTCACTAGACCATTTTACAGACGGAGGAAACTAAGGCCCAGAGAGGACTGCCCACTAGCTGGTAGGCGATGGAGCTGGATTCTTATCACTGCACTTTGCCTCGGGTCTTATTCTTAGTAGCAAGACCGTCCATCCCAGCCACGTGGAACAATTCACTCCATGTTTCCCGAGCATAGCCCTCTCCATGTCCTTCCCATCATGCAGAGATGTCCTTTAGAAGCTTGTGGTCCACCGGGCTCTGGTCTGGTCTCCGGGTCTGGCTCTCCCAACCAGCCGAGGACTTTCTCAAGGCTGGTCCAGTGATCCAGCCTTCATCATCAATACCATGACCGGTTTGCTGAGGTGAAGGGAAACACTTCCCCAATTTATTAGTGGGTAAACTGAGTTTAGGAGAAGGCAATGGCACCCCACTCCAGTACTCTTGCCTGGAAAAATCCCATGGATGGAGGAGCCTGGTGGGCTGCCGTCCACAGGGTCGAGAAGAGTCGGACACGACTGAGCGACTTCACTTTCCCTTTTCACTTTCCTGCATTGGAGAAGGAAATGGCAACCCACACCAGTGTTCTTGCCTGGAGAATCCCAGGGACGGGGGGAACCTGGTGGGCTGCTGTCTATGGGGTTGTACAGAGTCGGACACGACTGAAGCGACTTAGCAGCAGCAGCAGCAAATTGAGTTTAAGAGGTTAAGAGGACTTCCTTGGTGGTCCAGTGGTAAAGACTCTACTGCAGGGGACATGGGTTCAATTCTTGATTGGGTAACTAAGATCCTGCATGCCATGTGGCACAGCTGAAAATTTTAAAAAATATATATTTATTTAGGCTACGCTGGGTCTTAGTGACAGTGTACAGAATCTCCCATCTTCCCTGTGGCCTGAGGGATCTAGTTCCCTGATCAGGGATCAGACCCTGGCCCCCTGCATTGGAAGCTTAGAGTCTTAGCCACTGGACCACCAGGAAGTCCCAGGTGGCCTATATATTTAAAGAAATTAACTCATTTCTCAAAGATTATGGATTCCAGTGGGGGGAAGTGTGTGTATGTGTGTGCTCAGTCATGTCCAACTCTTTGGGACCCCAGTGGACTGTAGGGAACCAGGCTCCTCTGTCCATGGAATTCTCCAGGCAAGACTTCTGAAGTGAGTAGCCATTCCCTTCTCCAAGGGATCTTCCTGACCCAGGGATCAAACCTGAATCTCCTGCATTTGGGCAGACTCCTTACCATCCCTCTATGGGGTCGCACAGAGTCGGACACAACTGAAGCGACTTAGCAGCAGCAGCTTACCATCTGAGCCACCTGAGATCAAACCTTCATCTTCGGCACTGCAGGCAGATTCTTTACTGCTGAGCCACCGGGGAAGCCCAGCTCAACAGGTGTCATTATGTGCTCTAAAAGGCTTGCTCGGCCAAGCTCTGCACTGGTGCCTTAGGGCATATAAACAAGCCCGGGCCTGGCACCTGCCCTCCCCAGAGTCCTACTGTACTGACCACACCTCCCCCAACACCCACATTCCCACATGGTAAGGGGGAGGTGAATTAAAGGTGGGCTTCAAGGGGAAAGATGACTTGTCAGACAGAAAGTGGGGAGGAACCAGCAAGGGGCAAAGGCATTGAGGTTAGCTCATCGAGGGGAAAAGAAAAGGAGAACAAAAATACAGTGGCCAACCAGAGCCAGGCACCTATGGGCGCTGGGACCCAGTTCCTTCTCACCCCTCGGCTGCCACTTAGCCTCTGCCCTCGACTTCCCCCGGGGAGGAGGGGTAGGCGGTAGCCGAGTCAGTCCTCTGATATTCCGGGAGACAGCTCCTGGCTTGGGAGGATGGTGCAGGGTTCAAACTGTATCTTGGGGACCACTTTTTCCAAACAAGCTTTGGGAGCAAGTCACCAAGACTCCCGTGCCGTCTGTCCCCATCCGTTTTGGCCTCAAGACCGTCCAGGAGGACCTGGAGCGTGCAGCTCCGCTACACTGTCGCCTCCTCATCCCGTCCAGTTCAAACGTCACCTCCCCATGAAGCCTTCCCGGAAACTCCGGGAACCTCCCCAGCCCTCTCCGCAGCTTCCACCTCTTTCAGGGGTCTGGGACATCCTTGTGAGCCAAGCAAGGCTGAAGGATGCTCTCTTCCGTCACACACGATGGAAGCGCCGATGGGTGCCCGGCGCCGAGGTGGGGGGCTGGCACGCTCTGGACACCCAGCCACTGACCGCCTCTAGGAGCCGGTGGACGAGGTGCCGGGGCGTTTTCCGCCCGCCCGCCCCCTTGCGGCGCAGCGCCGCAGCCTGAGAAACGCGAGGCCGCGCGAGCGCCCGCCTGACCCCCGCCGCGCCAGGCCCCGCCCTCCCGCGCCCGCCCCAGCGCCGGCCCCTTTTGTTCCCTCCCGGAGCCGGGCCGCTCGCTCCGCTCCCGCTCAGCTCGGCTCGGGCTCCGCCGCCGGGAGCGCAGGCGGCGGCTAGGGCTGCCCGGCTCAGCGCCTACCCGCTTTCCTGCCGCCGCCCAGCCGGCCGCACACGCGGCGCGCGAGGCCCGGACCCGGAGCGCGAACGCGGAACCCCGGCGCCGGGAGGGGCTGCAGGCTGCGGGCAGCGGCGCGCGGGGAGGGGGCCCGCAGCATCCTCTGCCCCCGCCGGTGCCCCGGCGCCGGGAGAGGACGGGGGTCGGACGCCCCCGCCGCCCGCCGCTCCGCCTGCTGCTGGAGGGGCGAAGGTAGGAACAGCCGGCCGAACCCCGAGGGAGGGGGCTCGCCGGGCAACAAAGGACCGAGGGATTGCGGGAGGCGGCGGCAGTCCCGGGCCTGGTCCGGAGCCGGGCGGCCGACCCGGAGGCGTCGTCAGGGAGTGAGGGGAGGCCGAAGGGGTCGGGGCCCGGCGGGTGGGCGTGAGCGGGAGCTCGTTCTGCGTGCACCCCCCGCCCCAACTTCCCCGTCGCCTGCAGGCGAGGAGGGGCTGATGCCGGCGTTGGGGAACCTTCCCGAGCTGCGGGTCCCCTCGGTGGAGGCATCCCCAGCGCCCTCGGTGCCCCTAACGGGGGTTCGGCACAGATGCTAGGGAGCCGCCCGTCGCTCCTTCCAAGGGCAGCGCTGGGCGGCTGGACGCGCCGCAGGGCTCTGGGCTCCCAGGCCCCGCGCGGGGGATGGGGGGAGCTGAGCCTGGTGGGCGCGGCCACACAGCCCTCCAGACCCGGGGTCTGGGAGGACGCGGAGCCCCCGCCCCACGGGCTCTGGTCGCTTGGCCAATGCCCTTTGCAAAACTTGGTTAAAGTGCATGGCGCAGGGGGAATAGACGGATGAGGTGGGGCGTCTTCCCGCAGGAGTGCCCCCCCCCACCTCAGGCTGGCGCTGGTGGCTGGTGAGGCAGCACATTTTTCTGCCCTCCCTACGGGGAGGGGCCCTGGCCGCCCCGAGGATGCTACAGCTGGGCCTCCAGGGCCCGCCCGTTTGGGTCCTTTAGGCGGGGCCTGGGCGGGGCAGAGTGCCCACTGGGCACTGCCACGCAAGCCCCAGTCCCACCCTGGATAAGAGGGGGCACCTGGGGGGAAGTCACCCACCCAGCTGCGAATCCCCCAACCTCTGATTTGCCGCCTCTTCCCTTTTGGGTGAGAAGTGGGAGGTCCAGTCTGGGGGGGCTGCTATCGCTGCTGTGAGATGCCCAAGGGAGGCATGTGGGGGATGGTGCTGGTCTAGGGATAGCAGGCAGAGGAGGGGGAGGGTGCTGGGAGGACCACGTGGGGGCAAGACTCCGCACCAGTTGTAACGTAAACAATGAGCCCTTCATTCATCCAGCTGCTGTCACCTGGCCCAGCACTGCCAGGGGCTGGCAGGTACACAGGGCTGGTGCTTCCCTGCCCCCATGGAGCACAGCCCAGCAGCATCGGTGGAGCACAGTGATGGGGGAGCTGGGAGCACACCTGGAGGATGGGGTGGAGCAGGAAGCTTGACAGAGTCCCAGCGTAGAAGTTTGCTGCCAGGATCCCAAAAGAGGGGCTGGAGGGAGAGGACATAGCGTGGGCAA
The DNA here is from genome assembly GCA_006410675.1 of Oreotragus oreotragus. Classification (NCBI taxonomy): domain Eukaryota; kingdom Metazoa; phylum Chordata; class Mammalia; order Artiodactyla; family Bovidae; genus Oreotragus; species Oreotragus oreotragus. Next base: position 5,988 of record SJYX01000533.1, on the reverse strand, counting down.
GGGGTGGGAGTCAGAAAAAGAGGCAAGAGACCTGGTGGCTGGTGGGTCAGAAGGGCAGCAAAGGATTTGGGTGACTGGGGCATGATGCCCTTCTCCATAAGGCCAGGATGTGTTGGCATCTGCAGTCCTGGCCTGGGAGGGATGGTGGGACTGGTGGAGGGGGATGGGCTGGAGGGGAGTTTCAAAGGCAGAAGAGTCTGGCAGAGGAGACCTGGGGGGAGCCTTAGCAAGCAGGACTGTGCACCTGTGAGTCCCCAGGTGCAGGAAGGCTGGGAAGGAGGTGCCTGGAATTCCGTACCCAGAGCCTGAAGTCCCAAGTGAGGAACCCACCCGCAGAGGCAGCAATCCTTTTTCAGCATCTGCTCTCCCCTCTGGCAATTAAGTTTGACTGCTGGAGCCTGACAGCCTGGGTTCAAAGCCCAGCCCTGCCACTTACGAGTTGTGTGACCTCAGACAAGTCGTGATACCTCTCTCCGCTTCAGTTTTCCCATCTGTAACATGAGGATACTCAAGGTGTCACCTTTTAGGGTTGTTGAGAGAACTGAATGAATAGATAAATGTGTGCGAAGCGTGTGTACTGCAATGGAGAGTGCCCAGTAAGTCTGTGGCCCTTCAGCCTCCATCTGCACCCAGAGTGGCCTGTCCTGTCCTCTCCGCAGCTGTTTGTCCCCTGTCAGGCCGTCCTGCTGGTTAGCCTCGCCCGAGGCCCTGCTGTTCTCCGCCTCAGTGCAGCCTCCTCCCTGGGCTCTTCTGCCTTTCCCGGTCCAGCCTCCCTTGGTGATGCCATTCTTGCTCCCTCTGCTCCGGCCCACGAGGTGGGGGACAATTTCCTCTTGACCTTTCTGTCCCTAGAGCTGCCACGCTAAAGACTGATCCTGCCCTCTTGATGCCATCTCCCCTGACCTGTGCTTCAGCACCCAGGGGAGAGAAGCTGTATTCTTGACCCTCCCGGTTCCCTGTTACCTTAGTCTGAGCAGTTCTAACAAATGACTGCAGACTGGGTGGCTTTAAACAGCCCGTTTACTCCTCACATCTCTGGAGGCTGGAAGGCTGAGATCCACGTGTCAGCATGGTTGGGTGAGGACCCTTTTCCGAGTCACACTTATTTTTGTGTTCTCAAGCTGTAGAGGGGCTCGGAGCTCTGTGGGGTCTCTTTTACAAGGGCACTAATCCCATTCATGAGCACTCCACCCTACTGACCTAATCACCCCAAAGGCCCCACCTCCTAATACTGTCTCCCTGGGGATTAGGATTTCAACTTATGAAGCTGGAGGAGGGAGGGCACCTTCAGACCAAAGCCCCTGCCCAGTGGTCTTTGGGGAGAATGTCAGCCTTTGTTTAAAAAGCAGCAACAACAATGCCTGCTGAGTGCTTACTCTGCCAGGATCTGTTTTAAGCTCTTTGAACGCATGTCTTAGTTTGTGGATATCTTGATAACATTGCTTACATTTTATGGATGAGGAATTCAAGACTTGGAGAGGTTTCCCTGTTTGCCCCCCACTCATTTACATTTATTTATTTATTTTGGCTGCTCCGGGTCTTAGTTTCAGCATGCGAGCTCTTTAGTTCCTTGACCAGAGATCAAACCCGACCCCTCTGCATTGGCAGCTTGGAGTCTTAGCCACTGGACCACCAGGGAAGTCCCTCCATGCCTTTATTGAGCACCTACTGTGTGCCTGGATGACATAAGTTCCTTCCACTATCCCACTTGCCCATCTGGTTCACATCCGGAAAGCAAGGTTTTGGGCATCCCTTCCTCAGACGCCTCCATCCCACGGGCTCAAGTTCAAAGTCCAGACCATCGTTGGCTCTCAGGGGCTGCTCCCAGCTGGCAGGGTCCTGCCTTTTATATACCCAGGGCCTCACCTTTTATAAACTGTCTAATGACCTAGGCTTGATGGGCAGGCCTTGAGGGGAAGGCTTGATGGAAGGAGGGGGAGGGGGAGGGCCCCCGGGAGGGGGAGGGCCCCCCCCACCTCTCTTTGGTTGCTGCAAACAGGGACTGCCTCCAATTAGGTTAAGTGAAAGGGGAGTTGAGAGGAAAGGAACTTGGCAGGAAACAGTTGCAGGAGGCCTGGCTCCCCCAGGACCCAGGGAGACGGCAGGCAGCCCCTCCTCCGGCCTTCCTCTCTCTGGACTCCGGCTTCATCTGCTGTCCTCTCCTGGTGCCTCTGTCGCGGCTCCTCTCTCCTGCATGGCCGCCCTGAAGGGTGGCTTCAGCTGGAGGCCACAGGACCACCCAGGGGCGCTCCCCTCAGTCTCCGGGTGCTGGAGAGCTGCATGGGCCCAGCTTGGGTGAGGGCGCCCACCCCATCTGCTGGGCTGGTGGAGGGCAGGCCGCGCCGTCTCTGGGTCTGCGGGTGGGGGACAGGGCTGGGCACAGCTGGTATGGGGTTATGGTGTGGGCTGCGGGGCAGACAGGGGAGTTGGGGCTCGCCATCTCTGGGAGCCCACTGCAGGCCTCCCCACCAGGCTTGAGGCCCAGGACGTGCTCCCCTTCAGCACCAGGGGACTGGGGTTGGGGAAGGGTGGTGCCAGCAGGGGACTCACCCCATCCCACCTCTCCTTTCCTTGCCAGGCGTACAGAAACGGTAACATAGAGCTCATGTTTTCAGAGGAAATGCTTCAAAACGATAAGGAAACATTTCCCCTCTGGATAGAAAGTAGAGCATAGCAGGTGGTTTTGATTAACAAGGCATGAGTTTGGGGCCACGTCCACTTACTGGCTTCCGGCTTCACGGAGCACCCTGGCTCCGACCCTGGAACGTGCCTCTGACTCCAGCCACAGCCCAGGGAGACGCCCACCCCTCATTCACTTCCAGCTTCGCCTTTTTGGTCTCTTCACCGGGAGAGGGGACATTTGGGGCTCACCATGAGGGACTGGTTTTCCAATCTCTTGTCCCTAAAGGAGGTGACGCTGGGCCGATCTGCTCCTTCTCGCCCCCAGCCTGGCCTCGGCTCCCCCCGGGGTGCCCTAGCCTCACTCTCCAGCATCCAGCGTGGTGGGTGGGAGTGGGTGATGGCTGAGCCCCTCAGCGTGGATGGAGCAGTGGATACCTTAGTTTCAGACCCTGCCTTCAAGAGGCGTTTGCTGAATCAGGAAGACATAAGACCCCTTCTTGAAAGCATAAATGACATCAGTACCTTTGAGGAACATTTTTAAGGCCAGAGTAGAAGAGCCTCCGTGCCCAGTGGGGTCACTGCCCCTGACAATGGTTCAGGTCCCCGAGGATGACTCAGAGGCAGGGCACAGTGTGGGTGGGATGGCCGAGGGGGCTCTCGGGGGGAAACAGGACTGCGCTGTGTCCTGAGAATGGGCGGACTCGGGGTCGATAAGGCGCGCCTTGCAGAGGGGCACAGAGAGAGAAAAGTGAAGGAGAAGTTTGAGGGCAGTGGGACATTGAGTGTCCGGCCTGGAGGCTCAGCATGGAGCCCGCCATTCTTCCAGGCCCGCTGTGAGGTCGGGCATCTGCTTGTAAGCCCCTCCCTGCGATGAAGGAGGAAATGACATGAGGTGTTTTCTGATTTATTTTTTGCTGCCTTATATCCTGATTTTGGGGACTTCCCAGGTGGCACTAGTGGTAGAGAACCCGCCTGCCGATGCAGGAGACATAAGAGATGCAGGTTCGATCCTAGGGTCGGGAAGATCTCCCACTCCAGTATTCTTGCCTGGAGAATCCCATGGGCAGAGGAGCCTGGCAGGCTGCAGTCCATAGGATCGCAGAGTCGGGCAGGACTGAAGCGGCTTGGCACACACGCGTGCATGGCACATTTCCTTACTTCGCTCCTGCTGTTCTCTCTTCTGCTGTAGACTTCCCTTCCTGAGTGTGTCTGTTTGTAGGTTCAGTCCACTCAGCCCGCATTCCGCTTCTCTCTGACCGAGGGCTGCGCTGGGCACTGGGAACGCAGAGCAGAGGAGAGAAGATGCCCAGAAGGGTCTCCTGTGTTCTTTGTCCAATTCCAGAAAGGACTCGAGGTGATTTACAAAGATAAACGCGGTCTAAGGAGATGGGAAAGACGTGAGACAATCGGGGCCGGGGAAGTCCAGGGTAGCAAACATCAGATGAAGCCGGAGGGGCTGCAGCACCTTCTATTGGTGGTAATTTGACGCAGCTTTCTAGCAGCCTGATCCAGGGGGCATAAGGAGTTTGGAGTGGCTTCTCATTGTCACGTTGTCCTGTGTAAGCCTCTGCTATATATAACATGAAAGCCTAAGTGAGGGGCAGCAGGTCCTGGGAGGGGGTCCCTGGCAGAGGGAAGGGAGGACTGCAGCCGCCTGGTGATCTTAACAACCCTCCTCCCGGAGGCTTCTTAGCAGCAGCCGCAGGGGAGCCGAGAGCTGGGGCTGGTTCTCACAGCCAGTCCCCTCCACGAGGGCCTGATGGGCTCTAGGGGAAGGGGTGAGACCCCGGGAACCAGGAGCCCAGCTGGTCTCTGCCGGAGAATCCCCATCCTGCGAGGATGCTGGAGGGGTCTGTGATACAGGGGTGGGCAGAGAGCTCCGGACACACCCACCGGGCACCAGGACTTGGCTCAGGGGTAGAAGAAAGGTGAAGGGCTTCCCAGGTGGCGCTCGTGGTGAAGAACTCGCCTCCGGGGCAGGAGACATTAAGAGATGCAGTTCAATCCCTGGGGATCCCCTGGAGGAGGGCCTGGCAACCCACTCCGGTACTCTTGCCTGGAGAATCCCATAGACAGAGGAGCCTGGTGGGCTACAGTCTATAGGGCGGCACAGAGTCGGACAGGACTAAAGTGACCTAGCACGCACGCAGAAGCGGGGTGAAGGTGTTCCGGCATAGCAGGCAGCCGGATGGGGTGTCTTCAGGAGCAGGACGAAGCTCAGGGAAGCTGGAGCTCAGGGCTCTGGGTGGAAGGGGCCCAGGAAACAGGCCAGAAGCGGGAAGGAGCTGGCAGGCACGCTATGGACTGTGGTCTCGGCACCCAGGGCCGCGGGGTGCCCTCCTGACCTCCTGCTTTAAACTGTGCCCTTGTTCTCCCAGCCTGGTGCCTGGAGGAGCGCTGGTCTCCGTTCTGAGGAAGTAAAGAGCAGTGGTGAAGGCTGACTTCCCTGGTGGTCCAGTGGTTAAGACCCCATGCTTCTAGTGCAGGGGGCACAAGTTCGATCCCTGGTTGGGGAACTAAGATCCCACATGCCTTGCAGCATGGCCCCCAATAAATAAGGTTTTAAAAAGAGCAGTGTTTAAGAATGTGAACTCCATGGCCAGCGGACCTGAGCGGGAATCCCACCTGCCACCGCTCAGTTGTGTCATCCCCAGCAAGCGACCTGCTGGCTCTGGGCCTGTTTCCTGGTTAGTAAGTGGAGCTCATGACGGCATCTTCTTCACAGGGTTGCTGTGCACACTGGACAGGTTAATATCTATGAAGGGCTTAGATGTGCCTGCAGCAGAATGAGGGTTACAGGTCTGTGATTCCTTGTGTGGAAACAGCTTGCTGGGGGATACAGCATCATCCCACCCAGACTTCTGCACCTGGTACACCGCCCAGGTTCAGTCAGGTTCAGTGCAGAGCACAGCTGTGGTGGCCCAGCCCTGGACTGGGGGAGATGCCCAGCAAGTTCTGGTTCATGTTGTTATTGACAGTGGTAATAGCCTTGCCAGCTTACAAGAGCCTCTTGCTTACAATGGCAAGAACCCACTCTAAGAGTAGGCTTCAGTCCTTGCTTGATTACCCCCCAGTGACATGGGGCTCACTACCTGATTCTTTGCTTGTTGGACTCACTAGTGAGCAGTGGCTCTGTGCCAGATGTGCTTGGCACTGGGATTCTAGAAGAATGTGAATTAGTTGGAATGTTGAGTTATTCCTCTCTCTCCTTTCCAGAGATCACTCCAAGCTGGCCAGGGAGTGTGGCCATGGGGTGTGACAAGCTGCCATGGGCCTCCAACTCAACATGAGAAGGATGTTGGAGGCATGCATGTGTGCATGCTAAGTCACTTCAGTGGTGTCCAACTCTTTGCAACCCTATGGACC
>SJYX01000532.1:0-12412 GCA_006410675.1 Oreotragus oreotragus | reverse complement strand
TTTGAGCATTCTTTGGCATTGCCTTTCTTTGGGATTGGAATGAAAACTCACCTTTTCCAGTCCTGTGGCCACTGCTGAGTTTTCCAAATTTGCTGGCATATTGGATGCAGCACTTTCACAGCATCATCTTTTAGAATTTGAAATAGCTCAACTGGAATTCCATCACCTCCACTAGCTTTGTTCATAGTGATGCTTTCTAAGGCCCACTTGATTTCACATTCCAGGATGTCTGGCTGTAGGTGAGTGATCACACCATCGTGATTATCTTGGTCGTGAAGATCTTTTCTGTACAGTTCTGTGTATTCTTGTCACCTCTTCTTAATATCTTCTCCTGTTAGGTCCATACATTTCTGTCCTTTATCGAGCCCATCTTTGTGTGAAATGTTCCCTTGATAGCTCTAATTTTCTTGACGTGATCTCTAGTCTTTCCCATTCTGTTGTTTTCCTCTATTTCTTTGCATTGATCGCTGAGGAAGGCTTTCTTATCTCTCCTTGCTATTCTTTGGAACTCTGCATTCAGATGTTTATATCTTTCCTTTTCTCCTTTGCTTTTTGCTTCTCTTCTTTTCACAGCTATTTGTAAGCCCTCCGCAGACAGCCATTTTGCTTTTTTGCATTTCTTTTCCATGGAGATGGTCTTGATCCCTGTCTCCTGTACAATGTCACGAACCTCAGTCCATAGTTCATCAGGCACTCTAACTATCAGATCTAGTTCCTTAAATCTATTTCTCACTTCCACTGTATAATCATAAGGGATTTGATTTAGATCATACCTGAATGGTCTGGTGGTTTTCCCTGCTTTCTTCAATTTAAGTCTGAATTAAGTTCATGATCTGAGCCACAGTCAGCTCCTGGTCTTGTTTTTGCCGACTGTATAGAGCTTCTCCATCTTTGGCTGCAAAGAATATAATCAATCTGATTTCAGTGTTGACCATCTGGTGATGTCCATGTGTAGTGTCTTCTCTTGTGTTGTTGGAAGAGAGTGTTTGCTATAACCAGTGCATTCTCTTGGCAAAAGTCTATTAGCCTTTGCGCTGCTTCATTCCGCATTCCAAGGCCAAATTTGCCTGTTACTCCAGGTGTTTCTTGATTTCCTACTTTAGCATTCCAGTCCCCTATAATGAAAAGGACATCTTTTTGGGGTGTTAATTCTAAAAGGTCTTGTAGGTTTTCATAGAACCGTTCAGCTTCTTCAGCGTTACTGGTTGGGGCATAGACTTGGATTACTGTGATATTGAATGGTTTGCCTTGGAAACGAACTGAGATCATTCTGTCGTTTTTGAGATTGCATCCAAGTACTGCATTTCGGACTCTTTTGTTGACCATGATGGCTACTCCATTTCTTCTGAGGGATTCCTGCCCGCAGCAGTAGATATAGTGGTCATCTGAGTTAAATTCACCCATTCCAGTCCATTTTAGTTTGCTGATTCCTAGAATGTCTACGCTCACTCTTGTCATCTCCTGTTTGACCACTTCCAATTTGCCTTGATTCATGGACCTGACATTCCAGGTTCCTATGCCGTTTTGCTCTTTACAGCACGATTCCCTAAATGATTTCCATTTTTTAAGTTGCCATATAGTAACTGGAATGTCCCACTAAACTGTTTGAACACTGAAAGCACAGAGCAGACCTCCTGTAAACAACGATGGTTGTCATCTTGCTCTAAAGAAATACACATGTGTCTAGGGCTCCTCAACTAAGAAGCCACAGTTGGGAGAGGAAAGAGAGGGTGTCAGAGAGAAAGGGAGGGGGCCTCACAGTGACACCTGCTGTCTCTGGGACACACCTGCCTCCAGGTAACAGTTCAGGGATGAAGAAACACACCATCCCACAAAGCCACTTTCAAGTATTTGCTTTCACCACCCTTGTAAAAATGTTTCACTCATGACCTCAGAAAAATTAAGCATTTACTCTGAGGAATCACCTAGAGCCACAATCTTGAGGGTAGGATGAGAAAGTCATTGGGTGAGACTGAAAAGGGCTAAAACAGCCCCAGGAACAATTACAAGCATCCCCTGCTTATCCAAAGTTCATTTTATGTTACTTTACTTCTACGAAGGGCCTACATAGGCACCTGTTTTTCATAATAATAAAAATCTGAAGAGGATGTTTGGTTTCATTTAAAAAGGCAAAAAGCTGAAACAGTGTTCAGTGCGTGTTCTTACAGCAAGAGGCCTCGTGTTCCACAAGCAGGGAGACTGGCCCCACTGAGCTCCTTCCCCGGAAGCCACCCCCACATCTCAGCATCAAGTCGCCACAGCCTTGACCCTGTCTGGGAGCCCCTGTGCTTTACTCGTGCACATTCATTTTATGCATCTACTAACAGACTGTGTCCTCGGGTCCCTGCTTCTTTGGTTTATGCTGTTTTGGTTTATGAAAGGCTTCCTAGGAGTGCTCTGCTTTCAGATAGTAGGGAAACCTGGACCCGGCACTGGAAGTGCTGCAATCTGCCCTTTGCATCCTCCACACCCTCCTCAGTCAGGTCACCATGTTATTTTTAGGCACTTTGTGATTTATCCTGCCATTCACCTCTATGTTCATTTCCCCCAAGTTCACAACCATGATTTTACATAGTGTGGGAAAACTTACAAGTATATAGTATTACTAATTTGTCTTAGGGTGCCCTCTAGCAGTGACTATCTAGTTAGGTTTCACTTCCTACTAATTTCAGGAACCTGGCTTTATAAAAATTAGGCTTTAGAGATAAATTAATGAGCTAAGTTTATTTTGTGATTCTGTTTTTTGACTTACGTGTATAGCTTATTTTCCAATGACCTTCTAATATTTAGTTCTTCTAGGTAGAGTTTCCTATATATTTTCAACTCTGCTTGAGAAGTTTTCGTCCTGGAGAGTTCAGATTCCAACTCTTTAATTCTGGATTCCATCTGACTTATTGTGGAAGCAATATTATTCTCTTGTAACTGCTTTAAGCTTTCTTGAGATGCTGCTTGTATCTAAGTCAAATTTTAAAAGATATATTTCTTTTGTTAATGATTATAACCTGAATAATTATATATTGTTTCCTTTAGTTTTGAGTGAGTAATTCAGAGAGCGATTTTAAATGTGAAAAAAAGAAAAATGAAACTTTAAAATAATCATGGTCAATGTGAAATGAATTAAATCTGAATTATAAAATTAAAGTGGAGTCAATGTTATAGTAGTACTTATGTAACCTGATAATTCAAAGAATAAGAGGATCAACTTAAATTTTTAAAAACTGAACAAGACAACTTGAAAATAATTCAAGAGGATGGTACTCTTTCTAAACCACAATATTTTTTTCCTTCCTCATGGTCTTGTTTTATACCAATTGGTCTTATAAATAAAAGGATCCTCTAGTGAGAAACATTCTGAAAGGTCAATTTAGTGATAACTGTGATGGAAACTGAAATATTTCTCTCTTCAGGGAGAGACAAGTGCCCCCTTCCTTCCAGAAATCTACAAAACAAACTGTTCTAAGGGAAGCAGAGGAAACACATAAGCTGTATAGATCCAAAATATAATTTACAGTGAGGTGAATTCAAGTACATGACAGATCAACAAACTAACCTGTAAAAACATGTTGACTTCTCTTAATTTCTCTATTAGATCCTGTCTCATTCTTTCTTCAATCTCCTGTTTATACTGCTCTACTTGACTGTATTCTATCATGTTCATTTCTATATGACTTTGGAGGTTCACTACTTTTTGCTCCGACTTCTTTTTATCCTTCTCTAGTTTTTCACATTTCTTTTGTATTCCTTTCATTGATAATAACTCCTCCTGAAGAACTTGAATTTTTGCATTCATGTGCAGACATTCTGAACACGCAGTTTCCAGCTCTGCTGAAAGATCATCAGTCTGCAAGAATAAAACAAACACCATTTGGTAATGAGGGAAGTGGACTGAGCCCAGCCTCATACAAACCGAGGATCAAATAAATATGATGATATCTGTAATGTTGAACGTAGGACCAGGAATTACTCAGAGAATCAAGAAAAAAAGTCACCAAGAGTCACAAAATATATTCTTCACTGTCATCATCTTTATCACACAACATTTGCACTTGATTTTACACTCTTTTATTGTTCTATAATAAAACTTTTCTATCTTTCCCCCATGAAATGACTGCAAGTCACCCCTTAGTAAAATGTCTCTTGCTCCTTCCCCTCAACATGTGGCATAGTTTTTAAAGAATTTAGAGGTATACTGTATTGAGTTATCTAGGGCTGAGTTAATAAACGCCTCCCAAAAGAAGATTGTGAAAATAAGACTGTAATGACTAAATCTTGTAAATATGGATTCTAATCCAATAAGCCTTTTTCTGAACTAGAAATAGTTTTTCCTGATTTGAATCACATTCCAAACAAATGATTCGCAAGGCTAAAGATATCCCGTTCTCTTAAAAATTTAGTGAGATGATCCATACATTTTTCCTAACAACAAAAAAAATGCCTCTTTCTTGTAACCCTTTGTTACTTTCCACAGAATAAGAGAACATAGCAAACAAAACAAAAAATATTTGCTGGAATTTCAGCGACACAGAGTTGGAAAGAACTTTCATTTAGACAGAATGATTACTTGGTAAGTTGAGGTGAGTGGAGCTGGTGGTTTTCAAACATGTCTACAAATTCTTTGACACTTTTTTTCATGAAACTCCCTCCCCTTAAATATGTGCTGGCCACAGCAACTGATTCTAGTGGACAGAGTCTGGGGGAACTGCTATGTTATTTCTCAAGCTAAATAGCTTCTGACTTTGGCTCCGTGGGGAACCCACTCTTAGCATCAGTCACCATGCTATGACGAAGCCCGGGCCACATACTGAGAACATGTCAGTGTCCCCACTGACCGCCCCACCAAAAGACCCATCCAAAAGCCAGCTCCAATTGCCAGACATGTGCATGAACAAGCCTTCAGATGAGACTGGTCCCCACCTTCACAACATCCTAGCTGATAAGGACTGGAGAAGAAATGAGCTGGCCTCACTCACTGAGCCTTGCCCCAGTGCAGACTTGTGAACAAAGGAAGTGCTGTTTTGAGTCACTAGGATCTCTAATGCAGTTAGCAATAAATAACTGGCACAGATACTGATATTAAAAATGGGGTTCAGTGAAGTTCACTCAGTCATACCTTACTCTTTGTGACCCCATGGACTGCATCATACCAGGCTTCCCTGTCCATCACCAACTCCTGGAGCTTGATCAAACTCATGTCCATCGAGTCAGTGATGCCCCAAAATGAGGTATTGCCATTAAAAAAGAACTAAAACACGTGAGGATACTTTTGAACCTGGATGTAGGTGGGACCTGAATGGATGTAGAGAAAGAAATGAAAACCGAAAGGGCTTCATGACTTTGTAAACAGAAGCCTGATGGCCCTTGAAGAGGCTGCTAGTGACAGCTTCTAGGCAAGAGAAGAAAATGACGCTAAAACATGGGAGGTGGAGATGCTTGCTATGAAGCAGCTGAAAGTAAAATCAATGAGAAGAATAAGCTATGAGACAAAAAAAGGCACTATTAAATATAAAGGAACCAGGACTCACTGGGTTCAATATCTGTATCCCCTTTACAGCATCTCCACCTGTCCAACTGTCACATGATGCAAAAAGACAGAAATGGCTTCTTGGCTGAGATCAAACCTAGGGTGCTGTCAAGGAAAACATGGTCTACAGATAAAACCTGTAGTCTGTAAAACCCTTCATTAAGACCCTGGAAAGACTCAAGGTGGTGCCTCAGATTCCTTTAAGGATCTTAAGAGCCTAAGAATTTTAAAGGCATCATCCTGCAAAGCTTCACAGGAAGCCCAAGGTATGATGCTTCCCTGAAAAAAGATTTTTGAGGGTAGCTTTTCCAATGGCATGAACCCCAGTCAAATTCACAGGACACTGAACACTTTAAAGAGAACCCTGGCAGCCAAAATACCGCTTGCTTGCTTGCTTGACCTAACAGAGACCAAGTCTTAGTCACTCAGTCATGGCTGACACTTTGTGACCCCATGGACTGTGGGAGAAGGGATAGGCTACCCACTCCAGTATTCTTGGGCTTCCCTTGTGGCTCAGCAGGTAAAGAATCCANTTGCTTGCTTGCTTGACCTAACAGAGACCAAGTCTTAGTCACTCAGTCATGGCTGACACTTTGTGACCCCATGGACTGTGGGAGAAGGGATAGGCTACCCACTCCAGTATTCTTGGGCTTCCCTTGTGGCTCAGCAGGTAAAGAATCCACCTGCAGTGTGGGAGACCTGGGTTCAATCCCTGCATTGGAAAGATCCTCTGGAGAAAGGAAAGCCTATCCACTTCTTAGTATTCTGCCCTGGAGAATTCCAATGACTGTATGGTCCATGGGGTGTCAAAGAGTTGGACACAACTGAGCACTTTCACTCTCACTTTCTCCAGGGGATCTTCCCAACCCAGGGATCGAACCTGGGTCTCCCGCATTGCAGGCAGATTCTTTACTGTCTGAGCCATCCAGGAAGTCCAACCGAGACCAAGACATACAAAAGGCCTTTGGGATTTTCTTAGAAGTTCGATAAAGAGGAACTGGCTTAGGAAACATGACTCAGCTACAGACAGAGGTCGTTTCTTAAGAAAAGGACAGCACAGAGCTCAGAGTGTGAGCACAGAAATAAAAGAAAGTATTATTTCTCATGTCCTCATGAGTGATATGCATTTATAGTCAACACAGTTTATAAACCTGATGCCAGTCAAGACAGACTTCAAAATGAATGACTTTCCTACAAAGAGCTTAAAATAATTTTTCATCATTTTGTCATCTTTCTGGAATTTAAACTGCCAACATTTATTTGTTAAAAATAGGGTATTTTACACATAAAATTGACCATCTGCTAATGTCCATGTGTAGAGTCATCTCTTGTGTTGTTGGAAGAGGGCGTTGGCTATGAACAGTGCACTCTCTTGGCAAAACTCTGTTCACCTTTGCCCTGCTTCATTTTGTACTCTGAGGCCAAAATTGCCTGTTACTCCAGGTATCTCTTGACTTCCTACTTTTGCATTCCAGTCCCCTTTAATGAAAAGGACATTTTTTTTTGGTGTTAATTCTAGAAGGTCTTGTAGGTCATCATAGAACTACTCAACTTCAGCTTCTTCAGCATTAGTGGCTGGGGCATAGATTTGGATTACTGTGACATTGAACAGTTTGCCTTGGAAATGAACAGAGATCATTCTGTCATTTTTGAGATTGCACCCAAATACTGCATGTCTGGCATCCCACTCCAGTACTCTTGCCTGGAAAATCCCATGGATGGAGGAGCCTGGTAGGCTGCAGTCCATAGGGTCACTAAGTCGGACTGAGTGACTTCACTTTCACTTTTCACTTTCATGCATTGGAGAAGGAAACGGCAACCCACTCCAGTGTTCTTGCCTGGAGAATCCCAGGGATGGGGGAGCCTGGTGGGCTGCCGTCTATGGGGTCGCACAGAGTCGGACATGACTGAAGTGACTTAGCAGTAGCAATAGCAACTACATGTCAGACTCTTTTGTTGACTAAGATGGCTACTCCCTTTCTTCTAAGGGATTCTTGCCCACAGTAGTAGATATAATGGTCATCTGAGTTAAATTCACCCATTCCAGTCCATTTTAGTTCACTGATTCCTAAAATGTCAATGTTCACTCTTGCCATTTCCTGTTTGACCACTTCCAATTTACCCTGATTCATAGACGTAACATTCCAGGTTCCTATGCAGTGTTGTTCTTTATAGCTTCGGACTCTACTTCCATCACCAGTCACATCCACAACTGGGCGTTGTTTTCGTTTGGGTTCCATCTCTCCATTCTTTCTGGAATTATTTCTCCACTGATCAGTAGCATATTGGGCACCTATCAACCCAGGGAGTTCATCTTTCAGTGTCCTATTTTTTTGCCTTTTCACACTGTTCATGGGGTTCTCAAGGCAAGAATACTCAAGTGGTTTGCCATTCCCTTCTCCAGCAGAGCACGTTGTGTCAGAGCGCTCCAGCACGACCCTTCCATCTTGGGTGGCCTGACACAGCATGGCTCGTCGTTCCATTGAGTTAGTCAAGGCTGTGATCCATGTGATCAGTTTGGTTAGTTTTCTTTGATTGTGGTTTTCATTCTGTCTGCCCTCTGAGGGATAAGGATAGAGGCTCATGGAAGCTTCCTGATGGGAGAGACTGACTGTGGGGTCTTATTCTGATGGACAGGGCCATGGTCAGTAAATCTTTCATCCAAGTTTTTGTTGATGAGTGGGCCTGTGTTCTCTCCCTGTGGTTTGGCCTGAGGTCAAACTATGGCAGGGGTAATGACGGTAATGGCCACCTCTTTCAAAACGACTTGTTCATGCACTGCTGTATTCAGTGCCCCTGACCCCCAGCAAGCCACTGTCGACCCACCCCTCTGCCGGAGACACCTGGACACTCACAGGCAAGTCTGGCTCAGTCTCTTGTGGGGACACTGCTCCTTTCTCCTGGCTCCTGGTTTGTGCCCTCCAGGAGTCTGCACTGGTCATACCAAAACACCCTCTTCCAACAACACAAGAGATGACTCTACACATGGACATCACCAAGTGGTCAATACCAAAGTCTGACTGATTATATTCTTTGCAGCCAAAGATGGAGAAGCTCTATGCAATCAGTAAAAAAAAAAAAAAAGACTGGGAGCTGACTATGGCTCAGATCATGAACTCCTTATTGCCAAATTCAGACTTAAATTGAACAAAGTACAGAAAATCACTAGACCATTCAGGTATGACCTAAATCAAATCCCTTATGATTATATAGTGGAAATGACAAACAGATTCAAGGGATTAGATCTGATAGACAGTGCCTGAAGAACTGTGGACGGAGGTTTGTGACATTGTACAGGAGGCAGTGATCAAGACCATCCCCAAGAAAAAGAAATGCAAAAAGGCAAGATGGTTTTCTGAGGAGGCTATTTTCTTACAAATAGCTAAGAAAACAAGAGAAACTAAAGGCAAAGGAGAAAAGAAAAGATACAATCATCTGAATGCAGAGTTTCAAAGAATAGCAAGGAGAGATAAGAAAGCCTTCCTCAGTGATCAATGCAAAGAAATAAAGAGAAAGAATAGAATGGGAAAGATTAGAGATCTATTCAAGAAAATTAGAGATACTAAGGGAACATTTCATGCAAAGATGGGCACATTAAAGGACAGAAATGGTTGGACCTAAAGGAAGCAGAAGATATTAAGAAGAGGTGGCAAGAATACACGGAAGGACTATACAAAAAAGATCATGACCCAGATAACCACAATGGTGTGATCACTCACCTAGAGCCAGACATCCTGGATTGCAAAGACAAGTGGGCCTTAGGAAGCGTCACTACAAATAAAGCTAGTGGAGGTGATGGAATCCCAGTTGAGTTATTTCAAATACTATAGATGAGGCTTTGAAAGTGGTGCACTCAATATGCCAGCAAATCTGGAAAATTCAGCCATAGACACAGGACTGGAAAAGGTCAGTTTTCATTCCAATCTCAAAGAAAAGGAATGCCAAAGAATGTTCAACCAATTGTACAACTGCACTTATCTCACATGCTAGCAAAGTAATGCTCAAAATTCTCCCAGTGAGGCGTCAACAGTATGTGAAATGAGAACTTCCAGATGCACAAGTTGGATTTAGAAAAAGCAGAGGAACTAGAAATCAAATTGCCAACATCCATCTGTTGAATCGTAGAAAAAGCAAGAGAATTACAGAAAAACATCTACTTCTGATTTATTGACTACGCCAAAGCCTTTGACTGTGTGGATCATAACAAACTGTGGAAATTCTTCAAGAGATGGGAATGCCAGACCACCTTACTTGCTTCCTCAGAAAACTGTATGTAGCTCAAGAAGCAACAGTTAGAATCAAACATGGAACAACGGACTGGTTCCAAATTGGGGAAAGAGTGCATTGAGGCTGTATATTGTCACCTGCTTATTTAACTTCTATGCAGAATACATCATGTGAAATGCCAGGCTGGAGGAAGTACAAGCTGGAATCAAGATATATGGGAGTAATATAAATAAGCTCAGATATGCAGATGACACCACCCTTATGGCAGAAAGCAAAGAGGAACTAAAGAGCTTCTTGATGAAAGGCAAAGAGGAAAGTGAAAAATCTGGCTTAAAACTCAGCATTCAAAAAACGAAGATCATGGCATCCAGTCCCATCACTTCATGGCATGTAGATGAGGAAACAATGGAAACAGTGAGAGATTTTATTTTCTTGGGCTCCAAAATCACTGCAGATGGTGACTGCAGTCATGAAACTAAAAGACCCTCACGCCTTGGAAGAAAAGCTATGATCAACCTAGACAGCATACTAAAAAGCAGAGACATCACTTTGCCGACAAAGGTCTATCTAATCAAAGCTATGGTTTTTCGGGTAGTCATGGATGCATGTGAAATTTGGACCATCAAGAAAGCTGAGCACCAAAGAATTCATTCTTTTGAATTGTGGTGTTGGAGAAAACTCTTGAGAGGCCCTTGGACTGCAAGGAGATAAAACCAGTCAATCGTAAAGGAAATCAGTCCTGAATATTCACTGGAAGGACTGATGCTGAAGCTGTAGCTCCAATGTGAAGAACTGACTCATTGGGAAAGACCCTGATGCTGGGAGTGATTTAACGCAGGAAGAGAAGGGGACGACAGAGGATGAGATGGTTGGATGGCATCACCAACTCGATGTTCATGAGTTTGAGTAAGCTCTGGGAGTTGGTGATGGACAGGGAAGCCTGGTGTGCTGCAGTTGATGGGGTCGCAGAGTCAGACATGACTGAGCAACTGAACTGACACATAAATACTAAATGCTAATGAAATTTTTTAAAAGTGTGGCTATATTTACATTTTACTTTCTAAAGATGCTCTAAAATAATTTTCATCAGTGGTTCAAGATATTCCAGGATAAATGTCATCTTACTAAAGTAATTTTTGAAAAACCCCCATGCATACCTCAGCTCTTTAAAAAAAAAAAAAATCCAACAAAGGAAAAATACATTCTTTCAGAAGCACTGTTCTATACAGACATAGTATTCATTCCTGGTGAAGAGAATAAGCTACAATATTAAAAATGACTCATTCTCAAAAATCTCACAGTAGGGTTAGGATTACAAGAGAAATTCAGAATTCTCAATCAAATCATTACTCAAATTTCTAGACTCTAACAATGTTTGTGTACCAGTGTTCAAGGCAGCATTATTAACAATAGCCAGAAAGTGGAAAAACCCTGATTTCATTGACAGAGGAATGAACACACAAAATGTTTTCTATATAAAATATTACTTTGGGGCTGGATTGTCACAATCTTTTAAATTAAAATCTTACTATAAAAATCATTAATTTTATGAATTCAGTCCATTCCTTCTATAAAGAGTAATTATGCTATTAGTAGCAAGCAGTATCAGTAAAAATACCGTAAACTTTTTAATCAATGAGACTTTTCACATTGTCCAAAATATTCTTATATATTACTATTAAAAAAGTTAAAATTCTTCCTCAGTATGACAGAAATTAAGAGGTTGACTTACCGATCTTATACGTAACAGGTTTTTCTGAAGCTGTTCGATTTTGCCCGCTTGCTTTTTGACTGTAGTTTGTAACTTGGCATTATCAATTTCAAGCCTAAAATGCAGATTTTAAAACAATGATTCTCACACATAGGATTTTTTGCTTAAAGATGTTTTTTGAATGTGGACCATTTTTAAGGTCTTTGTTGATTTACTGCCATATTGCTTCTGTTTTATGTTTTAGTTTTTTGGCTGTGAGGCACATGGGATCTTAGCTCCCCAACCAGGGATCAAACCCACATGCTCTGCCTTGGAAGGCAGAGTTTTAACCACTGGACTGTCACGGCAGTCCTGCACACATAGATTTTTAAAATACCACACTGTTTCTGAACAAACATCTGCAGTTCAATTATAGAGAATCTTAGAATTTAGAAAAGTAAGTGATTTGGCAACTGTACTGTTTTTCTAGTTGTGTTTCGTGGATAATCGTCTTCCCTGGTGGCTCAGATGGTAAACAAACTGCCGGCAATGCAGGAGACCCAGGTTCGATCCCCGAGTCAGGAAGATCCCCTGGACAAGGAAATGGCAACCCACTCCAGGATTCTTGCCTGGAGAATTCCATGGACAGAGGAGCCTGGTGGCCTACAGTCCATGGAGTTGTAAAGAGTCGGACATGACTCAGTGACTAACACTTTCACTTTTCACTTGTGGATAGTGTGCAAAATATGGAAATAATGGGGGAAAATTATGCATCTCAAAACAGCTCAAAGCTGAACTATTACCCAGCTTCACAATGATGTTTTTATTATCATTACTGATCTAATTATCATATTATACTGCTTATCTGCTTTATATTTAAGTTGTTTTCTGTGCTGCTTTAAATCATACCTTGGGATGTGATCCTGTGTTTTTTGAACACATCTCATGGCCTCTGTATGTTGATATTTTGTTTC
>SJYX01000530.1:239154-257692 GCA_006410675.1 Oreotragus oreotragus | reverse complement strand
CCGCTCCTGGTGCGTGGGCCTCGACCTCCCTGTGCTTGCACTTGCTTAGCTGCCCAGCCGCCGGCCTCTGCAACTCTCTGGACTCTAGCCCACCAGGCTGTAGTCTGTCCGTGGGATTTTTCAGGCAAGAATACTGGAGCGGGTTGCCCTCTCCTCCTCCAGGGGATCTTCCCGACCCAGGGATGGGATTCTGCAGGCAGAATCTTTACCCACTGAACCACTGGGGAAGTCCCTTTTACTTCCTAGGCTTGCAAAAACGTTTCTGTAAACAAAGAGCTGCACAGCTGAAGACCGGGTGAAAACTAGTCCCCGGTGCTGGGTGGGGTCTGCGTCCTTGGTGTTCACTGATCTCCTCACCCTGGGGTGAGTCCCCAGAGTCTCCATGCAAGACGTGAAGAGAGCCCTGCGCTCCAGAGCAGTGGGGAGGGGCCCGGGCAGGGCTTTAGCTGAGAGAAGAGGCTGTCCTCAGCCTTACAAGACCACATCCCTTATCTCAGGCTTCCCAGGCGGCGCTAGTGGTAAAGAACCCGCCTGCCAGTGCAGATGAGGGTTCAACCTCTGGGTCAGGAAGATCCCCTGGAGGAAGGCCTGGCAATCCCCTCCAGCATTCTTGCCTGGAGAATCCCATGGACAGAGGAGTGGTTCCAACAAAGATGATGTGTGTAGCCCTGGCTGGGTGGAGGAGGAGACAAAGCCTTCACCAAGCATGTTACGGGCATTTATTTACAAGGAGGAAAGTGTGTGGAAAGGCGTTCTGGGCAGAACGAACAATATGCAAAGCTGCAGCACAGCCCAGCTGCTTGGTGAAACTCCAAGAGCTGAGCCATGGGGGAGTGGGGGGGGAGGGGCCTCCTGTCAGGTAGGCAAGGACCAGTTTCTCAGTTCTAGAAGGGGCTACGCATTCTGGACAAAGAGAAAAACTCAATTTGAAAGGAGGGCCTGGCAACCCCCTCCAGCATTCTTGCCTGGAGAATCCCATGGACAGAGGAGTGGGTTCCAACAAAGATGTGTGTAGCTACAAAATCATTAAAAAAATTTTTTTAATTTCCAGGTTATAATTTTTTAAATTTCCAAGTTAAATTTTTTTTTTTATTTCCAGGTTATAATTAATTTCCTGGGCAAATTTAAGATTTCTTGACTTCCCTTTCAAAAAGGTGATTTCCCTGCCCCTCACTCTCCCCATGAGGAAGGCAGAAATCTTACAAGTATCAACCAGCTCATGCTGGAGATATTACCCAGAAATTACGAGGCCAGAGGCTGCAAGGCTCAGTCCTAGTGGTGGAGGAGGCTCCCGGGTGCTGGCCAAGGACCCACGGCTTCCCGATCAGAATCCACTATCGACAAAACCAGCAGACGGCCCTGACCCAGTGGTCGTGGCCCAACCGTGTGCCTGCTGCATGCCAGGGCAATGCCGCACAAGAAAATTAATTCCCACTGGATTAAAGAATTAAATACAGAATAAAGGAGGGTCAAGATGTTAAAAACAGACTTTCCCTTTCAGACAAGATGGACAAAATTTACCCTTCCATCTGAAAAATCACAAAATCAAGATAGTTTACATTAAACAAAAAATAGTTTTCAAGACACTGGACATCAGGCAACAGAGGAAAGTGATCCCAGAGGGCTGGACAGCAAGCAAGGTGCTCCCACGGCTGCCTGGAGAGCCTCCCAGTCACGATCCAGAATCCTGATCCCGAAAGACTTCGTCTCCTCCCCCACCTGCTGCTCATACCGAGGGCGCTGGGCGGGGCAGCGGAACTGCAGAGTGGGCTGGGGCGTGCTCCCAGGGCGTGCTCCCCCAGGGGCATGCTCCCCAAGGTGTGCTCCTGGGGGGGGGTGTGCTCCCGGGGCAGTGTGCTCTCTGGGGTGTGCTCTCCGGGGCGTGCTCCCAGGGTGTGCTCTCCAGGGCATGCTCTGGGGGGGGGGTGTGCTCCCCGGGGCAGTGTGCTCCCTGGGGCGTGCTCCCCCAGGGGCGTGCTCCCCAAGGTGTGCTCCCTGGGAGGGGGGTGTGCTCCTGGGGCGTGCTCCCAGGGTGTGCTCTCCAGGGCGTGCTGGGGTGGGGGGGTGTGCTCCCCGGGGCAGTGTGCTCCCCGGGGCGTGCTCCCCAGGTGTGCTCCCGGGTGGGGAGCCCAGGAGCGTGACAAACAGCCTCGGCCTCGGCCGGCCTGGGCCTGAAGCCCTGCTCCTCCCTTCCCAGCTGTGCGGCACTGGGCAGGTCACTTGCCTCTCTGAGCCTTAGTTTCCTCTCCTTTGGCAGCTGTGAGGACTAGAGAGAGTGTATGTGACGCATATTGTGCCGAGCAGGTGCTGACTAAGTGTCTGTTACTAGCTCTAGTTTTTCCCACTTATTTAGGTTTTACTATTTCCCAGAACGGTTACGCTGGATCCAGCCGGGCTACAGACAGAGTCTGCGCTTGGGAGGCCCAGTCCAGCCAGCGTCGCAGACACAGCAGCGTCCGTCACCGGCCGAGCCGCCCGCGAACGCCGGTCGAGCGCTGGTGTCGGCATCGCCCCGGGTCCACCTCCGGCTCCGGCGGGGAGTCAGCCCAAGAGGAGCAGCGACGTCCGAGGGCTCTGAGTCCGTCTGTCCTGGAGCCGGGCCGCAAAGCCGGGCCGGGCCTGCCCGGTCTCCCGGAGCAAACCGAGGGGCCGCGGCTTCGCCGCCGGCTTCCTCCCAGCCTTGGCCGCGGGGCAGGAGTTTCCAGGGCCTCTCCTGCTCCCCTGGGAGCCTCGGATGACCAAGGGGAGGCGGGGAGGGGGCCAGGAGTCCTTTCACCTTTCCCGTGGGCGGCTTGAGGGCTTTGAGGCGGCAGAAACCGGCTCCCCAGTGACGTAAACAGAAGAAGCCTGAAGCCAAACAGACCATTCCCCAGGGCCCTCACGAGGAAAAGCCAGGGGGTTGGCCCCTGGGAGGTTCGCCCCTGGGAGGTTCTGGTTCCGACCAGTCCACGCCCAGGCGGCCTCAGCCCCCAGGGAGCCCTGCCCCTTCCTCATAGCTTCCCCCTGCGGGGTGAACAGCTGCACCCAGAAATTTGATCCGATGGGAAAGAAAAGACACCAGCTTTCCACTCTGCTCCAAGGAGCGCTTGATATCAGTGCAAAAAATCTCAACCGCTCGGTTTCTATGTCAATAGAAAGGCATTAGATCTATTCCAACTGCTCCTGCTGTGACTGAGATCCAAGCGGAAAAGCAAAGCCCTACTGAAGGAGGAACTGGTTTGTCCCCTTTGCACCTCGGCAAAGATGGTCAAACTCCCACCTCTCAGGCTGCACGTGACCTCGGTGAACTCCAGCCCTGCTCAGTGGCCTTCTGAAAACCACAGGACCTTAAGGCTCGCAGCATCTGGGATCCTCCTGCCTCCCAAAGCCTGTTAACAGGAAAACAGAGGCCATCAGACGGTGCTGGAAGGAGCAGACACTCACGTGTCTGCAGACAGCAATTCAGCGACAGCTACACCCGCAGGGCAACGTGCGTTCCCCACCACCGGACCCAGGAGCTCCAGCTCTGGAAACTCTCCCGTGGTGAACACACTCGTGAGCACAAAGAGGTCACGTAAGGATGCTCACTGCAGATGGCCTTCATGGCAACGGGCGGAGGTGACAGGGGGCAGTGGGACAGGCGCGTCCAGTAAACAAAGGGAACAGATGCATCACGGTAGCCTGATCGCACAGACTGCCCGAGGCCCGTCCTCGTGCCTGCCTGAATCTGCACGCTTCGAGGCCGGCCACGCGACTCGCTCTGACTGATGTGACAGGAGCCGAGGCGACGCAGAGGAGCCCGAAAGGAGCTCACCCCCTCCACCTCCGTTGCTGCGGCGCAGCCACCGGGAGAACGTGCTCGGCTGGTCTGGACCCAGGAGGCTGCGAGGCCACAGGCAACAGCGTCCCTCAGCTGGCCCCCGGCCGCTGAGGCAGGAGCAAGCTTTGGCAAGCCCAGAGTCATGAAAACTAATGAAAGCGGGTGTTTTAAGACACTGAGCGTTCCACTGGTAATAGGTAACAGCTCAAAGACAGAGAAAATACGGAGTACCGTGGGTCACCACTGCGCGTGAGAGCCGGGGACGGACGCAGACCCTCTAGTGCACGCAAGGTGCACGGAGCGCTTCTGACGGGGACCCCGGCAGGTCACAACCGTGCCGTGTCGGGGGCAGGGAGTGAGGGGAAGGGGGCACGCAGGGAAGCAGCCACTTGCACTGTGTCCCCTCTGAGCGATTTGATTTTAAGGACCACTTATATCTGACATCCACGCAAAGCATGACTCGGTCATTTCAAATGAAAACACACGGCCGTGTTACACTGAACTCTGAATCGAGAGTGACGGGTCCTGTCCCCCACGGAGGGGTTCCCCGGCCTCGTGCACCAGCTGAGAAGCACCACAGATGTCTTGAGTCCACAGCTGTGAGAGGCGGTCTCCCCCTCTCCCGGGCCGCCAGCCCCTCTCACTCACACTCCAGCATCCTTCCGGGGCCTGACTCCCCAGAGGGTGCCTGACAGCCGGGCCTGCCTCCCTCTCTGCCAGAGCCCTGGGCGGCGTCTGAGCACCTTTCGGGGTCCGCTGGGAGAAGCCCCCCAGCTCCTGAAGGTGCTTAAAACAGGATCCGGCGTGTGCGCTGAGCTCACAGCAGCCGGCGCTAGGGGCACAGGGCAGGCCTCAAGACGGGAGACGCCTCTGCCCTGGAGGGCTTCTGTGGTTGCACAGAGATGAGGCAAAGCAGAGGAAGGCCCGACGGTGGAGAGAGGCTCACAGGGAGAGGGCCGGGCGGCACCACGGGGCGCGCATGCACGGCCACCCGCAACCCGGTCAGAGCAGGAGCCCTGGAGGAGTGGGCGCCCGGCGTGAACGACGGGGAGCCCGCCACGCAGACGGCAGACGGGACAGCATCCTCGAGGAGCATGGTGTAACCTGGAGGTAAAGTAAGCCAGACTAGCTAACGGAAAGCACTGGATGTACAGCAGAGGGGACGGGAGCCCCCGCCCCAGTGAAGCCAGAGCGCCCTAACTTCTGGAGCCTGTGGCATGTCAGCGAGCAGGGCGGAGGGATTTTGCACATGTGATTAAGTTAAGGACCCTGAGATAGGAGGATTATCCTGGATCACCTGGGCGGGCCCTTGGGAGAGAGAGGCAGGTGGGTCAGAGTCAGAGGGGAGACATGCTGGCCGGCGCAGAGATGGAGAGGCTGCAGGACACTGAACCGCCGGTTTCAGAGGCGCAGGCGGGGCCCCGAGCCAAGACACGGCAGCGTGCGGAGGCCGGAGACGGCGGGACACAGCTCCGCCCGGGCTCCCAGGAGGGACGCGGCCCCGCGACACTGGCTTCTGGCCCGAGGGGGCCCACCCCCTGCTTCTGGCCTCCAGAGCCCCGAAAGAACAAATGTGCGTGGGTTGACGTCGGGACACCTGTGACATCGTTACAGGAGCAACAGGGGACTAAGCGCAGGTTGAGGGAAGGCGAGGACAGGATTCGGGGCCCTTTCTGGGGCTCAGACGGCGTGATGACGCGGGTCGTGGCACCGCTGCGCATTCACTGAGTAAGGAGGAACTTCCCGCAAGCTCTGTGTTAGCCAGGCTAAAGGGCATTGGATATCCAAGTAGAGAAATTAAGTCAGTGGATGAAGGAACAGGGATGAGGGGTCAAAGCTGGGGAAGGCTGAGGAGGAAGGAGCAGGAAAGACGCCAAGAGAAGTCACTGGAAAGAGGGCCCGGTTGGGTGGCTCGGAGCAGCCGGAATTTGAGAGCATCAACATAACCACCACATTCGGCCACGTGGAGGCAACCCTGGAAGGCGACCTTGACACAGACGGCTCGGGGAGCCAGGGAGGGCAGAGCCGATGAGAAAGGGCCGCGATCGGACAGCGATGAGAGGGCGGCTCTGACAGGGAGTCCTGGGACAGGTGCATCCCAAAGGGCATGGTCCAGAGGAGCAGACAGAGAGAAGACGGGCCCAGCGGGTGGAGAGAGGCCTGCAGAAGCTGGTCTGCGGGGCAGAGGCCAGGGGGCTGCAGGCCCTGGAAGGAACAAGGTCTGCGACGCCAGGAAGGGGGAAAGTGGGTCTCCTTGCAGGGAGGAGACCAGCGGGTCCCCCACTCAATTCTGTTTCCTCAACCAGAATGAGGCCAGGCCAGGAGCGAGGGACAGAGCAGCCTGGCGGGCTGCAGGCCACGGGGTCGCTGGGAGTCAGACGTGACTCGGCAACTGACGACAGGAGCGAGGAGCAGGAGCGTGGCCTTCGGGGGCCGCTCAGGGCCCAAGCAGAGCAGAGCGCGCCTGGGGGATGTGCTGGGAGGGGAGGCAGAGCTGCTGCTGGAGGAGGGCGGTGCCTCTGAGGCCACCGGCCACCAAGCCATGTGGTCAGCAAGGCCAGGGCGTTTCTTGGCCAGACCCATGGGAAGGTGGGGCTGGGCCGAACCAGCGGGGTGGGGAAGAGAGGGGCACACACCTCAACTAGAAAACACGGATCGGATGCCCTGACCTGTTTCAAATCCAAGACGGATCATGTCACGTTCTTGCTGCCTGTCAGTCGCCCCGTCGTGTCCAATACTTTGCGACCCCCCGGACGGCAGCACACCAGGCCTCCCTGCCCCTCACCGTCTCCCAGAGTTTGCCCAAGTTCACAGTCATTGCATCGGTGATGCCGTCCAGCCATCTCATCCTCTGACGCCCTCTTCTTCTGCCCTGCATCTTTCCCAGCATCAGAGACGTTTCCAGTGAGCCCTCTGTTCGCATCATGTGACCAAAATGCTGGCGCTTCAGCTTCAGCATCGGTCCTTCCAGTGAGTATCCGGGGCTGATCTCCCTCAAGATGGACTGGTTTGGTCTCCTTGCTGTCAAGGGGCTTTCAGGAGTCTTCTCCAGCACCACAGTTCAAAGGCATCAGTTCTTTGGCGCTCTGCCATCTTTATGGTCCAGCTCTCACAACCGTGTGTGACCACTGGGAAGCCCGCAGCCTTGACGATGGGCCCTTTGTCGGCAGAGAAACGGCTCTGCTTACAGCACACTCTCTAGGCTTGTCATCGCTTTCCTGCCGAGAAGCAAGCGTCTGCTGACGTCAGGGCTGCAGTCACCGTCTGCAGTGATTCTGGAGCCTGGGAAGAGGAAGTCTGTCACTGTTTCCACCTTTCCCCCTTCTATTTGCCTGCAGTGATGGGACCGGATGCCGTGATCTGTTTTTTTAATATTTAGTCAGATCATCATCCCTCACCTCAAGCCCTGCACCGGCTCCCCCGTCACCCAAAGCGAAGGCTAAGATCTTTGTGCTGATGACTTATCAGACGCTGAGATCCTGGTAACGTGTCACCTGCGCCCTGACCTCCACGCCCAGGTGCCCGGTCTGTCAGGCCATGACGCTCATGGCGATGAGCCCTCCCCCTGCCCCAGGGCCCCGCTCTGCACCTCCTTCGCTTAAATCGTGGCCGGCTCAGGGCCCGGCCTCGCGGAACTCCTCCTGACATCCAAGGCCCACGAGGCAACGACGAGGTGCAGAGGAGGCTGGTGGAAATGGCATCTGGGAAAGCCTCGGGCATCCGAGTGCAAGCTCCGTGCCAAAGCCTCCTGTGTGCACAACACAAGGCCGGAGCGCAGGCTGGGCATGGAGACCACCCTCCACGGCGCTGGGAGAGTCAGGATGGGCGTGGACACCACCCTCCACAGCACTGGGAGAGTCAGGCTGGGCATGGAGACCACCCTCCACGGCGCAGGGAGAGTCAGGCTGGGCATGGAGACCACCCTCCACGGCGCTGGGAGAATGACAAGCGTGCTACACACACACACACACACACACACACACACACACACACACCCCTTCCCCTAGAGAAAGAAAGTCGCAAGCGGGGAGCTGGCCTGGCCTGTCCCCAGAGCTCAGCCAGGCAGGAAGTGAGTCCAGCGGGGAAGGGGTGTGCAGGAGGCTCACAGGAAGCCAGCCCCACATGGCGCGTTGGCATGTACCCTCACGGAGTCCACAAGCTCCTCCTGCAGATCCAAGTGCCCATCCGGTCTCTGCCTTCAAGGAGCAGTGTGCCCGGGGAGGGGGCACCACCCGTCTGTCCAGGGGTGTGCAAAGACCACCAGGGACTCCCAGGAAGGTGTCAGAAGCGAGCGAGGCGTGGGGGGCCTGGGGAGCTCTCCCCAGGTGAGATTCCTGGAAGAAGGTGACGGGGCACAACCGGCATGTGCCGGGCTGTCTGCAAAGGGCCGGGGAGGCTGCTTCTCCAGCGCCCAGGGCTCCGCGGGGAGCCAACCCCCCGGGCTGGTGCCTGGCGGCCAGGAAGGGGCTGTGGCATTCCCCGCGGGTCCTGCACTTGGCACCGCTTCCCCTCAGCAGTGCCGTCTCACCAGCTGACCACCTGGAGAGACAGATTGATCTGACCTCACGGGTGAGGGATGGCAGCCCCTCAAGGGGGCCCAACGTGTGGCTGGGCGCTGAGCCGGCCCGGGTGTGATGAGGAGGGGGGTCGGGGCAGACAGGCAGCTGGAGACCCTTCCTGGGACGGGCCTTCCAGCAGGCGTCTGCCCTGTAGCTTCCCCAGAGAGGGGGAGGAGCCCCCCGTCCCCACAGCCTCCCATCGGCCCCTGGCAAGCCCAGTGGGGTCCTGGGAAGCTGAGAGGCAGCTGTGCGCAGGGATGCTCCCTGCCCAGGGCCTCCACCGCCCTGTACCCGGGCCTGACCCCGTCTGCCCAGCCTCTGTGTACTGGACTCTGATCACTGTGTTCTGGGCCCTCAGGACAGGGGCTGGGACCCAGGCGGTGCTCAGTAGGTGCTTGGTGAGTAAATACATCCAAGTTAACGCCTCCAGAGCGGAGGCCCCATTGTTCACTTAGTGATCGGGGAAGGCAATGGCACCCCACCCCAGTACTCTTGCCTGGAAAATCCAGTGGACAGAGTAGCCTGGTGGGCTGCAGTCCATGGGGTCGCTAACAGTCGGACGGACTGAGCGACTTCACTTTCACTTTTCTCTTTCATGCATTGGAGAAGGAAATGGCAACCCACTCCAGTGTTCTTGCCTGGAGAATCCCAGGGATGGGGGAGCCTGGTGGGCTGCCGTCTATGGGGTCACACAGAGTCGGACACGACTGAAGTGACTTAGCAGCAGCAGCAGCAGGGAGGGGAGTCTGGGGGAGAACGGATACATGCTCATGCGTGGCTGAGCCCCTCCGCAGTTGACTTGAAACTGTCAGGACGCTGTTAACGCACTGCTTATGTGTGCACGTGCCGTCGCTTAATCATGTCTTTGCAACCCTGTGGACTGTAGCCCGCCAGGCTCCTCTGTCCATGGAATTCCCCAGACCAGAACACCGGAATGGGTAGCCTTTCCCTCCTCCAGGGGACCTTCCCAACCCAGAGAACCCAGGGATCGAACCAAGGTCTCCCGCATTGCAGGTGGATTCTTTACTGTCTGAGCCATTGGGAAGCCCTGGTGACTATATTCCAATACAAAATAAAAAGTTAAAAACAAAAAATTTGTTGGGTACCTGCTGTGGGCCAGCCATGTGACTGGTGCTTGGGGCACAGCAATGAACTGAAGATCCAAAGGCCGTGCCCCGCGGGGGTGGTCAGGCTCGGCTGGAAGAGGAGGCCTGAGAGGCCCATCAGAGCTGGGCTGAGGCGCTCACCAGTCTGAGGCCTAGCAAGTCCGGGTCGCTGTCAGCTTCACGCCTCAGCCGTGATTCAGGGCAACAGCAACCCTCCCCCAGCCCGCCAAGCACCTTGCTGCCATCTGTTACTGCTATCCTGCCCGCTCCCACCATGCCCTGAAAAGGCCTGAGTATCCGGAACTTTCCACACTCCCCCCACACCCAAACCTCGTGATTCAGCCAGGCAGCTCCAGAGGGTGCTGATGCTGGAAGCTTCACTGTCTTATCTGCTCCTCAAAGCGACTGTAGAGATAAAGAGGCTCAGAGCAGCTCAGTGACTCACCCGAGGCCAGAGGAGCAGTGTCAGCCCAGGACTGAACCCAGGTCTAAACCAGGCAGTGCTTTCTCCTGTTCAAGGCTCCTCTCCTCTGCCAAAATACCTGCATCCGCCTCACGTGGTGCCCCACCGGCCCACTGCCCAGGACTCCTGGGACACAGGACGGCCGCTGCTAAAGCCGGGAGCGTCTCAGGCCGACTGGGAGGAGTCCCCGCCCTACAGGCTCGCTCCACCAGCCGCAGCCACTGCGCAGCCCCCGGGACCCCGGCTGCTCCCAGGAGCCCCCATGACGCTGTCCGGTTCTGCCCAGCCCAGGTGACACCTGGCCCCACCTCAGACGATCCCGTGGGCTCAGGAAGCCCAGGGCTGCAGTCCTTGCTCCCTGAACTCTGCCCTGCCAAGACCTCCCAGAGCAGGAGCTGGGGCCCAGCCCAGAACGCCGAGGTGCGAGTCAGCTGGTGACTTGGCTGCCCGGAGGCTGAGCGGCTGCCCGAGCTAGAAGTGCCCTGAGCCAGTGACCAGCTTGTTAGGCCTCTTCTGGGGCAGCCCGCCCGGGGGAGGCGCTCTGTAAATGCTGAGAATCGCAGCTGAGGGCACGGCCTTCCAGGCCTTATGATGCAGATCACTGGAGGTTCTACTTTAAAGACAGGTTTCCAGTCCGAATCTCGGATCAAGAGAATCCCCACCCACAGGAGGGGTCTGGGATCAACAGTGTCCCAGCTCCCTTCACTCAGGCTCCCCCGAGCGCATCCATGGACCAGCACCGTGGGCGTCATCCTCAGGCTTGTAAAGAGGGAAGCCTGGTCCCCTCCCCGGACGAGCGGCGTCAGAGTCACCAGGCGTGTCTAGGGGCCTTGCAATCTGCGTTCTAACACGCCAGCTTGGTGATTCTCTGATCTGAAAAGTTTAGAAAAACACTAGTGTCGAATATGGAACGAGAGTCACAGGCGGGCGAGAATCCTTTCGTGAACATCACGCTTGGTCCACTTGTGCCCTGGATGGGAATCACAACCCCAGTCGCACTCCCCTCGATTGTGACGATCAACTGGGATCCGTGTAAAAGTTCACGTTCAGAGTCCAGCATACAGCAGAAGCTTAAGACATGCCTGTTCACTCTCCCGCCTTACCGGCACTGTTTCAACACTCACGGAGTCAGGAAAACGAAGGCTTCAGTGGCTCAAGTCATGTGCACTTGGAGGGCAAAGACCTGGGGACTCTGACTGCACAAAAGGCAGGCCCGGAAAAGGGCCAAACAGCCTCTGTTCCGCCTAGTTCCGGCCTCTCCACTGTGCTCTGCGCCCCACAAATGGCGACAGGCCTGGTGGCGGGGGTGGGTGACAGCCCCGCCGTCAGGGTCCCTGGGGAGCAGCTGCCCTCTGCAGCCCACGGGGCACGCAGCTCACCCTCCTGCCGGACTCTCCTCATCTTTGTCTTGGTGGCTGCAGGGGGTGGTTTTGAGAGAGACCCCTTCCCGTCTGCAGCAACACGGATGGAGGTGGAGGGCATGTGGAGTTTAGTCACTCAGCCACGTGCGACTCTGCGACCCCGGGGGCTGCAGCCCGCCAGGCTCCCCGTCCTTGGGATTTCCCTGGAAAGATACTGCACTGGGTGGCCGTTTCCTCCTCCCGTGAAATGTCAGACAGAAAGACAGATAAGGGGATGGCAACGCACTTTCCTGGGAAATCCCACGGACAGAGGAGCCTGGTGAGCCACGGTCCACGGGACTGCAGAGCTGGATACAAGCCACCAAGACCCTACAGGCAAAGAGAACAAGCTAGCGATTACCAGGCTGGGGAGGTGGGCAAAGCACTGGGCTCAAAGAGAGATTCACGGATGTATTCTGCAACACAAGGAACATAGCCAATATTTTCTGGTAACTGTAAATGGAAAATAACCTTTCTAAATTGTATAAAAATTCAAAATGAAAAAGAAGAGCCTTTCCCTCTTTCTGGCCGCTCAGATGGAAGAACTGGCTTTCACACAAGGCAGAGGTCTGGAGCACTCCACGGCCTGCTGAGCCCACCAGCGGGCCGCTCCCCGGGCAGAGCCCGCGGCGTGCACTCTGGATGAGAGAAGGGGGCGCCAGGCTGCAAGTGGTGACCAGATGCCGCGTCGACAGGAGGCTTGCAGAAAGCCCAGGGCAGGGCCGGCGGGGGGTGAGCGCCAGGGGCTCAGCAGTGCGACCGCGGCCGCGTCCCGCCTCCATGTCCTGCCCTCCGTGGGGCTCCCTCCTGGGCGGGGAGCTCCCTGCGCAAGACGGCCCGGCTTTCTGGCAACAACATGCAGGTCAGGACGCGGTAACGTTCTTCTTCCCGCTGGAGCACGTGTGCCACCCCGCAGCGTGAAGACATCCCTCCTAGAAGCCCGTCGACGGCAAAGGCCTCTGACATCTCACGGGCTGGAGCTTGCTTGTCAAAGAACGGTGACAAGCAACGGACCGACCCCCCAGGGGCCAAGGCCCAGCTCCTGAAAACACAGGGCGCCCAGGAGGGCTCGATCGGGAAGGAGGAAACGGTGGCAGTGGCAAGCACTGGACCGCCAGGCAGGGGGCCTCTGGCCGGCCCGACTGCCGCCGCCAGTCCCCACAGGACAGCTCTCCCGGACTCAGGGTCGTCACTTGTCCTTGGCCCTTCTGGAAGCCCTCAGCCGTTCGTCCTGAAGGACCAGTTCCGATTAAGCAGGAGCCTCCCCCTGTGAAAGTCTGTTCAACTGAGCACCCCGAACGCCTGCCACGGGGCTGACGGCCGTTCCAGCGGGCCGCGCTCTGCGCTCTGGAAGGCCGCCGGGAGCCAGACGGGGCACACGCCGGCAGGCCGCGGGGAGGGCCAGGGCCGGGAGCCGGGGACGCTCGGGAGGGCGGCGGCCCGAGAAACACTGCCAGGCGCTCCTGGGCTCGTTTGTTTCGCTTGTTCTCGGCTGGACCTTCCAGCCACCCTCTCGGTCCAGTACTATCATTACAGGCTACAACTCCGTGTCTGTAATTTCCAAACTCCAGACCGCTCTACAAACCCAAAGCTCATTTTCGCTGTCAACTTATTGGGCAGTTAAGCTGAACCAACACGAGGCTCTTCAGAGCGACTTTATCCCTTTGGCAATGACAGTTGATATGTTTTGAAGCAGAAATACTGATTGTTTCCCATGAAGTACTTTCCCTGACCCCACTAGGACGGTCACGTAGGTGACAGTATGTATAACACATTCTGAAAATTTCTGCAGCCTCAGACGCGCCTGGCCCCCGAGTGCTGCAGAAGAGGGACCTTGGGTATGTGTCCCCACTGTCTACATGGGCTTCCCCGAGGTGGAGTTTCACTCTGACCCGGATCCAGACCTCTGAGCCCTGCGGCTGCTACACCCGGCGGGTGGCTAAGGAAGACTCCTCTCTCCCTGGGTCTGTTCCTTCATTTATAACAGGGGGAGGTTGGACCAGATCAGTGGGTTTTCAAGTGTGTTTGTTTGCTTTGTTTTTTAAGCACCTTGGCCCTTCATTCAAAGGAAACTTAAAGGGAAAGAATAACTGCTCCAGCCAGTGTGGCCTGCCCAGCGGGCCACCGGGGTGCTTCCGCGACAGGACAGTGTGAATACTGACGCGTACGGCCTCACTCTGCGCTTGTCTTCTCAGAGGCGAATGGCCCTTTCTGGGAGGGAAGGACGGCTGGGGGGAAACGCACGATCTTGACGGACAGGAAGGATTCCGACCTGCAGAGGCCCACAGAGCCAAACGCCACAAGCTCCGGGGAGAGAGGGGTGCCACGGCCGGGAGGGCAGGACAGGCACCGAGGGCGGACGCGGGACCCCGCCCTCCTGATCGCCCCAGCCTGAGGCCCCCCGCCCTGACGTCGCGGGCAGGAGTCGGGTGGGAGCTCGGCAGGCCCGGCCCCGGGCAGAGCCACAAGGCCTCCTGCCCCGACCACAGCAACCACGAGCCGGCGGCTTAGTGCCCCTGGCGCGCTACCATCCGACAACGGCTGCGTCCTCTGGGTCCCAGAATCAGGAGGGTGGGCTTCCACAAAGGCACGCGCTTCAGAGGACAGACCGTCTGAAACCGGGATGCGCCCCGGACGGGGAGGGCCAGAAGGGGACTGCGCAGGCCCCTTCCCCTGGGTCTGGGGGGTGGGCTTCGGGGAGTCGGGGGCGCCCCGGGATTCTGCTAAAGGCCAGGGCCACCCCGCACCCCGCCGCAGGCTCTCAGCTGCACCTCAGCCTGGCTTCCAAAGAAGGTTCCCGGGCCGGCTGGAAGCCCCACTTCCCGTCCACCGACACCTCCTCCTCTGGGAGCACTCCAGGGGCCCGAGCCAGCCCAGCCCGCCTCAGAACAGGGAGCCTCGGTGCCGCCCGGGGCCCCTGGGAAGCACAGGGTCATCAAGACCCTCCCTGCGCCCGATGGCCTGCCCTCGGTGACCAGACTTCGCCCCCTCTCCCCAGATACTCTATTTCAAGCATCAGTTCACTACCCGTCCATCACTAAGGGGTAATTAAAGGATCTCAAGATCACACCTAAGCAGAAGGGCGGTGGTTCCTTCCAGAAGACACCCTCATTAGGGCCCAGCTGTTCCCAGTGACCGGGCTGTCTGAGCGGCTGAGCGTCCTGCGGGGCGGGGAGGCCCAGGCCTCCTGGGGGCTCGGGGGTGCGCCAGTGACTGCCCCGTTGCTGGCCACGCAGCGGTCCGCCTAGGCACTGCTCAGCCGTGTGTCTCGGGGTCTCTGCGCTTCCTCCCCAGCAGGGGAGACCCAGGACTGGCCAGCCTCGCCCAGGGTCAGGGGAGGGCGAACCCCGGCTCTCCAGGTACCGCAACCCACTCCATCCTCACAGCCACCTGCTGGAGCAGGCGTTATCAACCCAGTCTCACTGAGGAGGAAAGCAGGCTCCGAGAGAGCGCGGCCACGCATCCCAGCAGGGGAGACCCAGGACTGGCCAGCCTCGCCCAGGGTCAGGGGAGGGCGAACCCCGGCTCTCCAGGTACCGCAACCCACTCCATCCTCACAGCCACCTGCCGGAGCAGGCGTTATCAACCCAGTCTCACTGAGGAGGAAAGCAGGCTCCGAGAGAGCGCGGCCACGCAGCAGCCGCAGGCAGAGTCCGAATGAAGGGGGAGGCCGGATCACGGCCCTGGCTCACGGGAGGCGTGGGGGGGCCGTCGGGAGGAGCAGGCGGCTGCGGGGGCCTCGGAGCCGGGCGGGGTGTGGGCCGAGAAGGGGCCGATGCGCACCCGGCCCGGCCCGGCCCAGCCCCGGCGCTGGCCCCCGCGCTGCCCCCGCCCGCGGCCCGGGGTCTGCGCGCTCTTGCCGGAGCCCCGCGGGCCCGGCTCCGAGCTGGCTCCTCGCGATGGAGCGATCAGCACGGTGGCGCGGTGTGAGGCGGAAGGGACTTTCCGTTTCCAGCCTGGCCTGGCCCTTTTCTTCCGTATCCACCTCCTGGCAAAACTGTGAAACCAGTTCATCTCAAAGGAGACGCCGGAGCGGCTCTGAGAGCGGCCGCCGTCGCCGCCCTCCCGGGCGGGCAGCCCTGCCCCACGCCGCCGGCGGAGCGGACCGGCCTGCGGCCGGGGCGGCACCGAGGACCCCGGCGCTTCTGCTCAGAGCCTCCTGTGGTTCCCACGTCGCTCGGAGGAAGCCCGGAGCGTGAGCCGTGACCTCTGAGGCCCCGCCATCTGGCCCCGCCACCCTCGGCCCTTGAAGTCCCCTCCCTGGACCGCACGCGGCCGCGGGCGGAGCGCTGGTCTCAGGCCGCCGCCCCGCTGAAGCCAGCAGCCCAGGCACCCCCCATCGCAAAGCACGTGCTGGCTTCCGCTCTCTATTCTGATGCCACTTAAGGCTGTCTGACGGCCCGCACGCTTCATGGTACCCCTTCCCCCGAAGGTGGGTGTCACATAGGGGCAGGGACGTTTCCCATTTTTTGTCTGATTTGGTCACTGGTGTATCCTCAGGGCCTCAAACATCGACTAGCACATGGCAAGCACTCGGTGTGGAATGAATGAGTCAGTGAATGAGTGAAGGGCCCGCCTACTAAGGCCCTGTGGCTCCTCCTGGGAGCCTTTAGGCTCCTTTGAATCTCTCAGCAACCCCTACAATAAGTCTTTTAATCCAAGATGAAAAAATGGATGCTCAGAGTGATTAGTAATTTGGCCCAGGTCGCAGAGTCAGGAAGCGCCCGGCCCGGGACTCAGGCACCCGTCGGGCGGGCTCTGACGAAGGCGCCCGTCTCTGCCTGTGGTTGCTGTCAAGGCAACTGTCTGGGTATGACAAGCATGACACTCACTGGCCTTCTTCCAAATAGCAAGTGTTTCAGCTTACGGATTTTGCCAAATCTGTCCCAAATGTGAGGTCTAGTGCACCAGGAGGAGGTCCCACTGCAGCCATGGGCGCCCTCCGCAGCCAAAGGGAAAGACCCTCCTTCAGACACTTCTCTGAACCCAAAGAGAGCCACAAGCGTTCTGTTTTGCTTCATCCTTCATCTTTGCTTTATTTTTTTTAACCTTCCTGAGCAGTGTCTTTGACCTTTTCTCGTCTGTGAGACCTTCTGCCATCAAAGCTGCTGTCCACCGTGCAGTTCCTGGAGGCAGAAATCTCTCTCTCGAGTTGCCCACACCCAAATGTGCACACACACCCAAGGCCCACCCAAGTTGCCCACACCCAAACGTGCGCTGTACAACCGGCTCCGCAGCGCCGACCCCAAGCCCCACCAGTGGCTGTGCCTGGGACCACGGGGGCCAGGCCTCGGAAAAGGAGCCGAGCCTGGAGCCATGAGGGCAAGAGAGGCCCAAGCCCCAGAAGGCCATCCACCCTCTCATTCCAAAGACCACCCTAGGCGAAGTCACCCACGGCCCCGCCCACCATTGTCACATGACTGTTTCCCTCAAATCACTGCTCACTGTCTGAAGCTGCCAGGTTTACTGTATTTGGTTACATCTGTTTCCCCAGAGGAGGCCGCGCATGAGGGTAGGAGCTGTTCACCACTGTCGACACTTGGCACAGGTGGGCATGCAAACATTGATTGAATGAGTAAATAAAGCAGGAAACAGGTGGATTCTGAAGGGAAAAATAGCAGAGGCCTCCGAAATGAACCCGTTTAATCCTAAGATCGACCTGCCCTGACAGTATTATGTGCCCACACAGCTGGGAAGAGACAAAGGAGACCCAGGACCATCTAAATCCAAAGACACAAGAAAATGCTGCAGGTACAGGGCAGAGACCCTGACGCTGGGAAAAATGAAGGCAAAGGGAGAAGAGGGCAGCGGAGGCTGAGGTGGTTAGATGGTTATCACTGACTCAGTGACATGAATTTGAGCAAACCCCAGGAGACAGTGATGGACAGGGAAGCCTGGCGTGCCGCAGTCCATGGGCGGTGACCCTTACAGGGACGGCAAGGTCAGGCTGCCACTGGGGCCCAGGGAACCGAACACCTTTTCCTCAAATGCTGATTTATTTGAGAAGAGTCAACATTTCCCACCATGCTGAGCCCAGGTAACTCTGTGCTTCCACCGTGCCCCTGGCATGATCACGGCACCAGCACGTGCCCAGGAAACGCCTGCCCGAAGCCGGTACCATAGCTGAGAGTGCGCAAAACCCCGCTCTCACTGAGGCACTAACACCATAAAAGGCCCACACAAACCGTCCTTGAGGAGGACACATGCCATCACTCCCCACTTCTGGGCAGTTTGGGTGAGACGGCTGAAAACAGGGGATGCCCTTTCTGAGGACAGTGTCGTTCATTCGTCTGGCTAGCATGTGCTTGCCCAGCCTCAGGAAGCCAGAGATGAAATGGGACAAAACCTCTGCCCTCTTGGCAGTCCATTGGTGCCTGTGGTTTTGACGGGCACGAAAAGACAAGCAAATATTAAGGATACTTGCTTCCAAAACAAATAAGGCCACATGGAGCTGTGCCTTCGGAAATGGGATTCTGGGTGCAATTTTCATTCCATCAGGTCCAAGAACCAGTTGAGTCAACAGGGGTCCAAGACTAACTCCGGGCCCCAGGCTGCTACTTCGGGGCTCTGTCCCACCCACTCTTCCTCTGGGCCCCGAGCCCCTCACATACCCACCTCCATTTCCCAATTTCCCCATTTCGCAACATTCCTCGACCACGTTCCCACCTCTCTGCACAACACTCTCCCTCTTGACGCCTCTGACTCTCTTTCCCCATGTTCCCGAACCTGACCTCCCTATACCCTCAGCTTCTACACCGTCGGGACCCCAGGACACACGTCTCAACCTGCCTTCTGCACCCCACACACACCCGAACTCTGGGCTTCCACATGGAGCCCTTCCATGCCATATGTTTACAAAGCGTGTGTCCCAGGGGTCTCTCGGTTCAGCCCCGCTCACTCGCCGGACTCCCTAAAGCCGTCGTGACTCGCGGCACACCACCCGCGCAGCCTGGACCCCCCTACATCCGCGGCCGAGTCCTGAGGACGCGCCCCCGCCCGTCACACCCGACTTCTCTGAAGCCCAGGCCGGCCCCCGACCCCGGGAACCCGGTGAGACCCGCACCCCGACTCGGCCGGGAGCCCGCCCTGCGCGGGGGCCCCGGCGCCCCCCAAGCGCTCGGCCGCGGATCCCCCGCCGATCGCGCGCCCCCACCCCGGCCCCGGAGGCCCCGGCCCCGCGCGCGCCCCCACCCCGGCCCCGGAGGCCCCGG
>SJYX01000530.1:169607-236341 GCA_006410675.1 Oreotragus oreotragus | reverse complement strand
ACCCCATGGACTGCAGCACGCCAGGCCTCCCTGTCCATCACCAACTCCCAGAGTTTACTCAAACTGATGTCCATCACGTTGGTGATGCCATGCAGCCATCTCATCCTCTGTCCGTCCCCTTCTCCTCCTGCCCTCAGTCTTTCCCAGCATCTGGGTCTTTTCCAGTGGTCGGTTCTCATCAGGTGGCCAAAGTGCTGTAGTTTCGGCTTCAACATCAGTCCTTCCAATGAACACCCAGGACTGATCTCCCTTAGGATGGACTGGTTGGATCCTTGCAGTCCAAGGGACTCTCAAGAGTCTCTTCCAACACACAGTTCGAAAGCATCAATTCCTCGGCACTCAGCTTTCTTTACAGTCCAACTCTCACATCCATGTATGACCACTGGAGAAAACATGGCCTTGACCTTGTCTAGACGGACCTTTGTCAGCAAAGTCATGAAGAAACAGAGCAGAGCCCAGTGAGAATAAAGACCTGAGCAGGTGGCGGGTGTTGTGATTTTAAGTGGGATGGTGGCTCTGATGAAGTGGCATTGGGCCAAGGTCTGAAGCAGGTGAGAAGAGTATCTTGGGGAGAAGTGTCTGAGCAGAGGCCTGGGGCTTGTTTAATGGGGCGGGGGTTGGGGAATTCAGAGACAGGAGTTGGGGTCGCAGCTCACGTGGGGCCTCCAGACCGCTGGGGAGACTTTGGCTTTTCCTCTGGTGAAACGGGGCCTCCGTGCAGGACTTTTAACGAGAGTGGCAACCCACTCCAGTGTTCTTGCCTAGAGAACCCTGTGGACAGAGGAGCACAGAGTCTGACACGACTGAAGCAACTTAGCATGCATGCCTGCACTGGAGAAGGAAATCGCGACCCACTCCAGTACTTACTAACTTTGGCTTTTCCTCTGGTGAAACGGGGCCTCCGTGCAGGACTTTTAACGAGAGTGGCAACCCACTCCAGTGTTCTTGCCTAGAGAACCCTGTGGACAGAGGAGCACAGAGTCTGACACGACTGAAGCAACTTAGCATGCATGCCTGCACT
The DNA here is from genome assembly GCA_006410675.1 of Oreotragus oreotragus. NCBI lineage: Eukaryota > Metazoa > Chordata > Mammalia > Artiodactyla > Bovidae > Oreotragus > Oreotragus oreotragus. The sequence goes on along the minus strand of SJYX01000530.1, from coordinate 235,320 downwards.
GGAGAAGGAAATCGCGACCCACTCCAGTACTTACTCTTGCCTGGAGAACCCCAGGGATGGAGGAGCCTGGTGGGCGGCCGTCTGTGGGGTCGCAGAGTCAGACACGACTGAAGCGGCGGCAGCGGCAATCACAACACGATCTGCATTTTAGGGGCATCCCTGTGGCCTCAGGACTGAGGACACAGTAGTCTGGGCGGGAGACGGTGCTGCGTGGGCCAGGCTGGTGAGCGGGGCGGCGAGAGGGTTACATTCTGGGTGCTGGGTCTGAGGGTGGAGCTGATGTCTGGCATGCCAGCTATGAGGAGCAGCGGCTGACCTCACCTCTCCTCAGGGAGCCTCCCTCTAGCTCACCTGCAGGTTCCTCTCACCCCTCAGCAGCTATGGGGCTGTTCTTCAGGGAAAAAAGATACTGAGCCTAGGTAACCAGTGATGAAGCTGAAACTCAGACATGAAGAGGTGAGGAACAGGGTCTTCCTAGGTGGTGGTCTAGTGGTTAAGCAACCGCTTTCAGCACAGGGGCTGCGGGTTCAATCCCCGGTCAGGGCACTAAGATCCCATGTTGCCTCGGAGCCGCGAGGACCACAGGCTGCAGTTAGAAGGGCCGCGTGCAGCAGCAAAGATCCTGGGTGCCACAACTGAGACCTGCCGCCACCAAAAAGAAGTAAGTATTTTTTAAAAAAGATACGAGGAAGCTGCTGCTGCTGCTGCTGCTGCTAAGTCGCATCAGTCGTGTCCGACTCTGTGCAACCCCATAGATGGCAGCCCACCAGCTCCTCTGTCCCTGGGATTCTCCAGGCAAGAGTACTGGAGTGGGTTGCCATTGCCTTCTCCGATATGAGGAAGGAAGATCAGGAAATGCCTTCTGATGTGACTACCTGAAACTCAGGCACCTCCAAGGACCTCTGAGGGGCTGCAGTTGCCGTGGGCGGCGCAGGGGAGGGGAGCTGGAATGTCCGGGTTTCAGCAGGGGTCCCTCTGGGGCCCTGATGCTTTAGTGCCACCAGGAGGAAGCCGCAGGCACTCCCGCAGGTGGTCTTCCCCGTCACGTCACCCTGCCCCCACCTTCTCCCCGTAGCCAAGCTGGAGCGGTGCTTCCCTGGAGGCCTGCACAGGATGTTCCATCTCCTCTGTTCCCGGAGGGGAACTCCTGCACGTTCTCTGAGACCCAGGCCAAGGGGCAGGGTTGCTCAACCCCCGACAGGCGCTGTGATGGGGCTTCTGATAACCACGCTCTCACGCCGTGACCAGTGTTGATCCGCCCCGGGTGCCCCGGTTGTCGGTAGATTATCCGCATCATCCCTGTGTACCCTCCCGGCCAGCGGATAAGTTCCAGGACAAGGCCTGTGTCTTCGTGAAGGCAGCGTGGAGCTTGGCCCCTGACTCAGTGTATGCTGCCTGGGGAGCATCTGCTGACCCCATGCCTTCCGTGCCAGCTGTGCTGCCTGCTTCACAGAGTTAACGGAGAATTAAAGGAGGAAACACACGTAAAGCGCTTAGAAAGGTGTTGATCGGACTTAAGCTCGGTTCAGTCGCTCTGTCGTGTCCGATTCTGCGACCCTTGGACTGCAGCACCCCAGGCCCCCTGTCCGTCACCAACTTCGGAGCTTGCTCAGACCCATGTCCACCGAGTCAGCAAGAATGCAGCAAACATGACCTGTCATCCCGTGTCTTTGTGCCCTCTGCACCCAGCATAGGCTCTGGCACAGTGGAGGAGCTTCTGAATGAAATAAACAATGAATGGGGGCCTCCCTGGTGGCTCAGCTGGTAAAGAATCCGCCTGCAACGCGGGAGACCTGGGTTCAGTCCCTGGGCTGGGAAGATCTCCTGGAGAAGGGAAAGGCTACCCACTCCAGTATTCTGGCCTGGAGAAACCCTTGGAATGTACAGTCCATGGGGTCGCAAAGAGTCGGGCATGCCTGAGCGCCTTTCACCTTCATTGTCTGGGCTCACCTGGCGAGACACACAGGTGGTCAGAGGAGGAGAATATCCAAAAGCAGTTTTCCAGGTGAGTTTACCTGCAGGCAGCACTCAGGGAACCTCAGGAGTCGGAAGTCTCCTGTGCTCATAATAGTAATTAAGCCAACACCTTTGTAACCAGGCATTGAGGTTAGACAAGGAAGTGAAAACAATCCCAGCCTGTAGGTTGAATCCCACCTCAAGGCCTGGCAGTGGCTTTGAGAACGAGAATAGGGCAAATAAACTACATTCCAATTAAACCCCCACACACCCCCACGACTAGAATAGGGTAAGAAGTGAGCAGAGAGGAGAGGGCTGGAGAGAGAGGGCAGGCTGGGGGCATGGGGCCTCCGGGGAGAGACTCAAGTGAGAGGGAGAGTTTCAGGCCTGGCCCGAGGCCACAGCCTCGGAGAGGCTCCCGACCCCCGGCCCAGACCGACTGCGGGCCCCTTATTCACCGGGCGGCTCCCGAGGGCCACGGCGGGGGTTACGTCTGTTCAGTGCTCGGGGGTCTCCCTCAGCAGAACCTCAGCTCCAGGAGGGCAGGGACCTCCGTGCAGTCTTTTTCGCTGCCGCAGCCCCGGCACAAGACGGGTGCTCAGCAAATCTGTGTGGAGTGGCTGAGTGCAGGGAAGGAAGGTGGTGGGGCTGGAGGCAGGCAGCTCGCTGAAGCGCGGGGGCAGGGTTAGGGGGAGAGCGAAACCCGGGAATGACAGGGGCGTTCAGGGGGCCTCCAGGACAATCCCTGCTGACCTTTGACCTGCCTGAGCCCGAGGCGGGAGCCACGACCCGCTGGCCCTGCAGACGGGCACTCTGGCAACGTTTGTGACCAACGGAAAACCGCGCCGCAGGGCTGTGCTCAGCCTCTGAACGCCTTTAACTGTGAGATTTTTTGACCCCTGCAAAGACACAGGTAATCAAGAGGCGCCCGAATAATGAAAGAATAAAGTGAACCCCAGGGATCCACCTGACCGTCTCAGAGTTAGCCACGAGTTCGACTTTTGCTTTCATCACAGCCCTGTTTTGGTTTTGTGCTTATTACACCCCTGTTTTGGTTTTGTGCTTATTACACCCTGTTTTGGTTTTGTGCTTGTTACACCCTTGTTTTGGCTGACGTTTGTGTTTGGTGTTCAGTTGCTAGGTCTTGTCCGGTTCTTGCAAGCCCATGGACTGTAGCCGCCAGACTCCTCTGCCCACGGGATTCTCCAGGCAAGCATGCTGGAGGGGTCGCCGCTTCCCTCTTCAGACCTCGGTGCCCATCACACCCCCGTTTTGTCTGTGAAGCAGCCTCCTGCCGCCCCCGGGGCGTGAGTGCGCAGCTCCGCGCTTTCTGAAGCGGCGTCCGTCCTGTGGCTTGCTTTGTTGCTCACTGTGCTCCTGGCTCTGTCCTTGGTGAGCGCAGCTGAGGGTCCTTCCTTTTCTGCAGTGTGTGATACTCCGTGGCGTGGAGTATCATCCATCCTCTGGGTTTGTCATACTTCCAGGGCTCAGGTTTGCTTTCGTGAATGAGGCTGCTGTTTAAAAAAGCTGCATCACGGCCGCTGTTCTGAGCAGGGCTTCTGAGGGTGACCCAGGATGGCTCTGTGCCTCTCCCCCACCGCCTTACAGCACCCTGGGGTCCTCTGACCTTCCTCCCAGGGGCTGCCTGCTGCCGCCTGGAGCTTGTGCTCCCACTGCCTGAGCAAGCCGGCGGGCTCCTCACTGGGCAGCTCAGCGGCAGGCGTAGAAGCTGGTGCTTCCTGTGAACCGTGTGGCCATCTGATAGGAGCAGCCAGCTGAAGGAGGCTGGCCGGCTGCTGGAGGAGGGACCCAGCACAGCGTGGGGCAAGGATGCAGACCACACACCCGCCTGGCCTTCAGCTTTGCAAGTCCAGAAAGAGCGGGTGCTCTAGGGCGCCTTCCAGCTACTCCCACTCATTAAGCCCACAGAGGCCCTGGCTTACACTTCATGCCAACTTCCATTTAGAATGGAAGCCATCCCCCAGCGTCCCTTACCCAGGGACCCAGTCCCAGTGCCACGATGCTTGTAAAGTGTAAGTGGTTGCTTGGTGAGAATGGACTTGGAAGAGAGAGAGAGCAAAGCCTCAAGAAGGTCACTATCCAAACCCTGGAAAAGCTCTGCGTCTTCTTGTCCCATTCCTGAGCCACCTCTAGGGCTGAGACCACCATGTGTCACAGAGCCACATAGACCTGCCCTGCATAAGGCTGGGCCTGCTCTGCAACCATTAATTTCCATTCATGATGACCTTGCCGAGGCTTTGGACACCAAAAAGATCAAGCTGGCTTTCGGTTGAGTCTGTCTGATGGAAATTGCTTATCTTCCTGAGTGTTTTTTCCACACTCAGAGTTCTGGGGACTCTCCTGTCACCCTGTGCATCACCCGTCCTAACTTCTTCCAGAAAGGCAGAGTCTGCTTATATTAAAATACCCACCTGCGTCTAAATGAACAGCAAAGCAAGAGCAGGAACCTCACAGATATAGGGGNGCACAGAGGCACTCAATGCTGGTTGCACACACGGGCCCCACCTTGGGGGCCTTTCTGACTCGGGAACCTGCAGGTTGAAGAAACAGGCGGGGCCAGCAATGTGGACCCCACTTTGGGAACCAGACATTGAAAGTATCTTCAGAGCTTGTTGCAAGTGCACATTCTCAGACTGTGCCCCTCCAGACCCTGAGTCAGAAGCTGTGGGTTGGGGTCTGGGCATCTGTGTTTCGCGGCTTCCCAGGTGGCTCGGTGGGAGAGAATCCGCCTGCAGTGCAGGAGACCTGGGTTCAGTCCCTGGGTCTGGAAGATCCCCTGGAGAAGGAAATGGCAACCCGCTCCAGTACTCTTGTCTGGAGAATCCCACGGACAGAGGCTGGCGGGCTCCAGTCCACGGGGTCGCATGGGTTGGACACGACTGAGCAACTTGACGACAACATCCGTGTTTTAACAAGTCCTCCCAATGGTTATGATGCACCCTCAAGTTTGAGAACTGATTTACTACTATGATTTCTTTTGTTTAACTCTTTACCTAATTTTAAAAAAATTATATATTTTTAATTGAAGGATAAGTGCTTTACAATCTTGGTTTGATTTCTGCCATGCATCAACATGAATTAGGCATATGTCCCTCCCTGAGAACTGACTTTAATCAGCTCATCATGACCCTCGAGATGGTCTCAGAACAATCTGGAGAGGTGCTCTACAATCCACTCACTCCCACGGTCTCAGAACGTTAGGCGGGCCCGTGATCCGGTCCTTCTGGGGGAGATAATTCTGGAACGCCTCCCCTGCTCTCACCCTGAAACTCCTGGGCTCCTCACCAGGGCTCCTCACAGCCCCAGGGCTTTTGCCTCTGAGTAACTGGACCAGAGATGCACCGGTAACAGTCCTTTGCTGGAACTGGCTGAGATGGTTTCTGTGCGCGACCACATGCTGAGGGTGAACTTGGTGCCCAGGGCAGCCTTGTTCTGCCCCACGGCCTGGGGAGCAGAGGAAGCCGGTCTGCAGGAGGAGGAGTGAGGCAGACACCGGTCCGGGATGGGAGGCGGGAAGGGAACATCCCCGAGGCCCTTCCGGCCCTGCACTCCCCGCCCCTGCCTCCCTCTCAGACATACCTTGGCCACTGGCGCTGGCTCACCGCGCTCTGTGAGCTAAAGAGGATCAGTGCACAGCCCACCTGGAGCCCTGCTGCCTTCCAGCCCTCAGGGAGCAGGAGAGTCCCCAGCCTGGATTCTCTAATAACAGAGACTGGCTCTGTTTTGCTATAAAATCCTCCCTCCCAGCTAACACATGTGGATTCCTCAGATTTGCCACCAAGCTCTCTTGAGGGATTCAACTTTGTTTTACAGGCAGGGAAGCAGCCTCAGTGACCTGCCCAGGGTTATGTGAGCCCTGAGCTTGCGGGCCACTGCTGCAGGGGACTCACTCTCACGACCTTCGGTCACAGCCCAGAGCTCTCCCCGCAGCAAGGCAGTCAACCTCGGGCCTTTCTTCCTCCTCTTGTAAGCTTTTAATAAATCAGTTTCATTTTCAAACTTCTGCCCAGAATAGTCTGTGATCAGTAAAAAGACGCTGAGAGCACTGTCTATTCTAGGAAGTTATTTTATTTTCTGATGAACTGAGTGGGAATGGATGGTCTGAATGTGTCTGTCACTGCAGGAGCGTGACAGATGTCACCCAGCCCAGATCCCTTTTGTAAGAAAGACGATATCATTTCACCACGACATGATCCAGTGCTTCCGCTCCTGGGCATTTATCTGAAGAAATGGACACACTAATTAAGAAGGACATATGCACCCCATGTCCACTGCAGCTCTATTTTCAATACTAACCAAGACACGGAAACAGCTTAATGTCCACACCCAGACGAGTGGAAAAAGAAAATTCTAAATGCAAGATATATGTGTGTTATATCCTAAAATATATATATATTACTCAGCCATAAAAAATTGTCAAATTTTGCCATTTGCAACAAGGTGGATGTGCCTTGAGGGCGTCATGCTAAATGAGGTGTCAGACACAGAAAGATAAAGACCGTCATACGGTCTCCCTGCTGCGTGGACTAAAGCAGAACAAGGCTCATAAACAGATGGGTGGTTGCAGGGCCGGGGCTTGGATGGCCCGGGAAGGGGTTTGAGATAATCTCCAGTTATCAGATAAGTAAGCCATGGGATGTAGTGCATGATCCGGCGACTGCAGCTAACGTTTGTGTATTTGCAAGTGGCTAGGAGAGTAAATCTTAAAAGTTCTCATCATGAGAAAACAGTTCTCACCAGTACTTTGCCCGAGTGACTGTTATCAGACTCTGAGATTGTGTTGGTTAGAGAAGGCAGGGAGCAGCAAGAAGGGAATTACCAGCTGCCCTCGCTCCTGGGAGGCAGAACCGCTACTCTGCCTGCCCTGCGGCCTCCTGGACCTTTCTGTGCATCCCGTATTGGGGGACCCCCCCCCCAACCATGAGGTGGAACCGTCCTCCCACGGGCGAGGCTGAAGATGGCCAGGCGCTCATGGTGCCAGACTCGCCTGTGACTGCAGTGAAGCGGGTAACTCAGCTCTGCCGGCGGATGCCCCGCGGAGCTCAGGGGGCGTCTTGACTTGGCAGCGGTGGGGGGCGGGTCCCCGGGCACCTGGCGCCCACACCCAGCGGCGCAGCCTCGCCTCCTCCCTGCCAGAAGGGTCCTGGGGAGGACTGCCAGCCTCTGCTGCTGGGGCCCCACATCCTCCCGAGATTGCGAGCCACCTGAGATTAATTCCATTTCTGCCTAATCCCTGGGTCGGGAAGATCCCCTGGAGAAGGAAATGGTAACCCACTCCAGTATTCTTGCCTAGAAAATCCCATGGATGGAGAAGCCTGGTAGGCTACAGTCCACGGGGTCGCAAAGAGTCGGACACGACTGAGCGACTCCACTTTCACTAAGCCAGGGCTGGGCTCTGTGGCTTCTAACAAAGATCGGGACTGAGGGACGAAGCTCCCCACAGGAGGGCGGGTCCCGGCGGCGCTGGCCGAGGGGCGGGTGCCCAGGTGGAGGGAAGGCCCTGGAGCAGGCAGGGGCCCGCGCGTGGGCCTCCAGGCCAGGCCAGGGTCACGTGCAGGTCGGAGCCCAGCACAGGGTCCGCGGGGCTTCCTGCGAGTCTCGCTTCTTTCCTGTGCTGCGTTCTGAGCTTTCGCTCAAGAATGCTGGGCTTTTCCTCTGTGGAAGCGGAGGGCAGGGCAGGAGGCGGGGAGGCTTTCAGAGCTCTGCATGGTAGCTTCTTGGGAGCCTCAGGGCGCCCCTGATTCAAGCCCAAGAGCCCAAAAGTCAAGCCATTCACCTGACCTGCCACCTAACTGTGGGTGGCTTTCCTTTATTTCTTTTCTTTCTTTCGATCACGCTCGTCTCAGGGGTGCAGCATAATGATTCAAGGGTCTTTTCCTTGCAGACTGTATTCCATTGTGGGAATACAAGACGCTGGATATAACTCCCTGTGGTTTGCAGTAAATCCTGGCTGCTTGTCTATTTGAGGTACGGTAGCTTGTGTCTGTTAATCCCGTCCTCTTAATTTGTCTCTCCCCACCTCCCTTTCCCTTCGACAACCATAATTTTGTTTTCTGTCTTTGCGAATCTCTTTCTGTTTTGTATATAGATTCATTTGTATTATTTTTCAGATTCCATGTGTGAAGTCACTCAGCCGTGTCCAACTCTTTCTGACCCCATGGACTGTAGCCCTCCAGGCTCCTCCCTCCATGGAATTTTCTAGGCAAGAGTACTGGAGTGGGGTGCCAAGTGTAAGGGTATCATAAAGTATTTCTCTGATTTATTTCACTCAGCATGATATTCTATAGGTTCATCTGTTATAAATGATATTTTATTCTCTTTTATGCTGAGTAATATCCCATTGTACGCACATGCATCTTTTTTATTGTGATTATTCTTTTTAAATTTATTTCTGATGGATATACGGTTGAATTACACTGTTGTGTTACTTACTGCTATATGGAAAAGTGATTCAGTTATACAGAAGTATGTTCCTCTTCATATTCTTTTCGATTATGGTTTATCACAGGATATTGAACATAGTTTCCCGAGCTGTACAGGAGGACCTTGTTGTTCATCCATCCATGTAGGATACGCCAGCTTGCACCGGCTCATCCCAAACAACCGGCTAACCCTCTCCGCCCCCGTCACCCGTGGCAACCAGCAGCCTCCTCTCTGTGCCATAAACAGGCTCGTTTCTGCTGCATTTTGGACTCTACGTGTAGGTGACATCATGAGCATTTGTCTCTCTGACTTCCTTCACTTAGGAGGATAACCTCGAGCTCCATCCGTGTTGCTGCAAATGGCATTATTTTATTCCTTTTTGTGGCTGAGTAGTACTCCATTTTACATGTGTACCACGTCTTTTTCATCCATTCATCCGTCAATAAACATGTAGGTTATTTCCATTAGACTATTCCGGTAGTCTAAGCTGCTGGGGATAGTGCTCTGAGGAGCATAGGGGTGCGTGGGCCTTTTTGGGTTATAACTTTGCCCTGATACATGCCCAGCAGTGGGGTGCGAGACCAGATGGAAATCCTGCTGCGTGTTTTCTGAGGAGCCTCCTGCTGTTTCACACAGTGGGTGCGCCAACTTGCATTCCACCAACAGTGTGGGAGGGGTCCCTTTCCTCCACACCCCCTCCACCACTTGTCGACCTGCGGACTCTGTAATGGTGGCCGTTCTGACTGGAGTGAGGCGGTGCCTGACTGCGCTTTTGGTTTCATTTCTCTAATAATTAGTGACATTGAGCATCTGCTGTGTCCACCGATCTATCATCTCTATATCCTCTTTCAAGAAATGGCTGTGATTCAAATCTGCCCACTTTTTAAATTTTTTATTTTCTGTAGCATTGTACGAGCTGTTTGGGGATTAAGTCCCTGTCAGTCACATCATTGGCAAGTATTTTCTCACATTCTGTTGGTTGCTTTTTTTCCGTTTTCTATTTTTTCCAATGGTTTCCTTTGCTGTGCAAAAGCGTGCAAGTTTGCTTGAGTCCCATTTGTTTTATCTTTGCTTTGGGAGACTAATCTAAGAAAATGTGGCCAGAATTTATGTCCGATCACGTTTTTTCACCTGTGCTCTCTCTTCTAGGAGTTACTTGGTGTCATGTCTCAGTTTAGGCCTTTAAACCGCTTTGTGTTCATTTTCGTAGGCCGTGTGAGGGAATGTTCTCATTCCACTGCTTACACGCAGCTGACCGTGAACCCAGCTGGAGCCCCGGCCCTCACCCAGGAGCCGACGCCAGCCGGAGAATCTGCAAACATGTCGGTGCTCCTTGTGCAGACACTGCAGCTCAGGCTCCCTCATCCCCTTGCAAGCAGGGGAGCGTGAAGCCTGCTCTGCGTCCCAAGCTTCCTGGGCTCCTGGAGGCATGCTCATCTGGCCTTCTGTGGCCAGAGACCCAGGACCCCAGAGCACACAGGGCTGTTTCTGGGCTGGCCGGGAGGCAGAAGTACCACTTTCGTCCAGGCTTCTGTCTGCCTGTCCCAACACAGGAAAGCTGCAGAGCCCCCTCCTGACAAGCATGGTCCCGCTGCACAGGGCCAAAGGATGCGCCGCGGGGACCTGTTAACAGACGGAATCAGTGCCGGGCCACCCCTCGTCCGCAAGCTGAGCTCTAAGTCACCCATGCTCCTCTCTGTGGCGTATTCATTTGGGATGTCTGTATACAAGGCTGAGAATGAGGTTTGTCTTTTTCTCTCTCTTAAGAAAATTTCTAAACAAAACCCCGAACATCAACAGCAACATGATGTCCAGGTGGTGCTGGCTCTGAGCGTCTTTCTACCAGACCACGGTAAGTCAATTAATCTTTCTGAGCCTCGGTTTCCTTGTAAATATTTCCTGACCCAAAGTACCTCAGAGTAGGAGGGTCCAGAGACCCCTTTCTGCTCAGCAGCCAGCTGCACAGTGTCCAGAAACTCAGCTGCATTGTGACTCGGAGCCTCCCCTGTCGTCTGGCAGGTTTCACGTGGAGGGGCTGCCTGCCTCCGGGACATCACAGAGAAGCTCAGACTCCAGCCTAAAACCTCAGGAAATGCTCATTTATCAAAGGACAGTCTTCACGGAACAGGGTGGTGTTCCTTGCTTGGCGTGTGTGCGTTTTTTTCTGAGCGCCTTTGAAACAAAAGCCATAGGCCTGCAGGGAGTTTGCCAGTTATTCTCTCAGGCTCCTGACCATAGTCTGAGTTTGATTTTCAGCTATTTCACACGTAAGAGGCAGACCGTGTTTATAAGTTCAAGCAGTGGCCTTGATTTCACAGAGAAATTAGGGAGACTTGTTAGCTCACACATGGCCCACGTTGAGTGGATCAGCTTGCTCCTGTGACACCGGGTCTCCTGGAAGAGGACTCCTCAGGGAGCCTGAATGTGCTCCTGATTACAGCAGCTACATAATCACTGCTCCAGAAGTAAGGTGCATGAATGGTTGGGAGAAGGGATGAGACCTGTGGGGCAGTGAGTCATGTTCTTTCAAGTTGGGAAGGCAAAGACCCGTGGGCTTGAGCATCAGTAGACTGGTGGATCAACAGGACTTGGCTGTAGTTTGCGTTCCTTTCTTTCTCAAGGATGGAAATTAGTATCTGGTGTCTATGGGGCCTTTTTTCAATCTCTTCTCAGAATAAAACCCTCATTGTTGGATGCAACGTCTTGACGGTCATTCTGCACCACCACAGACAGTCACCCAACCGGGGGAGGGGTGGGGCGAAGGTGCGGGAAGTGAAAGGGAGCTTCAGAAGACAGAGCCAGCTTGATAGCCTTACTCTTCACCACTTTCCCTCAGGACAAAGAAGGCACTTCGCAAAGATCTGCTCTCCCCTCCTCCCTGCACGTTAGCAGGGCTGCCCCCACAGTGGGGCTCCCCGCTCAGTGAGGCCGCAGGTCACGGCTGCAGGCCCCCGACCCCCAGAGGCCTGCGGGCCTGCGTGAGGGCACACAGCGCCCCAACGAGCTCGGTGCCCGCTGCTCACTCCCCGTTGGGGTCTGGGGTAACAACGCCACCCTGGAGGGGCTCCGCTCACCTCCGTCATGCTCAGGGCAGACTGTCTGCCTTACCGGTTGTTCAGGGAACGTTTTGAATCTAGTTCTAAGGAAGCATGGGCGAGCCAGTCTGCTGTCCTGGAGCTGTTCTCACAGCAGCTCTGTCCCTCTCTGCCTGCTTATGACATCCGGGTTGGACTCGCAGGAGGGATAAACGGGGAGACTGGGACCGACAAATGCATACTGCTATATACCCTATATATATACGCACGCACACCACGGTATACCTATATATACCCACACACACCGTGGTATACCCACGCACACCACTATATACACCACTATATACCAAGCTATATACCACTATATAGTATATATACTATATACCCATGCACACCACGGTATACCTATATATATCCACACATACCACTGTATACCCACACACACCACAGTATACCCACGCATAACGCTATATACCCTATATATATATACCCACGCACACCGCTGTATACCCACGCACACCGCAGTATACCCACGCATACCGCTATATACCCTATATATATACCCACGCACACCGCGGTATACCTATATATACCCACGCACACCGCGGTATACTCATGCATACCGCTATATACCCTATATATATATATACCCACGCACACCGCGGTATACCCTATATATATACCCACGCACACCATGGTATACCCACGCACACCGCTATATACCTATATATACCCACACACACCGCAGTATACCCACGCATACCGCTATATACCCTATATATATATATACCCACTCACACCGCGGTATACCTATATATACCCACACATACCGCTGCATACCCACACACACCACAGTATACCCACGCATAACGCTATATACCCTATATATATATACCCACGCACACCGCAGTATACCTATATATACCCACACATACTGCTGTATACCCACACACACCGCAGTATACCCACCCATACCGCTATATACCCTATATATATACCCACGCACACCGCGGTATACCTATATATACCCACACATACCGCTGTATACCCACACACACCGCAGTATACCCACGCATACCGCTATATACCCTATATATATACCCACGCACACCGCGGTATACCTATATATACCCACACATACCGCTGTATACCCACACACACCGCAGTATACCCATGCATACCGCTATATACCTATATATACCTATGCATACCGCTATATACCCACGCACACTGCAGTATACCCATGCATACCGCTGTATACCCACCCATACCGCTATATACCCACGCACACCACGGTATACCTATATATACCCACACATACCGCTGTATACCCACACACACCGCAGTATACCCACGCATACCGCTATATACCCTATATATATACCCACGCACACCGCGGTATACCTATATATACCCACACATACCGCTGTATACCCACACACACCGCAGTATACCCATGCATACCGCTATATACCTATATATACCTATGCATACCGCTATATACCCACGCACACTGCAGTATACCCATGCATACCGCTGTATACCCACCCATACCGCTATATACCCACGCACACCACGGTATACCTATATATACCCACACATACCGCTGTATACCCACACACACCGCAGTATACCCACGCATACCGCTATATACCCTATATATATACCCACGCACACCGCGGTATACCTATATATACCCACACATACCGCTGTATACCCACACACACCGCAGTATACCCATGCATACCGCTATATACCTATATATACCTATGCATACCGCTATATACCCACGCACACTGCAGTATACCCATGCATACCGCTGTATACCCACCCATACCGCTATATACCCACGCACACCACGGTATACCTATATATACCCACACTTACCGCTGTATACCCACACACACCGCAGTATACCCACGCATAACGCTATATACCCTATATATATATACCCACGCACACCGCGGTATACCCACGCACACCGCAGTATACCCACGCATACCGCTATATACCCTATATATATACCCACGCACACCGCGGTATACCTATATATACCCACGCACACCACTATATACCTATATATACCCACACATACTGCTGTATACCCACGCACACCGCGGTATACTCATGCATACTGCCATATACCTATACATACCTATGCATACCACTGTATACCTTATATATATACCCACGCACAGCGCGGTATACCTATATATATCCACGCACACCGCGGTATACCCATGCATACCGCTGTATACCCACCCATACCGCTATATACCTATATATACCTATGCATACCACTGTATACCCACACACACCACAGTATACCCACACATACCGCTGTATACCCACACATACCACTATATACCCATGCACACCGTGGTATACCCACGCATACTACGGTATACCTATATATACCCACACATACCGCTGTATACCTACACACACCGCGGTATACCCATGCATACCACTGTATACCCACACGTACTGCTATATACCTATATATACCCACTCATATCACTGTATACCTACGCATACTGCGGTATACCCACGCATACTGCGGTATACCCATGCATACCACGGTATACCCACCCATACTGCTGTATACCCACGCACACCGCGGTATACCCACGCACACTGTGGTATACCTATATATACCTATATATACCCACGCATACTGCTGTATGCCCACACACACTGTGGTATACCCATGCATACCGCTGTACACCCATGCACACCGCTGTATACCCACGCACACCGCGGTATACCCACGCATACCACTATATACCTCTATATACCCACGCATACCCCTGTATACCCATGCATACCCCTGTATACCCACGCATACCGCGGTATACCCACGCATACCCCTGTATACCCACGCATACCCCTGTATACCCACGTATACCGCTGTATACCCACGCACACCGTGGTATACCTATATGTACCCACGCACACTGTGGTATACCCACACACCGCCGTGTACCCACGCGTACCCCTGTATACCCACGCACACCGCGGTATACCCACGCATACCCCTGTATACCCATGCATACCCCTATATACCCACGCACACCGCGGTATACCTATATGTACCCACGCACACTGTGGTATACCCACACACCACCGTGTACCCACGCGTACTGCCATATACACGTACACACTACTACAGACATAATAACTAATAAGGACCTACTGTATAGCATAGGGGTTTCCCCTGTGGCTCAGCTGGTAAAGAATCCGCCTGCAATGCGGGAGACCTGGGTTCGATCCCTGGGTTGGGAAGATCCCCTGGAGAAGGAAATGGCACCCTACTCCAGTATTCCTGCCTGGAAAATCCTTGGACAGAGGAACCTGGTGGGCTACAGTCCATGGGGTTGCAAAGAATCAGGCACGACTGAGCAACTCACACACTCACACACACACACTCAGACACACTCACACACACACGGCTTTTAATAGATGATAGAAATAGGCAATGGCACCCACTCCAGCACTCTTGCCTGGAAAAATTCCATGGACGGAGGAGCCTGGTGGGCTGCAGTCCATGGGGTCGCTAAGAGTCGGACACGACTGAGCAACTTCACTTTCACTTTTCACTTTCATGTATTGGAGAAGGACATGGCAACCCACTCCAGCGTTCTTGCCTGGAGAGTCCCAGGGACAGGGAAGCCTGGTGGGCTGCCGTCCATAGGGTCACACAGAGTCGGACACGACTGAAGCGACTCAGCAGCAGCAGCAGAGAAATAGGTAGATATGTGTGTGTGTATTTGTGGAAACATCAGAGTTTGTGCACGTGTGTGTGCACCTGTGTCCACAGACGTGTGTGTAACTGGTTCACTTTGCTACAGCAGAAACTACGACATTGTAAATCAAGTTCACTCCAATACAAACTGAAAGCAAAGAAACAAAGCAAGATGCAAGCAACTCTGAAGTACAGATGTGTCTCTAAATAAGAACGGACGGTACTTTGCTGGTGGGACTAGGTCTGTGAAGTTCTTTAAAAAGTCATTAAGGAATGTTTCTGATATGCAAAAAGGCACAGGGAATGCCACAGTGAGTGCCTACGTGCTGCCACTAAACTCCAAAAAGAAAACATCAGAAACACCCTTGCAGCCTTCTGCTTAAAGAGCCCCAAACGCTAAAGCAGAGCTTTGCCATTTGCTCCCTAGCTGAGATCAACAGCAGTTTGTTGGGTCACAGTGAAACACAGCTTCTGCGTTGGATCTGGTAAGACACCGCAGAGCTGCTCTGGGCCTAGGAGGTTGCTAACAATCACGATCTCTATCACTGCATCTTTCTGCATCCAAAACAGGACCCTGGTTGCAAGATCAACACGGGGAGGCCTGTGTGGCCTTGGAATCCTGACTTCAGCCCACTGAGCCCCCTTTTCACCCTAATTATAACTATGCCTCGAGGGGCCCGAATGGTGACATATCACCCAGGCCCATAAGCTTTGCCCAGACCTCCGCCAGCGCCACCCTGCCCAGACTTCAGGTCAGGCTGGCTCTCCTCCCTTTAGACTCCTCTTCAAGAGCGTGGTACACTGTCGACCCAGCCTCTCCTTCAGGGCTCACCGTCTACTAAGGACTGCCATAATTTTTGAGCACTCCTACTGCACCAGACGTTGTGTACAGACTTTACAGCATAAAGAACTGTCCCCAGTCTTCTGTGATGAAAGGATAACCTTAGCGTCACACTTACTTGCAGGAGAGGAAGCTGAGGCCCAGGCAGCGTAGGCCTTGCAGCGCTCGGAACACGGGCAGGGCTGAGGCGCCGCAGCAAACGTGCTGAGAGGGCGGGGCACCGTCCACCACAGGCTGACTGCTTTCCTGCCGGGCTGGTCCGTCCATCTATTTGCTTGTCTTTTAGCCACTTGTGGTCAGACCACGCTGCTCAGCAGAGGGACGCAGGGGAGGCCCTCAGAGGGATTTCTTGTGGGCTCCACGGCCGCGCGAGCTGCAGCCTCCAAGCACAAGACACAACCTGGGAGACGCGACCCCTGCTTTTGCTGTATCGCCCGTGAGACGAAAGTCTGACGGAATAAACGCGTTTACTAGAAACATCCATGGATGCTTTCGTGCTGTGAGCTCAGCTGATAAGTCATTTCCAACTCTTTGTGACCCCGTGGACTGTAGCCCGCCAGGCTCCTCTGTCCATGGGCTTCTCCAGGCAAGAACACTGGAGGGGGTTGCCATTTCCTCCTCCAGGGGATCTTCCTGACCCAGGGATTGAACCCGCATCTCTTGCATCACCTGTAACACCAGGCAAATTCCACCTGGGAAGCCCATGGATGCCTGGCTGCTGCTGCTGCTGCTGAGTCGCTTCAGTCGTGTCTGACTCTGTGCGACCTCATGGATGGCAGCCCGCCAGGCTCCGCCGTCCCTGGGATTCCCCGGGCAGGACCCTGGGGTGGGTCGCGGATGCCTTACATGCATTCTGGGATTCCCCGGGCAGGACCCTGGGGTGGGTCGCGGATGCCTGACACACACAACATTATCCGACAAACACGAGACAATAACAAGCCTGACTTGGCCCTGCTTTGGCTCGAGATCGTCTGCAGTCAAAGCTTCTGGGAAGCGGTCGCGCAGGCGAGGACGGCAGCCGCCGGGGCCTCTGTCTGGGTCGTCGGGCGGCCTCAGGCCCCTGTGCCCCACAGCGCTTCCTGGCGACTTAGTCCGCAGCCTCCGGCCTCACTCACCTGGGGACTTCCTCTTCGTCTTATGAACAGCCAATCACATGCCTAGGTCAGGCATTAACCCCGGCTGGCTCCGAGATTTCAGAACCTTGTCTTCCTCAGATTGAGCGCACAAAGCAGAGCTGACCAAAGAAACACACAGACACACACTCACACATAGACACACGCACGCATGCACACAGAGACACGCACACGCACAGACACACACGCATGCATGCACACACAGAGACACACGCCCGTGCACACACACAGATACACATGGACGCACACATATAAACACATGCACGCATGAGCACACACTCACACAGACACACACACGCATGCATGCACACACACACAGATACACACACACACATAGACACACGCACGCATGCACACACACACTCACACAGCCACACACACACGCATGCACACACAGAGACACGCACGCGCACACACACTCACACATAGACACACACACGCACGCACGCACACACACAGAGACACGCACGCACACAGACAGAGACACATGCACACAGAGACACACACGAACGCAAACACACATACACACAGACACACACAGAGACACATACACAGAGGCACACACAGACACACATGCACGCATGCGCACACAGACACACGCACGCACACATATAAACACATGCACGCACGAGCACNCGGCCTCCGCTGGAGGGAGGCCCGGCTCTGGGGCCCCGAGCCTCTGCAGCAGGGAACTCGGCCGCAGGCCTCCGGCAAGACCAGGCCTGAGTTCTCATGGCCCGGGACTGTGGCGCAGACGGAGGCCAGGCCCCAGCTCACGCCTGCACCTGCCCAGAGTGCGGCCCCGGCCACAGGGAGCTGGCGCAGGCGGAGGAAGGCTGCCTCCCTGCTGCTCCTGGGAAGACAGCCTCTGGAGCCGGGAGAGGGGGCCCTGTGCTCTTGGCTGCCACGTTCTGGAGGGGCTCTCATCCTGCTGGGCGGGAGTCCTGAAGTCCGAAGTCAATCTCGCTGGTCTAAGTCAGTGTCATCAGAGCTGGTCTTCTCGGAGGCTCTGGGGAGCATCCATTTCCTTGTCCTTCTGGGGACCACCCGTGTCTTTAGGCCTGTGGGCCCCTTCTCCATCTTCAGAGCCAGCAGCACAGGGCTTCTCTGCTCTCTGACCTCCTGCCTCTCCCATGGGGACCCTGGTGGTGACACCAGGCCCACCCGGATCATCCAGGTTACTCTCCAGGAAGCTTCCTTTTGCCGCATAAGGCACCATATTCTGAAAGTCACTCAGTCGTGTCTGACTCCCTGTGACCCCAGGGCCTATAGCCCGCCAGGCTCCTCTGTTCATGGGATTCTCCTGATCAGAATACTGGCTGGATAGCTGTCCCCCTCTCCAGGGGATCTTCCAAAACCGGGGATCAAACCCAGGTCTCCAGAGTTGCAGGTGGATTCTTTACCGTCTGAGCCACCAGGGAAGCCCCACCCTGAGGCTGGACGTGACCACTGTCCTACCGCAGGGTGAGCGGCAGGAGGAGGATGAAACGGGCCTCACCCAGAAGCCGCCCGGGAACCCTGGGCCCAGCGTGGCTCCTGCGCTGACCAGCGGGGGCAGCCCCTTGCGCTGTGGGACTCCCCAGGGAGCGCCTTTCCAGAGCACTCGCTTAGCACCACGGTGGGGGCCCATCCTACCTGGACCCACAGCAGAGACTGGCCCTGGCCTTCCCCCCGAGCCCGGGTAACAGAGACTGCCACTCACAGACCACCTGGAGGGCCTCAGGCGTGGTTTGAATCTGTATGATGACCCTTTGAGGAGACAGTTTTGTTCTCATTTTAAAGACGAAGAAACTAAGGCTTCAGGATGTAACTCATCCAACATCACTTAGTGAAAGAGGGGAGATTTAAAAACAAGTCCACAAATTCTTTAGCACTTCCCTTCGAAAGGGGAGTCTAATTCTCTCCCCCTTAAGGGTGGCTGTACTTGGCTGCCAGCTTCTAGAGAATGTGATGTCTGACATCCGACACCGACACCCCAAAGGGACCATGACCCTCCTTGCTCCCTCACAGGTGCTGAGCTGAGCGGAGCCAGCTGGCACAGTGTAGAGACACTCAAGAGGCCCTGATGAGAGCCCGGCTGAGCCATCCTGGGAAGGATCAGCCAGCCCTGGTGTACTTCATCAGAGGACGGCAGCCCAGACACCATCCTGCCGCCGGAAGGAGGGGCTCTGGTGTGAGTCAGAACCACCCAGTAAGCTGCTGCCGAATTCCTGACCAGATGTGTATAAGAGACAGCACGCACACATAAACACACGCATGCATGCACACAGACACACAGACGTGCACACATATAAACACATGCACGCACGTGCGCACACACACACAGACACATGAACACACACACACGAACGCAAACACACATACACACAGACACACACAGAGACACTTACACAGATGTACACATAGACACACATGCATGCATGCACACTCACACACAGAGACACACAGACACATATGTGCGTGCACACACAGTCACACACAGAGACACGCACGCATGCACACACACAGATACACACACACGCATACACAGACACACACACACGCATGCATGCACACACACAGATACACAGACACACACACATAGATACACACAGACACAGACACACATGCACGCACACACACACCCACATAGACACACATGCACACAAACACACACGCACATACACACACACACATGTGCACACAACGCACGTGCACACACACGCGCACACACACGCACACACACAGTCACACATATGCACACATGCGCACACAGGCACACACACATATAAACACATGCACGCATGCGCACACACACACGAATGCAAGCACACGTGCACACACAGACACACATGCATGCATGCACACTCACACACAGAGACACACGTGCATGCACACACATAGACACACATAGACACACACACATAGACACACACTCAGATACACACAGACACACACGCACACAGGCACACACACATACACGCACACACGTGCACATACACAGAGACACACACATGCGCACACATGCAAACACACACACACACACGGAACGTGAAGCGCAACCTAGCTGTGGGAGTGTGGCTGGATCTGAGAACTGGTCAGGGAGGGAAGTGTGCTGAGACTAACCCTCACCGCGTGATCCTGCTCACGTGTGTGTGCGTGTGCTCAGCCGTGTCCGGCTCTTTGCACCCCCATGGACTGTAACCGCCAGGCTCCTCTGTCTATCAAATTTTCGCAGCAAGAATACTGGAGTGGGTTGCCACTTCCTTGTCCAGGAGATCTTCCTGACACACGGAATCCTGTTTATATTATCTCGTATAACATAAAGCTATTTTTAATACCCCTCCGGCAGTGGAAGCTTTCACCACTCTCTGCTCTCTAGTAATTCTTTGTGATGAAAGGAAACTGCTTCCATTTGGTGAGGGGAGTTTCAGTGCCCAGGTGAAGGGAGCAGGAGATAGGAATGAACAGGCCTCAGAGGAGGAGGGTGGGCTGCGGCTTATTTCCAAGAAATGAAGAAGGATTAAGGCATGGAAAGAGCGCTGCCCCCGCGTCGGGAACACTGATGAGAACGTTCCTCCTCTGGGGCTCTTTTTTATCTTTGCTGCAGCCAGTGTGAAACAGAACCTTAGGGAAAAGTTCCTGCAGTTTTCAACTTGATGCAAATTATAAACAAATACTATACTGGACACAGCCCAGCTGCAGGGAACGCAAAAATCAACTGTAAACAAAGGAAGCTTCACTCTTGGGCCTAATAGGAACCCAGGCTTTCAAGCTGAGGACACCTTGATTTCACTTGTAAACTTTGGTTTCAGCTGGCTGAGCTCAGGAGCGGAGGGTCCTGAGAAAAGCCTGCAGGCGGTGTGCCAGGCTGAGCCCTCCCAGGAGGCTGGCGGGAAGGGGGAGAGCCTCGTCGTCTCTGGAGTTGCTGCCCTGCTTTGTCCTGTGTGCTGTGTTCCTTTGGTGAAAAGGGAAGCTTGTCTCACCCAAGCTAGGGAAGAAGACACCCCTCCAGAGGCTGCGCGTCACCCAGGAGCCGGAACCAGACGCCGGCAGAGCCTGCGCTCAGCAGGGAGACGGAGCAGAGAGGCCCCGAGAGGCCGCGCGGCCGGAGGAGCCAAGCCTGCCGCTGCTGCGGCAGCCGTCGCGGGCACGGCGGCTCGACGTAACACACGCTTCATTTTCACTGGTTCTTTTCGAAAACAGGTTTATTGAGACACAATTCACAGATCATACAACTCACCCGCCGAAGGCATACAACTCGGGCTTGCAGTGCAAGCGCAGGTGTGGACAGCTGTCAGCACAGCCCATCACAGAACGCGTCCATCGCCTCAGCAAGAAGCCTGCGCCCGCTTCCCGCAGCCCCTGACATCCCGCAGCCCCCCGGGGCCAGGCGAGCGCGAGCCGGGTCGGGGGCCGCGGTGGCCTCCGCTGGAGGGAGGCCCGGCTCTGGGGCCCCGAGCCTCTGCAGCAGGGAACTCGGCCGCAGGCCTCCGGCAAGACCAGGCCTGAGTTCTCATGGCCCGGGACTGTGGCGCAGACGGAGGCCAGGCCCCAGCTCACGCCTGCACCTGCCCAGAGTGCGGCCCCGGCCACAGGGAGCTGGCGCAGGCGGAGGAAGGCTGCCTCCCTGCTGCTCCTGGGAAGACAGCCTCTGGAGCCGGGAGAGGGGGCCCTGTGCTCTTGGCTGCCACGTTCTGGAGGGGCTCTCATCCTGCTGGGCGGGAGTCCTGAAGTCCGAAGTCAATCTCGCTGGTCTAAGTCAGTGTCATCAGAGCTGGTCTTCTCGGAGGCTCTGGGGAGCATCCATTTCCTTGTCCTTCTGGGGACCACCCGTGTCTTTAGGCCTGTGGGCCCCTTCTCCATCTTCAGAGCCAGCAGCACAGGGCTTCTCTGCTCTCTGACCTCCTGCCTCTCCCATGGGGACCCTGGTGGTGACACCAGGCCCACCCGGATCATCCAGGTTACTCTCCAGGAAGCTTCCTTTTGCCGCATAAGGCACCATATTCTGAAAGTCACTCAGTCGTGTCTGACTCCCTGTGACCCCAGGGCCTATAGCCCGCCAGGCTCCTCTGTTCATGGGATTCTCCTGATCAGAATACTGGCTGGGTAGCTGTCCCCCTCTCCAGGGGATCTTCCAAAACCGGGGATCAAACCCAGGTCTCCAGAGTTGCAGGTGGATTCTTTACCGTCTGAGCCACCAGGGAAGCCCCACCCTGAGGCTGGACGTGACCACTGTCCTACCGCAGGGTGAGCGGCAGGAGGAGGATGAAACGGGCCTCACCCAGAAGCCGCCCGGGAACCCTGGGCCCAGCGTGGCTCCTGCGCTGACCAGCGGGGGCAGCCCCTTGCGCTGTGGGACTCCCCAGGGAGCGCCTTTCCAGAGCACTCGCTTAGCACCACGGTGGGGGCCCATCCTACCTGGACCCACAGCAGAGACTGGCCCTGGCCTTCCCCCCGAGCCCGGGTAACAGAGACTGCCACTCACAGACCACCTGGAGGGCCTCAGGCGTGGTTTGAATCTGTATGATGACCCTTTGAGGAGACAGTTTTGTTCTCATTTTAAAGACGAAGAAACTAAGGCTTCAGGATGTAACTCATCCAACATCACTTAGTGAAAGAGGGGAGATTTAAAAACAAGTCCACAAATTCTTTAGCACTTCCCTTCGAAAGGGGAGTCTAATTCTCTCCCCCTTAAGGGTGGATGTACTTGGCTGCCAGCTTCTAGAGAATGTGATGTCTGACATCCGACACCGACACCCCAAAGGGACCATGACCCTCCTTGCTCCCTCACAGGTGCTGAGCTGAGCGGAGCCAGCTGGCACAGTGTAGAGACACTCAAGAGGCCCTGATGAGAGCCCGGCTGAGCCATCCTGGGAAGGATCAGCCAGCCCTGGTGTACTTCATCAGAGGACGGCAGCCCAGACACCATCCTGCCGCCGGAAGGAGGGGCTCTGGTGTGAGTCAGAACCACCCAGTAAGCTGCTGCCGAATTCCTGACCCACAGGGACTGGGAAGCGATAAGCCGTGGTTGTGTCTGCGCCCCTGGGTTTGGGGTTATTTGTTACGCAGCTACGCTAGCAGACACAGCAGCTGACCTTCCGCTCACTCCAGCACACGCTGCTGCCTCCAAGATAGTCTAGTCAAGGAACTACTGAAGTTTCTTTGGAAGACTGTGAGAAGCTGGCCTTGAGGGGTGGAGGCGGGTGCATCTCCGAGGATGAAAGGGAGGGGTCAGGGGCCAGGGAGCAGGGCAGAGGCGCAGAAGGCTGGCGGGAGGCGGCGGGGGGGCTGGGAACCCGCCGTCCAGCCCCGGGCGTCCTCTCCCTGGGCTCTGTCAGAGGCTGGTCTCTCCTGGAGCCTTTGGATCCTGACGGGTTCTTTCAAGAAGGGCCGCGAACGGGCAGCTGCCGGACCAGACCTTCAGCGGGCGGCGTGCAGAAGCCCCCTCGCCGTCGGGGCCAGGCAGCGCGGGCTGGGCCCGGCCGCTCCCCAGGCGAGAATGACCGCCAGCAGCCCCAGTCCTCCAGCCAGCAGCCACGGGAGCCACGCGCACGCCAAGCCGGGACTCACAGGCTGGCTTTTCCCCTAAAGGCGAACAAATACATCTCTGCACACACAGCTGACAGCAAGGGAGCCCTTACTGCTTTGTGAAAAACGAAACCCACATATAAAAACACTGAGGCCAAACTCCCGAGGCAAGACGGTGCCGTGCCTCCACGCTGTGCTCACTTTTGATTCCTGTGTCTTCCAGTGACAACTCATTCAGACCCGCCTGAACAAAGGGGAGATGAACTGAGAGACCAGGGGGGTAAAAAAAGCACATCCCTCTTACGCAAGCGTATGGGATTCTGAGAATTCCCAGTCAATAGCTCTTAGCACACAAATTCTTAACTCCTTATATTTTACCTTTAGTCAATAGCAATACCAGTAATCACTGTTGTAAAGCATTCAAATAACATTCAAATGACTATGAATATTTACAGCAACAAAAGAAACTAATGCTTAGTTCTCCTAATCCTGCTGCTGCTGCTAAGTCGCTTCAGTTGTGTCCGACTCTGTGCGACCCCATAGACGGCAGCCCACTAGGCTTCCCCGTCCTGGGATTCTCCAGGCAAGAACACTGGAGTGGGTTGCCATTTCCCTCTCCAATGCATGAAAGAGAAAAGTGAACGTGAAGTCGCTCAGTTCTGTTCGACTTGTAGCAACCCCATGGACTGCAGCCTTCCAGGCTCCTCCACCCATGGGATTTTCCAGGCAAGAGTACTGGAGTGGGTTGCCATTGCCTTCTCCGCTTCTAATCCTAGAAGAGGGCAAGTTCATTATAAATTAATACTTGAAGATTCTAGCCCAGCTAGAATTAATCAGTTAAAAAAAATCCTACCATGAAGTATTATATGGGATTCAGGAAAACAGCTATAGAAAAGCTTCTATGTACTTAATGTGGGAGACATCCAACCACTCCCTTTGGGGAGGACTAATACTAGATTAATACTAATAAAAACAATGAGAAATGGCATAAAGGCAGATATAAGAGAAACATTGATCCTTGATGTGAGGATAATTTTATATCTTGCATTGTCAGAATGTCTTAAGTTCTTCTAGAGTCTTAGGAAAAAAATCATACAAATAAAATTGTAATTGCATGTCAGTTAAGTAACTCTGTCAAAGGTTTGCCCCGGAAGGGCTTTTTCTAAAAACCCATTCTAATTGTCATCCAAACTGAGGCTTACAACCAAAAGAAGAAGTTATCTAGTCCCAAAGCAAATCCTATTTATAGATTTCACGTAAAAGGACTTTTTGCTTCTTTCTAGCGTAAAAGAGCAGAGAAGGCAATGACACCCCATTCCGATACTCTTGCCTGGAGAATCCCAGGGATGGGGGAGCCTAGTGGGCTGCCGTCTATGGGGTTGCACAGAGTCGGNCCTATTTATAGATTTCACGTAAAAGGACTTTTTGCTTCTTTCTAGCGTAAAAGAGCAGAGAAGGCAATGACACCCCATTCCGATACTCTTGCCTGGAGAATCCCAGGGATGGGGGAGCCTAGTGGGCTGCCGTCTATGGGGTTGCACAGAGTCGGACATGATGGAAGTGACTTAGTAGCAGCAGCAGCGTAAACTAGGAATTTTTAATATTGGAAAATTGGGATAAAGGTGAGAGAGAGAAAAAAAGAGATGCAGGTAAATAGCCTCATCAGGGCAAGCAGACCACGGCAAGGACCCCCCAAAGGAAATACAAGCAGGCGTCTGCAAACAGAGCGGCTCCCCCTTGATGATAAATGAGTCGCTGGCCCCAGCTGGAGAGGCTGCGCGCTGCCTGGGGTCTGAGCCCAGCAGCTGCTCCTCTGCGTTCAGGGGAGGGTGACTCAGCCGCTGCTTATCAGGCAGCGGACAGAGCCGGCAACAAAAGGTTGCTAGACACCTTCAGAAGCAACCCTTTTGAAATTGCAAACAAAGTTTTGACCAGGGATGAACATGCCCCCATGTGTCTGAAAAGAGAAGTTTTTTTGCAGGAGGTCATTAACTACAGGTCTTTTATTTTAGAAGCACACCCACGCTGGCTGGCAATTCTGCCTGAAGGGCCACCTTAGACTGCTGCACAGCTGATGTGACCGGACTGCAAACAGTTGTTTAAAAGTGTCTAAAAGAGTTAACTTGGCGGCTACCCACTGACAAGCTCTGTAGAGGGTCTGAAGCCCGAGGCTGGTGAGGTAGTGACCTGGAGGCCAGCAAGAACAAGCACAGCTTCCTTCAGAAAGGAGGGACAAAGCAGAGGGATCCCGAGGGGAGAGAGAGGAGAGTGTGAAAGGAGAGAGAGGAGAGAGTGAAAGGAGAGAGAGGGGAGAGTGTGAAACCAAATGAAAAGAGACTAAAGGGACTTACTCTCCGGATCCACATTTGGGCCAGAGAGCAAAACCAAGGCATGGTCGTTTCCCAAGATGGGGCAAACGGGGGATTTACACATGAAAACTCGGCATGTGCAGCAGGGTGGCAGGCCCCTCAGGCTGCCCTCCTGGCAGCGGGCGCTCCCGGGAACGCCCCGCCTCTGCTGCCCACGGCAGCCGCCCCGGAGAGGGAGCCTGGGCTGCAGGGTGCTGGGAGTCTCCCCTGCGGTCCGCTCAGCCCCTTCCCCCGGCGCCTGATGCTGCTCCCGGGCACTGCCCTGGAAGGCATGGCTTCCAGCTGACGGACCTTTTAAAATAAGAGGCTCTTATCAACTCACGGCCACAGGAAGCCAAGGACAGAAGTCAGGGGTTTAGCCCGTTCAAAAACCAGACATCCCTTCCCTCCTTGCTCACCATGAACGCCAAGTGGAAGAAGAGACAAATAAAAGGGGAAGCATGTATGGTCAAATTATTAAGAAAATGGAGAAAACCACCCAATCAACGATGAAACCCGGTCGAAAACGATGGGGAAAACCACGGTGAAAACAAAAGTGAAACAAAACCCAGAAAATGATGCCAGCCTGGGCCCTTTAAGATAAGCACGGTGTTCAATACAAATTGTAGCTGCTTGCATTGTACTGTAACACATGACTAGTTCCAAAGTTTTAGGAAGTTCTTGAACAAAAGGGGCACATCAAAGCAGCGAGGAGGCAGCACACCCCTCCTGCCCCAAACCATTTTCAGGAAGAGGCTGCGCCAGGCGCAGCAGCGAGGGCACCAGGAAGGAGCGTGGCTTCCAGCAGGAAAGCGCACTGGTGGAGCGCCAAGGTTCCCAGATGCTAAAAACTGCTATGATGATGGTTTGGCCTGATCAACTGTGCAGGCCTCTGAAATAACCAAGCCAACTCAAATAGCAAGGCAGTCTACAAATTAGCTGGGTGTAGTTTTATGTTTTAAACCCACACTTAGATCTATAGTATACACTCGAAATTTCCCCCCAATACTATTTGATGACCTTAAGTATTAAAAACCTATGTAATTAAAAAAACTCCCTATTGTCAATTTCCACTTCAAAATGCTGACTGATATTCACTACACAGAGTCAAGCAAAGACGCGACTAAAGTGCCGTGTAAAAGCTGTCATTATGAAATAACAGCTCCATCTATATTCTGTCCATCTTCGGGACCAATGCACCTCAGAGATTTTTTTCCTCTACTTTAATTGATCTTTCACTGTGCGGCTGAGGCAGGGGAGGACAAGTATAGTTATTCTCATTTTACAGAAGGAGGAGGAGGCACACACGGGCTGAGGGTCTGGCCGTCTGGAAATACAGTACTTAATTGCCTTCCCACCTGCTTTTTGCAAACTCATCAGCGATACTCCTGGAGAGTCAAATCTAATACATTTGACTCTCCAGTTAAAGCCAACAGTTCAGGAAAGAGAGAAAGAAAAAGAGAAAGTGAGCTCTTTGCTGGTAACCCTGTTTCCTTTAAAGGACAAATGTGCTTAAGATGCTGANATGCTAAAAACTGCTATGATGATGGTTTGGCCTGATCAACTGTGCAGGCCTCTGAAATAACCAAGCCAACTCAAATAGCAAGGCAGTCTACAAATTAGCTGGGTGTAGTTTTATGTTTTAAACCCACACTTAGATCTATAGTATACACTCGAAATTTCCCCCCAATACTATTTGATGACCTTAAGTATTAAAAACCTATGTAATTAAAAAAACTCCCTATTGTCAATTTCCACTTCAAAATGCTGACTGATATTCACTACACAGAGTCAAGCAAAGACGCGACTAAAGTGCCGTGTAAAAGCTGTCATTATGAAATAACAGCTCCATCTATATTCTGTCCATCTTCGGGACCAATGCACCTCAGAGACTTTTTTCCTCTACTTTAATTGATCTTTCACTGTGCGGCTGAGGCAGGGGAGGACAAGTATAGTTATTCTCATTTTACAGAAGGAGGAGGAGGCACACACGGGCTGAGGGTCTGGCCGTCTGGAAATACAGTACTTAATTGCCTTCCCACCTGCTTTTTGCAAACTCATCAGCGATACTCCTGGAGAGTCAAATCTAATACATTTGACTCTCCAGTTAAAGCCAACAGTTCAGGAAAGAGAGAAAGAAAAAGAGAAAGTGAGCTCTTTGCTGGTAACCCTGTTTCCTTTAAAGGACAAATGTGCTTAAGATGCTGATAAGTGTATTTATGAAAACCTGAACACTAGGAAACAAAGCCGGGGCCCTGACTAAGAGACACATGGGCTTTATGTTTCATTACTCACAGCTTCCTGAGACTTCGGTTCTCCCAAGAGGCTCAGTGTAAAATAGTCAACTTTGCATTCAACTTCAACACAGTGTTTCTAATCGCCTCAGAGCTCTTTTGAACAAAAAGAGCTAATTTAATAACATGTTGGTCAATATTAAGAAATTATTATTATTTGGTAAGATTCCTAGAATATAGAAATATAGTATTATACCTAAGCAATTCATCTACAAAAAAAGAATGGAGATTTCATCTACAACAGTTCCTTAAATCTATGGCTCGTGAGCAAACCATTATTTTCCAGTGTCTAAATACCTTAAAAGGAAAAAATGTTTATGTATTATTCCCATCATATGAAATCTGCCCAAATAAGATTTTAAAATGCTCAATGTAAAGTGCTAAGTTTAATGAAAAACTATATATTTGCAAGCTGTTAGTATGGTTGGTGATGGAGCAATGATAATTTAGAGTTGCCATATGAGAGGCATATGTGTGGCTTTTATTTTCTCCACATTAAAAATATTTCTTTAAATACAAATAAATTCCAGCCAGCCTCTTATCAGAAAGGAACATTATTAAGTTTGCAAAACAGTGACAATGAAAAGAATCCCAGAATATTAGCAAAAACTGCCAACTATGCTTGTCTTTCTATACATAAGATGAATTCACTGTGAAAAAAAAAAGAATTATGGTGCTCTGCTTAATTTGTCTGCCTCCCAACACAGGCTTTGAAAAACTCCTCTAAACGCCACAACTTTTTAAGGGACATGTATAGTTTCATGATATTTCTGCTGCAAAACTCCTTAGGTTATCCCCTCACCCACAAGAAACCCCCAAACCAACCAACCAAACAAAAAATTCAAAAAAAAAATAAAAATAAAAATAAAAAAAATTCAAATACCCAAAACTCAGCAGAAAGAGTTGGCTAACCAAACTAAAATTCCCCATGAGGCACCAACAGTGGAACAGCTAAAAAAAAAAAAAAAAAAAAATCACATTTATAAGGTCTAGATAAAAATCAACCAAGTAAGCAAAATGTATTCTTCACCTAAAAATCTCCGGGCATTTCAAACACAAAGTTTAGGGCTCTGAAGCTGTTGCATTAAATCCAGATTCTAGCCATCTTTAGAGCTATCTTAAAATAACCCCAGAACTCTAGAATGCTGTTGCCTGCTATAGCTCTATTAGTTGTTTTTAATGTCTATTTTCATTCATTTATTTGGCTGTGTCGGGTCTTGGTTGCGGCGTGCAGGCTGTTTACTTGCAGGGCATGCGTGCAGGCTGTTTACTTGCAGAGCATGTGTGCAGGCTGTTTACTTGCAGGGCATGCGTGCAGGCTGTTTACTTGCAGGGCACAGGCTCAGTCACCCCACGTGGGATCTTAGCTCCCTGATCAGGGATCACAACCGCGTCCTCGGCATCGCAGGGCAGACTTTTAAGCGCTGCACCACCACGGAAGTCCCTATGTTAGCTCTTTGGAAACCAAGCTGGTGGTACTAGTTCTAACTACGTATAGCCTTCTCTTTCATTTACTAAGAAACGAACACTGCCCAGATATCTCATATTGGATGGTTGCTTTGATCATTGGTATCAGAGAGTACTTCAGCATAGGCTAGGATCCCAGCAAAGCACTCCATTTAAGGAACGAGTCTTATTACTTAGGTGTTACAAGCCCCAAATATATTTCACTGAACTATTCAGTAACTAGCGACAAGTGAATTGTTAAGTAACTAGACAACAGAAGAGTATTTTTTCCCTCCAAACTAAGGTATCTATTTAGACTATTAACACAGACTAATCTTAAGTAATTATAATGCAAGTATGAGGATTTGAAATTATAATTTATAATTTAATGATCCCTAAATATGCTACCAGATTTAAAACAAAACCCTTTACTATAGCCGCCATGATCTGCTAATGTTTGAAAAATTAACATAAGGCCACTGCAGAAACTAACGTAAAGAGCCCCCATCAGGGAGATTCTGCCGTCCATGGGGTCGCAGAGAGTCAGACACGACTGAGCAGCTGGACTGAACTGGACTGAATGATTACGCATTAAGGAGAACAGCCACAAATAGTTAGCTTTTTAGCTTTCATAACAGACACATCAGAGAAGGCAATGGCACCCCACTCCAGTACTCTTGCCTGGAAAATCCCATGGACGGGGGAGCCTGGTGGGCTGCAGTCCATGGGTCGCAAAGAGTTGGACACAACTGAGAGCCTTCACTTTCATGCATTGGAGAAGGAAATGGCAACCCGCTCCAGTGTTCTTGCCTGGAGAATCCCAGGGACGGGAGCCTGCTGGGCTGCTGTCTATGGGGTCGCACAGAGTCGGACACGACTGAAGCGACTTAGCAGCAGCAGCAGCAGCAGCAACATACATATGGCTCAAATGAGTCAATTTAAACACTAATTAGAATTTTGAAAGACTTGAGTTTTTCACTGTATGTGTTTACCATGAGAAAAACTTTTTTGAAGTGTTGGGGGAGTAGGGTGCTGCAATATATATTCTTCCCATGAAGATTATATGTAGAACACTATGTGGTTTGAAACACTTTTATTTGCATTTGCTATAGAAGCATTTTGACACTTTTAAAGTTGAATTAATTTTCCTCAAAATAGTTCATATCTTGCTCGGACAGAAGAAGTTTCTTGTGCTATCTCAATTGGTGAATACAAAGGTTCACTCTCATGTTGGTAAAATCTTTGCATTTAATGAGTTTAAATAAATTATTAAGGTTAAATATATTTTAAGTGCATACAGTGGAGTTGAGACAGCATAACCTCTGACCACAGTAGACCTTTGAACCCGGGGTTTAAGGGTGGCAACGCTCCATGCAGACAAAAGCCTGCGTGTTAACTACTGGCCTGCCCTCCTCTAGAGGAAGATCTTTTGCATCCTGACTTAGGCAAGCAGGACAGCGCAGTACTGCAGTGTGTAGAAGCGAAAGCCGCTCAGGCGTGCCCGACGCTGTGACCCCACGGACTGTGCGGTCCATGGTTCTCCAGGCCGGAACACTGGAGTGGGTAGCCGTGCCCTTCTCCAGGGGATCTCCCCAACCCAGAGACTGAGCCCAGGGCTCCTGCACTGCAGGCGGGTTCTTCACCAGCCGAGCCACGAGGGGAGCCCGAGAATGCCGGAGTGAGGGTTTCCTGCTGAAAAACCCGCAGAGAAGTGGGCCCGTGCGGCGCAAGCCAGTGCTACTCAAGGGCCAGGCGTACTTTCAGTCAAAAGGCAGTCTTGAGCAGCAGGAGCTGCTGGTGCTTCAGTGGAATTGTGTTTGAGAAAAAAATGACTGCTCCAAGTGACTTCATGACTCAAGAAAATACTTTGCTGCACGAATGAATCTGCTTCTGAGAGAAAGCTAACACAGGCAGGATCAGATAGTTGAGAACGCATTCATCAAAGAAAAATGTATGTAGAACACGGGGCGGGTGGCCCCCTTATGACAGCGAGGCCAGAACTGAGGGCTTCACCCTCGGAGCAGATGAAGTGCAGTAACGGGAAGCTGTATGCGGTCGCTGGTAAAACAAAGGGCGCGTCAGGGTCCACCCAGCGCCAGCCAACGCTGGGAACACGGTCCGAAGGAGGTGCCCTCTGTTAGGCTGGGCTTTTGAGGTGTGCCCCAAGAAACACATTCACTTAAGTTCTGTTCTAAGAGGCTTTCCAAACAGTATCACCTGTGTTTCAAATAGAGTTGCTGCTGAAATAAGGACGGCTGGGAGGGGTATTCTCTGAATAGCAAGGCGTTAGAACTGGCTTCCTCAAAATAACTGTTTCCTCTCTAGCTGGTGGTTCTTTTACGTGTGTGTGACTTTGAAAAAATTGAGAAAACACTCACGGAACATAAAACCCGCCATTTAAACACGTTATCGACTGAGGGAGTCTTGCAGAAACTAATGTCCGTGGCCATCACACGTGTCCGGTCAACAATGTGCTAAGCAGACAGCCCGGCGGTCTTTCGCACACTCACCACCGTGCGCAGCCACCAGCGCTGCCCACGTCCAAACGCCCCACCAGCGCCGAGCTTATCACGCCCACGCGGGCAGCCGCCCATCTCCAGCCCGCCGTCGCCGGAACCACACGCCCGCCTGCGTCTGTGGACGCTGTGCGGGACACTTCGTGTGACTGGAATTACACGGCCCGTGGCCTTTTGTGCCTGGCTTCTGCTTTCTTGAGTATTGGGGTCCTGGGGCTTCCCGGGTGGCGCTAGCCGTAAAGAAGCCGCCTGCCGATGCGGGAGACGGGGACAAGGGCGCGCGCCCTGGGTGGGGAAGAGCGCCGGAGGCGGGCCGGGCTCTTGCCCGGAGAAGCCCGAGCACCCGGCGCGCAGCGGCCCCAGCGCTGCGGTCCCTAGACCGTCCCCAAGGGCGGTAATTCCACGGGCGCCGAGCCCAGGAGCCGAGGAGCCCTGGCCTGCCCCGACCGCACTCCGGTTTCTAGAGCTTCTCCGTGGGGTGATGTGCCAGCTCTTCGACTGCCTCTGATCACGTGAACGTGGACTGCAGCTGGAGGTACAAAGGGTCGTCTCTGGAACGTGGCTTTGGGCTGGAAAATAATCCATCAGGTAAAATTTCCGAAGTGGGAAAGAACAGCAAAGGACAGAGGAGCAGGCTTCTTCATTTGACCACAATATCCTACCAGCGCCTCGTGCCCCGGTCAGACTTCTCAGCGACATTTAGGCTAGCCCGCAAGACTGGGGACACCACGCCGCCTTCCAGTCTCTCGCAGCGCCTAGCGCGTGCTCTGCAGCCTGTGAAGACTGAACGGAGGACGACAGGCGGCTGGTTCTTTATCAGACTCACGGTGACACTCATGGAAAGATTTAACTCAGAGCTAAATTTGTTCTCCATAAGTCAGTTCCTGGAGTTTCAGCTCAAACTCTCATATAATCATGTTTCAAACTGAGTTTCTTACATGTTTATTTTGTCTGCATGATGTGAAAACTCACAGGTACAGAATTAAGCATGATGTCCTACCTTTGCAGAGGCAGAACAAATACCGGTATATTGCGTGTACACCGTGAACTGAATCAATCTCAGCAGGACTTTTCAAAGGGCCAGAAACATTCCTATAAAATAGGACGGTGCTGTCACCCGAAACATCTTAGTCTATCTTTCTCTCACCTACATGTAAGCAAAGTCTTTAATTAGTACAAGCATGACACAGAAGCCATTAAGTAGCCTTTATTTAAAACAAGAGGCAGAGATCTTATCTAATTTACTCTTATATTACCTGTTTCTAAAATAGTACCTGCCTGAAGCAGGAGCTCAAAACGTGTCTAGTGCGCGACGGGAAACATGAACACAGGTGAGCCTGTGACAGCTGAGCTCTCACTGCCAGGAGCCCCTGGGGGAGGCAGCAAGTGCGTCAGCGCCGGTCACCCACCTCTGCTGTGGCCACAGGGGCGCAGCCAGTGCCGGGGACTAACTCGCCCAGTGAAAAACCATGAAAGCACACGCAACCTGCCTGTGACGTCAAGGAGCACACCAACGCAGGAGGCGCGAGGAGCCGCGCACGGGGGTGAGCCCCTATTCATTCCGCCTTCTCTGGAGAAACTGGAAATTCACAAAGGAAGCAAAGCCGGCCAGAGGGCAGCCCGCCTGCCCACGCGGGACACGCAGGTCTGACCCCTGGGGTGGGGCGGTTCCCTGGAGGAGGACCACCCACTCCAGTGTCTCTTCATGTATATATGCAACATATCTTCGATAAATAATAGATATGGTGGTATATGTGCATGAAAAGATACAAAAAAATCTACAGAATTATAAAGTGAATTTAGTAAGGTTGCTGGATGCAAACCCAATACAAAAATTAATTTTATTTCTATATGCTAACAAAAAGAATTAGATAAAATACAAACATCTAGAAATTAAAAAAAAAAAACTAGAAATAAATCTAACGTCTACATGTAAATCTTAAAATATTGCTGAGACAAATTCAAGAAGACAAGTAAGTAGAGGGATATACCATGTTTACGGATTGCCAAGCTCAAAATTGAGAAGATATAAATTCTCCTGAAATTGATCTATGTTTTCAATGCAGTATCAATTAAGCCCTAAGGTACATCTACACGGTCCCTTAGGGAAACTGAGACACTGTTACTAAAATGTGGCTGAAAATTCAAAGGGTCAAGAGTGGCTAAGACCATCCGGAAGAAGATCAGAGGTGTCAGAAGTCTTACATTATCATATGTAAAAAAAAAACTAGAAATAAATCTAACGTCTACATGTAAATCTTAAAATATTGCTGAGACAAATTCAAGAAGACAAGTAAGTAGAGGGATATACCATGTTTACGGATTGCCAAGCTCAAAATTGAGAAGATATAAATTCTCCTGAAATTGATCTATGTTTTCAATGCAGTATCAATTAAGCCCTAAGGTACATCTACACGGTCCCTTAGGGAAACTGAGACACTGTTACTAAAATGTGGCTGAAAATTCAAAGGGTCAAGAGTGGCTAAGACCATCCGGAAGAAGATCAGAGGTGTCAGAAGTCTTACATTATCATATGTGAAGACTTAACAATTCCAACTGCAATGCACCGAGCTGTTCAATATATTGGGCTGGGTCGAGTGAATACGCTTACAGAAATAAATGAACTTTGGCTGTTTCCTCACACCACATACAAACACCGGCACGACGTTAACTGTACGCCGAGTGTGAGTGATAAAACGAGCTTTTAAAAAAAATTCAGAATATTTTCATAAGATTGGTGTAAAGCTTTATTAAACAGGACACAAACATCATTAACCATAGGAGAAAAGACTGGTATATTGGACCTCATAAAAGTTAGTGCGTTCTGATCATCAAAGGTCACCATTTGGAAAGTGGAAAAGCCAACCAAAGAGAAGACATTTATAATAGTATATCAGACCCAAACCTCATCATCGCTAAAATATAAGGAACCCCAGCAAATCCGCAGGAAAAAGACAACCCAGTAAATATGAACAAGTAACCTGAACAGGCACTTAACAAGAGGCAATTTCCAAACTGCCAACATTCCATGACACTGCATTAAAAGATGTTAAAACTATGATCACTACTTATGTAGAGTTAGCGCTCCAGTTTGACTGATCCTTTTGGCCACAGAATGTCAGGGGTCTGAGCAAAAGGCAGGAGGAAAAGGCTGGAAGGATGGAGGTAGGGAAACAGCAAAAAGTCATCAACAGGCCCCCGAAAGGAAGATAGCCACCTTACACAGCCTGCACGTAACATGTTAAATGAGTTTATCCGCACAGTAGACAGGATTACTAAAAGGCGTTTATCCATATGGTCACCGAAATCCCGAGAGCTCTGCTATGCAGTAGGCCTCTCCACGTTCACCCCGAATGTCTGCATCTCAGAGCTGTACAGCCGCTCACCTTCTCACGCAGCATTATCATTTCCCTATTCCTTTACAATTTCCATCCCCAAATTTACTCCTTTGCCCCAATCAAGTCTTTATGTCTGTGATCTTAATCATAACCTATAAATGCTAGTCAAAACATATTAAGAAATAGTGAGCGAAACACCAGTGTTCAGTGCAGTTCAGTCGTGTCCGACTCTTTGTGATCCCATGGACTGCAGCAGGCCAGGCCTCCCTGTCCATCACCAGCTCCCAGAGTTCACTCAAGAATGTACTTATTGGCCAGTGAAGCAGTTAGGAGTACATTGTCAAAGCACTTTGACTTTATTTACTTCCTTATTATTTATTTAACATTTTTCTGCTTGGGATCTTTTACTTGCACCACATGGGACCTAGTTCCTTGATCAGGAATAGAACCCGGGCTCCCTGCATTGGGAGCATGGCATCTTAGCCCCTGGACCACCAGGGAAATCTCCAGAGTTCACTCAAACCCACGTTCATTGAGTCAGTGATGCCGCCCAACCATCTCATCTTCTGTCAACCCCTTCTCACCTGCCCTCAATCTTTCCCAGCATCAAGGTCTTTTCAAATGAGTCAGCTCTTTGAATCAGGTGGCCAAAGTGTTGGAGGTCCAGCTTCAGCATCAGTCCTTCCAATGAATATTCAGGACTGATTTCCTTTAGGATGGACTGGCTGGATCTCCTTGCAGTCCAAGGGACTCTCAAGAGTCTTCTCCAGAACCACAGTTTAAAAGCAACAGTTCTTTGGTGCTCAGCTTTCTTTACAGTTCAACTCTCACATCCATATGTGACTACTGGAAAACCCATAGCTTTGACTAGATGGACCTTTGTTGGCAAAGTAATGTCTCTGCTTTTTAATATGCTGTCTAGGTTGGTCATAACTCTCCTCCCAAGGAGCAAGTGTCTTTTAATTTCATGGCTGCAGTCACCATCTGCAGTGATTTACAGCCCCCCAAAATAAAGTCTGTCACTGTTTCCACTGTTTCCCCATCTATTTGCCATGAAGTGATGGGACCAGATGCCAGGATCTTAGTATTCTGAATGTTGAGTTTTAAGCCAGATTTTTAATCTCCTCTTTCACTTTCATCAAGAGGCTCTTTAGTTCTTCAATTTTTGCCATTAGGGTGGTGTCATCTGCATATCTGAGGTGATTGATATTTCTCCCGGCAATCTTGATTCCAGCTTGTGTTTCTTCCAGTCCAGCGTTTCTCATGATGTACTCTGCATTTAAGTTAAATAAGCAGGGTGACAGTATACAGCCTTGACGTACTCCTTTTCCTATTTGGAACCAGTCTGTTGTTCCATGTCTAGTTCTAACTGTTGCTTCCTGACCTGCATACAGATTCCTCAAGAGGCAGGTCAGGTGGTCTGGTATTCCCATCATCTCTTTTAGAATTTTCCAGAGTTTGTTGTGGTCCACACACTCAAAGGCTTTGGCATAGTCAATAAAGCAGAACCCACTCCAGTATTCTTGCTTGGAGAATCCCATGGACTGAGGAGCTTGGTGGGCTGCAGTCCACGGGGTCACAAAGAGTCGGACACGACTGAGTGACTTTACTTACTTACTTACTTTAGATATTTCTCTGGAACTCTCTTGCTTTTTCAATGATCCAATGGATATTGGCAATTTGATCTCTGGTTCCTCTGCTTTTTCTAAATCCAGCTTGAACATCTGGAAGTTCATGATTCACATACTGTTGAAGCCTGGCTTGGAGAATTTTGAGCTTTACTAGTGTGTGAGATGAGTGCAGTTGTTATGTCCGACTCTTTGCGACCCCATCGACTGCAGCACTCCAGGCCTCCCTGTCCATCACCAACTCCTGGAGCTTGCTCAGACTCATGTCCATCGAGTCAGTGATGCCATCCAATCATCTCATCCTCTGTCATCCGCTTCTCCTTCAGTCTTTCCCGGCATCAGGGTCTTTTCCAATGAGTCAGTTCTTCGCATCAGGGGGCCAAAATACTGGAGTTTCAGCTTCAGCATCAGTCCTTCTAATGAATATTCAGGACTGATCTCCTTTAGGATGGACTGGTTTGATCTCCTTGCTGTTCAAGGGACACTCAAAAGAGTTTTCTCCAACACCACCGTTCAAAAGCATACATTCTTTGGTGCTCAGTTAAGTCCAACTCACATCTGTACATGACCACTGGAAAAACCATAGCCTTGACTAGGCAGACCTTTGTCATCAAAGTAATGTCTCTGCTTTATTAATAAATGCTGTCTAGGTTGGTCACAGCTTTTCTTCCAAGGAGCAAGATTCTTAATTTCATGGCTGCAGTCACCAGCTGCAGTGATTTTGGAGCCTAAGAAAGCACACACCAGTATAGGGATGCATTAGTGTGTGTCCGTAGTCATGGAACCAGAAAACAAAGCCAGTGCAAGAGCAGCGCCAGTGCCGCTGTGACTGAGGACAGCAGAGGCCGAGGGGGGAGTGGACGGCCGCCCTTTGAGCTGCGGCTTGGGGATGCTTTTACTCTTGGGTGTCCACACAGAACTGAGGGTGGAAAATGGCTTTTATCTTTTTCTTCCATTTACTTTCTAGGGAGAAAAAGTCTTATCTTTATGTAAAGTTGTGAAAAAATTTACAAAGTTACATAGATTACTGCAGCTTAGCTTATTTTCAACAAGTGCTCAGTTCCACACCTAAAGATGCATTACCATGTTAGGCTGCTGCCGCCGCCAAGTCGCTTCAGTCGTGTCCAACTCTGTGAGATCCCACAGACGGCAGCCCACCAGGCTCCCCCGTCCCTGGGATTCTCCAGGCAAGAACACTGGAGCGGGTTACCATTTCCTTCTCCAATGCATGAAAGTGAAAAGTGAAAGTGAAGTCGCTCAGTCGTGTCTGACCCTCAGCGACCCCATGGACTGCAGCCTTCCAGGCTCCCCCATCCATGGGATTTTCCAGGCAAGAGTACTGGAGTGGGGTGCCATTACCATTTTAGGCAGAAGTATACAATTAAAAGATGCTTGCTCCTTGGAAAGAGGNGGACCTTTGTCATCAAAGTAATGTCTCTGCTTTATTAATAAATGCTGTCTAGGTTGGTCACAGCTTTTCTTCCAAGGAGCAAGATTCTTAATTTCATGGCTGCAGTCACCAGCTGCAGTGATTTTGGAGCCTAAGAAAGCACACACCAGTATAGGGATGCATTAGTGTG
The DNA here is from genome assembly GCA_006410675.1 of Oreotragus oreotragus. NCBI lineage: Eukaryota > Metazoa > Chordata > Mammalia > Artiodactyla > Bovidae > Oreotragus > Oreotragus oreotragus. The sequence continues at coordinate 196,506 of SJYX01000530.1, read as the reverse complement.
TGTCCGTAGTCATGGAACCAGAAAACAAAGCCAGTGCAAGAGCAGCGCCAGTGCCGCTGTGACTGAGGACAGCAGAGGCCGAGGGGGGAGTGGACGGCCGCCCTTTGAGCTGCGGCTTGGGGATGCTTTTACTCTTGGGTGTCCACACAGAACTGAGGGTGGAAAATGGCTTTTATCTTTTTCTTCCATTTACTTTCTAGGGAGAAAAAGTCTTATCTTTATGTAAAGTTGTGAAAAAATTTACAAAGTTACATAGATTACTGCAGCTTAGCTTATTTTCAACAAGTGTTCAGTTCCACACCTAAAGATGCATTACCATGTTAGGCTGCTGCCGCCGCCAAGTCGCTTCAGTCGTGTCCAACTCTGTGAGATCCCACAGACGGCAGCCCACCAGGCTCCCCCGTCCCTGGGATTCTCCAGGCAAGAACACTGGAGCGGGTTACCATTTCCTTCTCCAATGCATGAAAGTGAAAAGTGAAAGTGAAGTCGCTCAGTCGTGTCTGACCCTCAGCGACCCCATGGACTGCAGCCTTCCAGGCTCCCCCATCCATGGGATTTTCCAGGCAAGAGTACTGGAGTGGGGTGCCATTACCATTTTAGGCAGAAGTATACAATTAAAAGATGCTTGCTCCTTGGAAAGAGGGTTATGACCAACCTAGAAAGCATATTCAAAAGCAGAGACATTACTTTGCCAACAAAGGTCTGTCTAGTCAAGGCTATGGTTTTTCCAGTGGTCATGTATGGATGTGAGTTGGACTGTGAAGCTGAGAGCCAAAGAATTGATGCTTTTGAACTGAAGACTCTTGAGAGTCCCTTGGACTGCAAGGAGATCGAACCAGTCCATTCTGAAGGAGATCAGCCCTGGAAGGACTGATGCTGAAGCTGAAAGTCCAGTACTCTGGCCACCTCATGCGAAGAGTTGACTCAGTGATAAAGACTCTGATGCTGGGAAGGATTGGGGGCAGGAGGCGAAGGGGACGACCGAGGATGAGATGGCTGGATGGGATCACTGACTCGATGGATGTGAGTCTGAGTGAACTCCGGGAGTTGGTGATGGACAGGGAGGCCTGGTGTGCTGCGATTCATGGGGTCACAGAGTCGGACACGACTGAGCGACTGAACTGAACTGAACTGATACAAGTTATAAATTAAAATGCCAGCCTTTACAAAATTCTTTTATGTATAAGTAAATGTGGTTTCCTCTTCTTTTTTAAATCCATGCAATCAAGTTTTTAATGGTACTTTTCAAAACTTTAGTACTAAAGCAGTAACTTTATATGTGACGTAGCACCTTTATATTCCTCTTCTTAGCCATCAGAAATATGAGAATTATTATGCATTTAATCTTTCCTTTTACCAATATTTGGGGCTTCCGTTGTATCTCAGCTGGTAAAGAATCCGCCTGTAATGCAGGAGACGCCGGTTCGATCCCTGGGTCGGGAAGATCCACTGGAGAAGGGACAGGCTGCCCACTCCAGTATTCTTGGCTTCCCTGGTGGCTCAGCTGGTAAAGAATCCACCTGCAGTGCGGGTTCGATCCCTGGGTTGGGGAGATCCCTTGGAGGTGGGAAGAGCTACCCACTCCAGTGTCCTGGCCTGGAGAATCCCAAGGACTGTATATCCATGGGGTCACAAAGAGTGGGACACGACTGAGCGTCTTTCACTTCCACAGTATTTGTAATCTGAGCAGATAGGGTAGCACTGCAGGACCTAGAATAAGCTGCCATGAAGGATCAGACGGCTACCACGGCAACAGGTGTTTAACGAGGATTATCAGCACACATCCATCCCAACCCAACAGCGCCCAGTGACACGATCAGGCTCTTCCAAAGTCAGAAACAAAACCGCAGTTAAGAATGCCAAGTTCCTCAACCATACTGAATTTTAAAACAAATAAAACATGAGCAACAATGATTTTCCAAACTATCTACAAACAGAAATGCCAGGAAATAAACCGGTAGCATTCTGTGCATACAACTTAAATTTCCTTTTCTAAGTGACCACATTTTGGAGGGTTGTTCGTTTTCTTCTTCTTTTTCTACATAGCAGGACTTCAACACCTGAAAGATCAAAACTGTTCTTGTTTGTACGGAAAGGAACAAGAATGAAAATGGAATTTTAATTTTTTAAGTGAAGAGACAAATTTTATAAAACTGTATAAATTAACAACGTCATGCAACGTTAAACACTAACGGAAACCACATAATGCTAAGAATTATCCCAGGTTCCTGTGCTCTGGGGAAAACCTGCTGCATTAAACACTGCTTGACTGATCTGAAGTGTCCAACGCCTTATGACAGCCGACCCACTCTTGCATTAATAAGCAGAGAAATATCACACAATGTCCTCCTACCTATTCTGGCAGAAATACACCAGGAAAATTACACCTGATGAATAAATACCAAGATTCCTGTCTTTTAATTCAAGTCTCCTTCTAGATACAAAATAGCAAGGTTTTCACCACGTGCTCAGAAGGAATAAGGGAAAGGAAATGGCTGACAATGAGCAGTACCTATTTTGCACTAATATGAAGTCAAGACAGACAGACTGGGGAGCCACTTTAACTCTGGTCTAACAGTAGGTGAATATAAAATACAGATACCTGCTTGATTCACAAATTAGTGAACTAAAAAGTGGACAACTGCCTTGGGGAATGAAAACATTAATCACCTAATTACGTAACAGGGAGCTGGGCACACAAAGAAAGGGGCTCAGGAGAAACATCTTGAAAGCTCAAAGGCAAGAAATGAGATGAAGCAAATGTTCTTAAGATGAAAAATGCTGCCTCCTTGAAAATACACTTTTCCCCCATACAAAAAAAATTTAAATGACTACCTTTTAGGAAAACATTCTCTCTAAGAAATATCACAATTTGGAGTTATTCAACATAACAAATAAAACCTTTATGCCACTGAAGCAGCTGTTTTCTTTGGATAGATCACACTCAAACCTTTCTTCCATCTGTTATTTTATGACTACTTTTACTTTTTTTGAGTTTGACAATAGTTCAGTTCAGTTCAGTCGCTCAGTCGTGTCCAACTCTTTGCGACCCCATGAATCACAGCACGTCAGGCCTCCCTGTTCATCACCATCAGACTCACGTCCATCGAGTCCGTGATGCCATCCAGCCATCTCATCCTCGGTCATCCCCTTCTCCTCCTGCCCCCAATCCCTCCCAGCATCAGAGTCTTTTCCAATGAGTCAACTCTTTGCATGAGGTGGCCAAAGTACTGGAGTTTCAGCTTTAGCATCAGTCCTTCCAAAGAAATCCCAGGGTTGATCTCCTTCAGAATGGACTGGTTGGATCTCCTTGCAGTCCAAGGGACCCTCAAGAGTCTTCTCCAACGCCACAGTTCAAAAGCATCAATTCTTCGGTGCTCAGCTTTCTTCACAGTCCAACTTTCACATCCATACATGACCACAGGAAAAACTACAGCCTTGACTAGGCGGACCTTAGTTGGCAAAGTAATGTCTCTGCTTTTGAATATACTATCCAGGTTGGTCATAACTTTTTTTCCAAGGAGTAAGCGTCTTCTAATTTCATGGCTGCAGTCACCATCTGCAGTGATTTTGGAGCCCCCAAAAATAAAGTCTGACATTGTTTCCACTGTTCCCCATCTATCTCCCATGAAGTGATGGGACCGGATGCTATGATCTTCGTTTTCTGAATGTTGAGTTTTAAGCCAACTTTTTTGCTCTCCTCCTTCACTTTCATCAAGAGGCTTTTTAGCTCCTCTTCACTTTCTGCCATAAGGATGGTGTCATCAGCATATCTGAGGTGATTGATATTTCTCCCGGCAATCTTGATTCCAGCCTGTGTTTCTTCCAGTCCAGCGTTTCTCATGATGTACTCTGCATAGAAGTTAAATAAGCAGGGTGACAATATACAGCCTTGACGTACTCCTTTTCCTATTTGGAACCAGTCTGTTGTTCCATGTCCAGTTCTAACTGTTGCTTCCTGACCTGACAATAACTTGAATTTAAATTCTGAATTTTATTAAAGCCTGCCACATAACATTTTCATGCCAGATAAAGGTATTAAATAAAGGCTGACTCTTGCATGGTGTAAATAAATTAAAGGCCAGAAATTGGGATGTTCTAGTGTAAGATATTTGAGGGTCCAAAACTCAACAATTTAAAGATATTTCACTATATTACAGTAAATCATCTATTAATTATACTGCTGTGGAATAAGCAGCATATATGAATATAACTTATTTACTTAGATCTTAATATTAAAAGCATGATCACGTGATCACGAAATCGTGTTCTTATTACTGATCATTAGGAGAACACACGAAGTAATCAGGCGGTCACACACACATGTAAGGTCAACAATGTAGAAATTTTCACCATTTGGTACCCCATTCTTAATATATGTGACAATAACAGGTGTTTGGAATGAGGGTAAGGTAAGTAAGTAGACAAACTGTATACTTATATAAAGTATTTGAGAACATACTTAAAAAAACTGAGATACAAAAGGAATTCTCTTATTAAAAAAAAGTCACAGCTACCCTAATGTTCTTTTTTTTTAAATACTTTACCTTACACAAAGCCATTTACACAGTTATTTAAGTTCTCAGCATACCACAGATATTTAAGAAATCAGCAGTAGTACAAAAAAGTAAATAGAAGGCGGTCTTTCCTGGGTAAGTGAATCTGCAATTCCAACAGAGACCAGAATATTGAAATTAACCCTGGAGACTTGATTTTCTGTTCCAGTGGTTCAGCGGTTTATTATTTTAGAAACGGCTGGAAGAACTGATGAATTTTACAGCGGCTAATTTAACTCACTCAGCACAGGATCCGGCGCAGCAGTTAGGGACGGCTTCTCAGCGTGTCTTCCCTCTACTGCTCCTGCTTCCTTATTCCCCTCTCAGCCACGGGCAGCTACACATCCAAGAACCAGCGCGCATCATGATGAAAACTGCCGCCCGAACCAAAGAAGGGGGAAGGGAGGGGTGACTCGGTCCTGCCTCCACAACTATCACACAGAGAATTTAACGTCCATATTTGTCTGTCCTAAATCTACTATTCCCCTAACACCGAAGAGGAGTCCTTTCATTTAACGTTCTCCTATGAAGTATTTTGTAGGTTTTCGATGTGACTACGTCAGAGTTTCATGACTTTTACAGCGCCATTCACGGACACTGACGGCCTGCAGCGTGAGGCGGGGGTCAGGCCCTGTGGGCCCTGCTCCGCGCTCCTCAAGGCCACTCGGGGTCATGAAGGGAAGCCCAGCAGCTGGACCGGCTTTCTCTTTCCTTCCTCGTGTGCTGCCCACCATTATACCGCGTCATTTGGTCAAGTCCTCCAGAAGTGGCAAAGGTGATAAACGTACGTGGAACCCATGAATTTCCAAAATTCACAATGCATCACCTATGCCATCAATCACAAGGGTGTACCAACTATCCTGGATCATTTTCCCTTTGCAACAAAGCCTCTATAGTTCACACTTTATTCGTATTTTCTCCTAGAATGCACAGTTTTTAAAATGTATGGCACTAACTCACACGTTTCTAGATAGAGTCGATCTTACTATAGATATAAATGGACATTTTCTTGGTTAACTCTCTGCCTGATGGAATCACAGTCTGTGAATTAGCCTGAGTTCGGTAATAATGTACCTCAGCTTTATCACCATTACTAAGAAGGACCAAAAGCTAGAAGCACAAAATTTTCATTGACTCAAGAATTATGCAGCCATTTGGGCCACTGAAAAGTATAAAAGTTATTTCCGATAATCACTGTGAACAAAAATGTGGACAGGATAATACATTTTGAAAATAGTTTAATATTTGCCATTTCTGTTGCCTGTGCTATTAATATATACATTGGTTCAGTAATAAATATGCTATTATTACATAGAGTGCAATATTTTTAGTATTCATAACTGGTTGAAATTAATGCTGCTATTATCTCAAGAAAGGAATAAATAAATATCATGCCCAATTCCAAACTAATGCTCAAGAGGTTATTGTTAACAAAAGTGACAACATAAGCATACTGGGCATTACCTTTTAAAACATGATTCCTGTAAACATAGCAAAAAATCACTTTTCTCAGTCCCGACATTTTGTGTGATGGCTTAAAAAATACAACACACAAATCCTACCACTTCCTCTTTTGCATAGGGAATGAATTAATCATCTTTCAAAATGCAGCAATCATTCAGTGAAATGTCTTCAGCACACAGCGCTTGTTTTCGGTTATGAACTCAGAACTTTGGAGCTATACAAGTGCTCTGCATAAGTTTATAAAATATGCTTTCTGGTTTTAAAATCGAACAGAAAAACTTCCAAACAAGTCATAGATATGCTTCGACAATATTATGTACATAGGATCTGACTACAGGAGGAGAAGCCTCACTGCAGCACAGCACAGTGTTTCAGGGGCTTCCGGCTAGGGCTCCTCACAGCAGCGCCGCAGCGGCCAGAGTTACGCCAGGCAACACGGCCCCTTCCACAATGCATCCTAAGCAGAAGGGGGATGTGAGGGCAAATCTAAAGTGGATAATGCGGAAAAAAACGGGCAAGAATACAGTACATATGCTCTAAAGAGTGCACTTTATAAAACAGCTTGCTTTATTCATATTCTTTTATAAAGTGCAATATTACTTAAAACAGAGACATGTACCTTAATATTCTGCAGTAACCATGAAAACAAACTCCAGGAAAGAGCAGTGCAAAACTAAACACACGTGTAGCTTAGCATGCGTCTCAGAGAGGCCCCAGTACACAGCGTGGGACCTTTGTATGCCTTTTGTTTCAGTTTTTAGAAAAAGATTAATAACAGTAGGTTATCGTCATAGGTAACCATAAAATAAAAACAATAAGTTAAAACCCTCTCTCAAGAAATAAGTATACACCACACATAAAACTCTTGACAGAATCTGTTGGAAAACAGTCAGACCTTTTTTTTTTGCTGATAAATCACTGTTCAAAGGATGCACATCTCTTAAAAACCCACAATGCCCACAAGGTGAAGCAGCAGGTATCATCACAGTCTAGGAACTCTCGCTGGCGGACCCGACGACCCGGGGACTTGCTGTCAGCGGCTCACACCTCACCGGTCCCCACTCAGATGGACAGACAACCGTGCCGTCTCGGGAACAGCCGTGCGGGCGCCATCCCGGCCACTAACAGCATCCCGTGTGCTATTCACAGTCCCAGTCTCTGCCCGGTGCTCCTGGATGGGGACAACCAGTTGGGTTTTCCTGGAAAAACTCCCTGCGGGGCAGATGCCAACGGGATCAAGGGCACGTCATAAAACTCTTGACAGAATCTGTTGGAAAACAGTCAGACCTTTTTTTTTTGCTGATAAATCACTGTTCAAAGGATGCACATCTCTTAAAAACCCACAATGCCCACAAGGTGAAGCAGCAGGTATCATCACAGTCTAGGAACTCTCGCTGGCGGACCCGACGACCCGGTGACTTGCTGTCAGCGGCTCACACCTCACCGGTCCCCACTCAGATGGACAGACAACCGTGCCGTCTCGGGAACAGCCGTGCGGGCGCCATCCCGGCCACTAACAGCATCCCGTGTGCTATTCACAGTCCCAGTCTCTGCCCGGTGCTCCTGGATGGGGACAACCAGTTGGGTTTTCCTGGAAAAACTCCCTGCGGGGCAGATGCCAACGGGATCAAGGGCACGCGGCTTCTGAGACACAGAGCCTGGCCCCCGGCAGGCCGAGGGCGCTGGAGGGCCAGCGGCGCCGGGCTCGGCCCCCGGCCACGGCTCAGTCCGAGGCCTGGAAGAGGCGCTCGGGGGCGCCGCCCGGGGCGGGGCTGCCAGGCCGCAGTGCCCTCGCGGGCGCGCTCCGGCCAGGCGGGCGCGGGGACGAGGCGCGCGAGCCCTCGCTGGAGCTGCTGCGCGTCTCCGTGCTGGTGCTGGCCTTCTTCATCCTCCGCCTCTTCGCCAGCGGGGCCTTATCCACGTTCTGAAGGCAGAACCCCTCTCTCTTGTACTTGTTGAAGGCCTAGGGGAGAACAGCAAGGTCAAACCCGTCCATCCCGAAGGGAATCGACCCTCAACGCGCACTGGAGGCCCTGACGCTGAAGCTCTGGCCACCCGATGCCGAGAGCTGGCTCCCTGGAACAGACCCCGAGGCTGGCAAAGGCTGAAGGCGGGAGGAGACGCGGGCGACAGAGATGAGATGGCCGGAGGGCATCAGCGACTCAATGGACCTGCTGCCGCCAAGTGGCATCAGTCGGGTCCGACTCTGTGCGACCCCATGGACGGCAGCCCACCAGGCTCCCCGTCCTGGCATTCTCCAGGCACGAGCACTGCGGTGGGCTGCCACTTCCTTCTCCACAACGGACGTGTCTGAGCAAGCTCTGGAGGGCAGTGGCGGACAGGGAGGCCTGGTGCGGTGCAGCTCATAGGGCCACAGAGAGGTGGACCCGACCGGGAGGCTGAGTAAGAAGGGAGGGAGAATAAGGCGGAACGGCCACAAAAGGAGAGGGCTGAGGCCCCCGCAGGCGTGCCGCCACAGCTCCAGCGTGCCCTGGGAAAGGCAGAGGGAGAGTCGGTCCGCTGCGGGTGGCTCTCTGCGACCCCACGGACTACACGGCCCACGGACTTCTCCAGGCCAGAATGCCGGAGTGGGTGACCTTTCCCTTCTCCGGGGGATCTTCCCAACCCAGGGATGGAACCCAGGTCTCCCGGATTGTGGGCGGACCCTTTACTGGGAGGTGAGCCACAGGGAAGCCCTAGGAACAGGCTCCTTCGCCCGCCGTATCTGAAACCCCAGGAGGGTGCAGAAGCCGACGGGGAGGGGTTTCTGAGGGCCCTCTCGGAACCCGCCGGCGAGGCTGTCCAGGAGTCCCAAGTCCAGTCCATCTTTTGAAGAGGGGCGTGCTGCCTCTCAATTGAAGGACCCACCGACGGACTGGAAATCCCTGGAGAATGCCAGCAATCTCACTCCCTTCCCCCCATCACCTCACTCATCCTGAGCTTTAAGATTCCAGCCACAAGGTCCCAGCACAGAGCCCCTGACCTCCACGCCCACGTCAGTGCAGTCTGGGTACGTTCTGGACACAACAATACGCAGAGATGAGCTCCACAGACCTCAGCCTGGCTTCCTCCTCACAGCAGCCCGTCTCCACTTTTCTCAGATTCAGGCGTAGGCACTGCTGAGGTGACAACCCTGCCTCACATGCCACTGAGAAGATCTGGGTCATCTGCAAGCGCCTGCAGTTAATCTCTTCACGCCTCACCAGACCCCAGTTTATTAGTTTTTTTAATCCATTTCTGCAGCCAAGAGGAAATGCTATCCTGTCTCCTCCCCCAAGATAATCCTCTGAGAAGTAACGTTATTTCTCTCCAACTCCTCTGCTCTTCATACAATTATCTTAATGTACTTGCATCTGTTTGGCACGAGTGTGCCAGAATCTACATTTATTACTATGCAGTCGCAGCCTTTCAAGTATACAATATTTATTTAATACTAATTAATTTACTTCTTATCCCTTAGGTTCTCGAACAATAAAGTTATGCACAAAATGACGGTTGAAGGGGCGGACTTTCGCACGTGTCTTAATTTCTAACGCTGATTTATAGTTTCCACAGACAGTGACTCGGCTTATTTGAGAGAAAAAGCGCTAGTACAGACTTACAGTGGCCAAGAGGGAAGGAGGGAGGGGTACGGACGGACTGGAATTTTGGTTTATCAGACGCAAACTATGATACATGCAGAATTCAGTAAACAAGCAGCTCCTGCTGTACACTTCAGGGAACTATATTCAACATCCTGTGATAGACCATAATGGAAGATTATGTGCAGATGGAGGTAGAGTGTGTATTATATGTATGTATAACTGAATCAGTCTCCCGTACAGCAGAAATTAATACAACGTCATAAAATCAACTAACCTTCAACAAAATAACATTTTTGAAAAAGTTCTAATAATATGCACGGTGCTTTCCTTAGCGACTGAAAAACTTCAACTATTCAAATATCAGACTACTGCCTCATCTCAAATGTCAAATAACTATTTTGTGGCTTTGTGGTGACTCTGGTCCCTATGCCCTTTCTGTTTAGAAATGTGTTTATGTCAGGAAGGGATTTGTAAAAGCCTATCTAAAATTAAAAGAACCCATTTAAAAAACTGTCTGCCTAAGAGTGTGCCTCTGAGGTTACAGAGTAAGGACATCCAGTCCCTTCTCAAACCGCCCAGGCGCGCAGAGCCGGAGCCTTACGTGGAAGGTGGCCTTCACACACGTGTGCACCGCAGCTCCTGAAGAGCCCAGAATGTCTGGGGTCATCAGAGGATTTGAGGACAGCTGACTGCCATCTTGAAGCCATTCACTGTATCTCAAGTCAGGCATTTTAAGCCTTTTGTTTGGATCGACTGTGAGAAGTCCTGTGGGAATAAATGAGATATTTTTATTTCATAAGCTGTCACTTCAAACATAGTTTAGAATCAACCTCAGAGATTCTCAATTATGTTCACAAGACATGATGGTCTCGATATGGCGTCAACCTCCTACCAGGATAATTACCTCCATTTTCATCTACGCTGAGGTTCCCTGGTGAACACTGGCTGCTCTCAACAAAGCCCACAGCAGCCGGTTCCCAGGAGGCTGCCGGCTCGTGGGGCTTTCCAGTCTGGGGAAAACGACCACGTGAAACGAGGACTCCCAGCAGGGGCCAGGAAAGCCCCTCCAACGAGCGCCGAGCTCTCCCTGACGCACGTACAGACACCTTCCGCAGCTTAGGCAACGTGCAGGTGGACTCCGGAGGAGCTGTGTGCGAGCTCTTACCCCGACTGCGGACACGTGCACAGCAGGCTCCGGGCAGGGCTCCCCCCGGGGGGTGGGCACCCGGGGGGCTTCCAGGAGACGAGTCCTGGGGGATGAGCAGGGCTTGATGACAAAGTGAGCCCCAGGATCAGGACAAGCACGAGTAAAGGCGATCAGAATCTAAAAACTCAGCACACTTGAAGAATGCAGGTGCTCCACAGGGCCCGTCCACCCTAAAGGAGATCAGCCCCGAGCGTGCACTGGAAGGGCTGACGCTGAGGCTGAGCAGGCACTCCACAGGGCCCGTCCACCCTAAAGGAGATCAGCCCCGAGTGTGCACTGGAAGGGCTGACGCTGAGGCTGAGCAGGCGCTCCACAGGGCCCGTCCACCCTAAAGGAGATCAGCCCCGAGCGTTCACTGCAAGGGCTGACGCTGAGGCTGAGCAGGCGCTCCACAGGGCCCATTCACCCTAAAGGAGATCAGCCCCGAGTGTTCACTGCAAGGGCTGATGCTGAGGCTGAAGCTCCAGTAACCTGGCCACCTGATGCGAAAAGCCAACTCACTGGCAAAGACCCTGATGCTGGAAAAGATTGAAGGCAGGAGGAGAAGGGGACGACAGAGGACAAGATGGCTGGATGGCATCACCGACTCAATGGACATGGGTTTGGGCAAACTCCAGGAGCTGGTGCGGGACAGGGAGGCCTGGCGTGCTGCGGTCCACGGGGTCGCAGAGAGTGGGACACAGCTGAGCAGCCAGAGCGGCCGCCGGAGCAAGGGCGCCAAGAAACAGGAAGGCAGAGCCAGGCCATGGAGGCTCCACGAGGGGGTCCGACCTACACAGCTCACTGGCCTTCCCTGAAGAACTGTCAACAGAGAAAAGGCATGACTGCGTTTGGACATCAGGAAGGTCACTGAGCCGATGGACGACAGACACCTCAAGCCAGAGCAAGTAGGTAAGTTGAAAGCATGCTGTGGATTTTAGGAGAGCTATGACCAGGCCTCAGATGCGGGCCCTGAGGATGGGGAGAGGGTGACTGGCAGTGGTGCTGAATCCCAGCACCCAGGGCCTGGTTGTGGGAGGCGAGGAAGGCAGCGGGGGGGGGCATCCAGGAGGGTCTCGGCCACGGAAACAAGCGGGAGAGAGGAGCACACCGGTGCCTGGGGGAAAGGAGAGGAAAGAGAAAGGTTCTCTTTGAAGGTGTGACTGGGAATGTGGATGAAGTTGCCGACAGGGAGTGTCCTGACACGACGCTGAAGCTGAACAGAGCAGCCTGAAGCCTTGAAGGCACGGGGACTCCTGAGTGAAATTCACAAACACATACACGTGTCACGGGTATGGTTCCGCCTCACTCGCTGCACATCACACAAAACTTTTCGTTAGATTCTTACCTTGGATCAAATCTTTAGCCTCTTGGGATACATTCTTCCAGGCTTCTCCTTCAAAGGAGAAGTCTCCCTTTTTAATTTTCTTCATGATCTCCACTGCACTGCTGCACGCCAGGCTTTTATCATGAGACTGAAACGGAACTTGCCCCGACAGCATCGTATACTATCAAGAAGAAAGAGCGAAACGGACTGTCTGCCAAAGTCGCCGTCAGAGCCGCTCTGGTGATTTCATCACTAACTTCATCAGCGTGATCCCCCACTGCCACGACTAGCATCGCTAAGTTTAAGCGGTCACATGACTTCAATCCCCGAAACAACCAATCCACTTCAGACTCGCATAGAACAGAAATGGCTTATTATGATATCAAGATTTCAAACCATTTTTATAGCCATATTCAGGATAAGAATTAAAAAGGGATAATCTCATCATTTCAAAAGGTGACATTAACAGGGGAATGTGCATATCCCAGAGGAACTGCGGGCCCTGGCTAAAATGGCCCAGGGACACAGAACAGAACGGACCCTGAAGATGCTGAACTCGGGTGGGCCGGTGGGACACGAGGCCTGACAGGGAAATTAGTGCCACGGCAACACTCATCTGAGACTCAAGACTCAGCATCCTGGCAAGGATGCCTGGAGCTACTGAGAGCAGTCAGTGAAACGCTTCCCGATGCTCGTGTGCATCTCTGAGCACATCTCCTCTGGCACACAGAAACAGACACTTCTGTTGCCTGCACCCCTGAGATGGAAACTGTTGGGTCATCCGGTCTGTGCTCACAGATACTGCCAAACAGCTTTTGAAAATCTGCTCCCCTTCTTAATCTTACCCCACTTCCTAACACATACATTGATGACTAAATATAAAAAAGTATCCTCTTTATTAGAGTTTTCTTGCTCTGCTGTGTAATAATTCATCAAGCTGTTGGGTGGAAAGATGAATTCACCATCTTTGGAAATATTTAAAGGAGAGTGGTGATGGGGACTTTATAGAAAGATCCCTTTTCTGGAAGAGTTAGAATTAGACAACTTTAGGCTCCTCTCACAGGGAAGGCAATGGCACCCCACCCCAGTACTCTTGCCTGGAAACTCCAATGGACGGAGTAGCCCGGTGGGCTGCAGTCCATGGGGTCGCTAACAGTCGGACAGACTGAGCGACTTCACTTTCACTTTTCTCTTTCATGCATTGGAGAAGGAAATGGCAACCCACTCCAGTGTTCTTGCCTGGAGAATCCCAGGGACGGGGGAGCCTGGTGGGCTGCCGTCTATGGGGTCACACAGAGTCGGACACGACTGAAGCGACTTAGCAGCAGCAGCAGCAGCAGCAGCAGCAGCAGGCTCCTCTCAACTCCAAGATCTTAGAATTTAGTTGATTATCCAGGAAGCAACTTTTGTTAAGAATAATTCTGTGTCTGCAAATTGTTGGCAAGGGTCGTGATAAGAAAGGCTCTACGCACATAAAGGTGTGTGTGTGTGTGTGTGTGTGTGTGTGTGTGTGTGTGTGTGTGTGTGTGTGTGGAACTGGGGAGAAAGCAAAAGCAAACGTGGCAGCATGCTAAATGCTCGCTGCGTTATTCTCCCACACTTTCTCCAGGTCTGAAGTTTCCAAAATAAAATTTTGAGAAGAAAGTGAAAAAATACGAAATCCTGAATAAAGTGAAAAAATATGAAATCTCAAATAAAACACTTGGAAGAAATATGTTTTAACTGTTATTATATTCCATCCCGTGGGTATGCTATATATACCTGTGGAATAGCCTATAATCCTATGATACATTTTCTAAACACTGTCTGTTAAGCTCTGAATTACTGTGTGCCTTAAAAATCCCTGTACTGAAAGTCACACCCACCCCAACATGGCTGACTTGAGGACAGGACCTTTGTGGAGGTAAAGGTGATGGGGACACGGGGGCTGCATCCACGGGGGTGTCCTCACAGAGACGCCAGGGAGCTGCCCGCTCTCTCTGTGAGCTCGTGCGAGGAGAGGCCACGTGAGGTCACCGTGAACAGGCAGCTGTCTGCAACCACAGGGGAGAACCCTCACCGGATGCCAACCCGCTGGCACCCTGGCACTGGGTCTCCCAGCCTCCAGAACTATGAGATACATTTCTGTTGTTCAAGTAGCCCAGTCTGCGGGATTTTGTCACGGTGATCCTGAGCGGACTAATCACTGTGTAAGCTCTGTTTTAATCAGAGTCCTGAATGTTTCCAGTGAACTGCTCATCCATGAGGTAAACCGAGTTGTAATGAAAGCCACATGTACAACGCGATGCATCTTTCTCAAGTATGTGTCTTACCCAGTGACGGTAACGTAAATTATCTTCACATTAAAGTATCCATATTCGTGTTCATCACAGGCAACATGTCAAAGGGGCACAGGTTTCTAAGGCAAACAACTCCACATAAGTTTTGTGCCTGCTATGGGATAGCTCAAATCTAGATCCTCTGGAGAGAAGCGCTCATTTCTATGGAGAAGCTTACAAGGCATTCCTTTCTTCCTTGGACAGTTTAACGCAGGGCTAACTTAGCTTTTCACTTGTAAGTACTGGAGGGGCCAGAAACTTCGTTAGGGTTTTCCATGGGCTGTAACAGAAAAACTCAAATGAAATTTTTGGCCAACCCAGTATTTCATTTCGTGTCTCTAAAAGGCAAGGATTTTACAGCCCCACAACCACACCCATCATGGCACTTAAAACAGCTGGCAGCGATGCCTTTGCACCATCCAATATCCAGTCAAGAATCAGATTTCCCCAACTGTGTGATGCACACTGCTTAACATTATAACCACGTCTGCATGACAGAGTTCGAATTTAACAAACAGAATTAAAATTAGGATTTGTTTGAATTGAAGAACAATGAATTCAAGAAACGCAAACATCGTTCCTTAAGCGTCCTTCAGTCTCTGGGGCCCCAGCCTAGCTTTTCTTGCAGCCTATCTGCGGCAGTGACTGTGCTGTTTGCCCCGTGGAATTCCCGCAGCGTGGGCCTCCTGACCGTGCACTGGTGGTGCCGTTTAAGCTGTTGCTTCCTGCGCCTGTGAAGCCTGGCTTCTCTCCATGCCATTGTACGCGCTTACTTCCATAGACAGGGCATTCGGAGGCTCTGCAATGCCTGTCTGCATGTCTAAGCACGCCTTTTAAAACCTTAAAAAGCATGATGATTACATTTGGCCTGTATTTAAGTAAAGGCTCTTCTACAAGGGGGTAATCTTGTATTATCTCTAAAAAAGAAAGGCTCTTTTTTATTTAGATGAATTTTTTAGGAGAGTGCTACTGTAATCAGTTTAAGTTGAACAAAACTCAGATCTAGAGAAGTTAGCTGTTTCTTTTTATTTAAAAATCATACTCACAAATATGTAATCTGATTTTCAAATTATAAATGATGACTTAAAACTGCTGAAATAAAAACCTTTAGCTTAAAAATAAAAGAACCATCTTGCAAGGACAAGTGGCTGCCGTTGGGGGAAAACACACTGACACCAAAATAAATCCCAGATGGAGTGCACAAGCATAAAAATAAAATATAACCCTAGAGGAAAATCTAAGAGAATATTTTTATAATCTTGGGCTGGGGGTGGAGTGCCAATCTGACATCAAGGCCAGAAAAGGCTGACATATCTCGCGTGAAGTTTCTTCAGTCGTGTCCGCCTCTGTGGCCATATGGACCGTCGCCCGCCAGGCGCCTCTGTCCACGGGCGTCTCCAGGCAAGAACACTGGAGTGGGCTGCCGTGCCCTCCTCCAGGGGAGCCCCCCACCACCCAGTGACTGAACCTGTGCTCTTACATCTTCTGCCCTGGCAGGTGGGTTCTTCACCACTATATTTGCCCAACATACTTGAATTTTGCTTTCAGATGGGTTTAATAGATATGTTTTTTGATTTTTATGTTGTAACATAATTTTTTAAATTTCTCCATTAAAACATAAAAATTAAAAAAGTTTCTTTATTTAAATCTCTCTAAAAGCAAAATTAAAACCTCATATAACTGTGAACAAAGTCTTCAAAAAAAATGACAAACCAGAAAAAAACATTTCCAATGTTAATGTCTGTCAAAGGATTAAAATCCTTAATAGAGCTGTAAGTTTCAATATGAAAGATTTCCCCATGGGAAAGCAGGCAAAGCTCATAAACAGCAATTCATAAAAGAGAAGATTAAAATGTTCAAATACATGAAAAGATGCACACACTGAACACTCATCAAGGTAAATGCATGCAAATTATAATAACCATAGGAATTAATTTAGATTGAAATTGATAGTATCCAATGTATTCACATACAGCTGATGAGAACATGATCTGGAAAGCTTCTAGAAGGAAATACAGGCATATACGTAAAAATAAGGACATATATACCCTTCTCCTAGAAGTCTAGTCTAAGGCAATAGTGCGATCAATGCAAGTACATATATCAAAAATATTCATTTGTGTAGCTTATAATTAGTGAGAGACTAGGAAATGCTAACTGCTCATTAGTAAAGAAATGCTAAACTCTGGAGACTCAAACTACATATCACATAATCTCATCTGTTAAAAAAACCTGAATATGTACATAAACACATAGAAAAACGTGTAGAAAGATGCACAGCATACGTAATATGGGGGAGGGGTGGGCGGAGGGGAAGAGCTTAGACAGCATCATCTCTGTATGAGGAGACAAGTGATTCCACCTTGTTCCTTGCATCTTTCGCTGTTGTCTGAAAACTTCTGCCTAGGATTATGCATTACAAATTGTATGCTGAAAAACTAAAGCTATTTTGAGGAAAAAAAAAAAACAACACGCTGAAATTTTTCTAGCTCATGTTCTGTTTCTGATCCTGGCTTCCAAGGAGATTTTGTGAAAAGCATGCTTACCATGATTACTATAAGTTACTATAAATATTTTAAATTTTATTTATTAATTCCTAAGTGATATTCCTCAATTGCTTTTTAGGTTGAAAATCTCAGAGAATGAATATACTTTTAAATATTTTTTCATTAATGAGCCACTTTGCTAGTTTCATATCATATCTAATATGCGTAGCTTATGAAAATAGACTATTGCTTCTTTAAAAATACATATATATAACTGTAATTCACATAAAACACAGTTGCCTTAAATATTACTAATAAACCAAAATAAAAATTCCTACATTTTCTCCAATGTAAACTTTAAGAAAGACAAATAGTCTTCAGTCGGGCCTTTTACCGTTTGTACAGAAAAGAAACCAATTTGCCAATTTTTTTCATGGATTTGAGAAAAGCCTAGAGGGCGGGATGGGCGCGTGAGAGGCAGGGGTGATGTGTGTACACACGTAGCTCAGCTACCTCACTGCTCAGCAGGAACTAGCACGACGCTGCAGAGCAGTTATTTTCCAGTAAAAAAAAGACAGACAGCAAAGGCAGAGATGCAGAGGACAGACAGCGGACGGGGCTGGATGGCGTGGCTGATACGGACTCACCAAAATGACGCCCAGGCTCCAGAGGTCGCAGGACTCATCATAGCCGCTGTGATTCAAGAGCTCTGGGGCCGCGTAGTGAAGGGTGAAGCAGGGCGTCTTCAGGGGCTGATTATCAGGGGGCTTCAAGCGTGCAAACCCGAAATCAATGACTTTGATTTCCAAATTGTCATTTTCATCAGTGAACAGCAAATTCTGCAAGATACAAAGTTTCTCATTAGTTTCTCATTAAAACGTCAGGGGCCTTGGAGAGGCATCTTGCAACGTTATCTATTCACATTTTCACTGGACTCAGGCACAGAGCTCTGACGCGGAGGTTGGGAGCGGGATCCCAGCATCCGCTGTTCTCTGCTCCAGCTCTCGGGACCACCTCGAGTTGACAAGGTCGCGAGGGACACTCCCGATGGTGTCACGCGCCTTCNCCCACCCAGTGACTGAACCTGTGCTCTTACATCTTCTGCCCTGGCAGGTGGGTTCTTCACCACTATATTTGCCCAACATACTTGAATTTTGCTTTCAGATGGGTTTAATAGATATGTTTTTTGATTTTTATGTTGTAACATAATTTTTTAAATTTCTCCATTAAAACATAAAAATTAAAAAAGTTTCTTTATTTAAATCTCTCTAAAAGCAAAATTAAAACCTCATATAACTGTGAACAAAGTCTTCAAAAAAAATGACAAACCAGAAAAAAACATTTCCAATGTTAATGTCTGTCAAAGGATTAAAATCCTTAATAGAGCTGTAAGTTTCAATATGAAAGATTTCCCCATGGGAAAGCAGGCAAAGCTCATAAACAGCAATTCATAAAAGAGAAGATTAAAATGTTCAAATACATGAAAAGATGCACACACTGAACACTCATCAAGGTAAATGCATGCAAATTATAATAACCATAGGAATTAATTTAGATTGAAATTGATAGTATCCAATGTATTCACATACAGCTGATGAGAACATGATCTGGAAAGCTTCTAGAAGGAAATACAGGCATATACGTAAAAATAAGGACATATATACCCTTCTCCTAGAAGTCTAGTCTAAGGCAATAGTGCGATCAATGCAAGTACATATATCAAAAATATTCATTTGTGTAGCTTATAATTAGTGAGAGACTAGGAAATGCTAACTGCTCATTAGTAAAGAAATGCTAAACTCTGGAGACTCAAACTACATATCACATAATCTCATCTGTTAAAAAAACCTGAATATGTACATAAACACATAGAAAAACGTGTAGAAAGATGCACAGCATACGTAATATGGGGGAGGGGTGGGCGGAGGGGAAGAGCTTAGACAGCATCATCTCTGTATGAGGAGACAAGTGATTCCACCTTGTTCCTTGCATCTTTCGCTGTTGTCTGAAAACTTCTGCCTAGGATTATGCATTACAAATTGTATGCTGAAAAACTAAAGCTATTTTGAGGAAAAAAAAAAAACAACACGCTGAAATTTTTCTAGCTCATGTTCTGTTTCTGATCCTGGCTTCCAAGGAGATTTTGTGAAAAGCATGCTTACCATGATTACTATAAGTTACTATAAATATTTTAAATTTTATTTATTAATTCCTAAGTGATATTCCTCAATTGCTTTTTAGGTTGAAAATCTCAGAGAATGAATATACTTTTAAATATTTTTTCATTAATGAGCCACTTTGCTAGTTTCATATCATATCTAATATGCGTAGCTTATGAAAATAGACTATTGCTTCTTTAAAAATACATATATATAACTGTAATTCACATAAAACACAGTTGCCTTAAATATTACTAATAAGCCAAAATAAAAATTCCTACATTTTCTCCAATATAAACTTTAAGAAAGACAAATAGTCTTCAGTCGGGCCTTTTACCGTTTGTACAGAAAAGAAACCAATTTGCCAACTTTTTTCATGGATTTGAGAAAAGCCTAGAGGGCGGGATGGGCGTGTGAGAGGGAGGGGTGATGTGTGTACACACGTAGCTCAGCTACCTCACTGCTCAGCAGGAACCAGCACGACGCTGCAGAGCAGTTATTTTCCAGTAAAAAAAGACAGACAGCAAAGGCAGAGATGCAGAGGACAGACAGCGGACGGGGCTGGATGGCGTGGCTGATACGGACTCACCAAAATGACGCCCAGGCTCCAGAGGTCGCAGGACTCATCATAGCCGCTGTGATTCAAGAGCTCTGGGGCCGCGTAGTGAAGGGTGAAGCAGGGCGTCTTCAGGGGCTGATTATCAGGGGGCTTCAAGCGTGCAAACCCGAAATCAATGACTTTGATTTCTATACGGACTCACCAAAATGACGCCCAGGCTCCAGAGGTCGCAGGACTCATCATAGCCGCTGTGATTCAAGAGCTCTGGGGCCGCGTAGTGAAGGGTGAAGCAGGGCGTCTTCAGGGGCTGATTATCAGGGGGCTTCAAGCGTGCAAACCCGAAATCAATGACTTTGATTTCCAAATTGTCATTTTCATCAGTGAACAGCAAATTCTGCAAGATACAAAGTTTCTCATTAGTTTCTCATTAAAACGTCAGGGGCCTTGGAGAGGCATCTTGCAACGTTATCTATTCACATTTTCACTGGACTCAGGCACAGAGCTCTGACGCGGAGGTTGGGAGCGGGATCCCAGCATCCGCTGTTCTCTGCTCCAGCTCTCGGGACCACCTCGAGTTGACAAGGTCGCGAGGGACACTCCCGATGGTGTCACGCGCCTCCTTCGTCTTTTGCTGTGTCTGCCTTCTACGTCTCCCACCGACCTCCCTTCCAGCCCGGCTCTCAGGCCTCTAATCCTACTTTAGAGACGTCACCAAACTGAAGGTGGAAACTATTGTATTTTCTTCTAGCGTTTACTGCTCTTTTCTGACATTTATCAGCTCTGCAACATTAGCTCAGTGTCTTCACCCACATCAGACCACAATTCCATGAGGCCAACAACTGCGTCTATCTTACTCATGACTTTCTCAGGTAGCAGGTGGTTTGCTAAATATTTGTCTGTTGAATAAAGTAAAATAAAATAGTTATATAATATCTAGCAAAACAGTTAACAGTATTTAGTAAAACCTATTAAAGAATGCATGGTGGAGCCATGCATTTCAGAGATATTTTTTCCAAAACAGTTAATACTTGAACATTTTTTGATGCTTATGGAGATTATCCCTCTATTATTCAGAAAATGTTATTCTGAATCATTTTCCAAGCCTTCTCAATCTCTGATTATTTGTTTTGTTTTTTATCTGCACCATGCAGCATGCAAGATCTTAGTTCCTCAACCAGGGATCGAACCCATGCTCCCTACACTGGGAGGTCCCCTCTTAACCACTGGACTGCCAGAGTAGTTCCTGATTACTTTTGTATTTATCACTTATTTAACTGTACTGGTGTGCAAATCACCATTTTTATTAATACATCAAACTAGTACCCACGGTAAATGAAGCTGATTATACTGTCTTTAGCCATCCTAACAAACTCTAGTATGCCTTTTAGATCATTAAATTATTCCCCCAGCTCTAGAACATCGGGGAAACCCAATTACCTACTTTTTACGAGTTTTGCTTTTTAATATTATTCAAAGTGAAAGAAAATATATCATAGAAGGCTTCATTGATATAAAGAAGAAAAATCTTCTAAGCCCGCTTTCAAAAGTTAAAAATGAAAGAATTTTTTCAGCTAAAAAAAATTAGCTGAAAGGGTTTCTTAAATTTTCTATCATACTAAATGCTTAATCCTGAATTTTTGATGGAATTTAAATGTGAATGTAATTCAATGGACGGCCTCGCCACCGCTGAAGTCATGCTGGAGTTCAGGCAGGAGAACTTGGAGAGGGCCCAGCAGACGGCCCCGGGCTCTCCAGTGGCAGGAGGCGCTGGGCTGCGGCACAGCCGGCCTGTCCCCACTGAGCCTGCAAGTCTCTGGAAAGGACTTCAGTGTCTCCTATACCAGGACTGGCTAAGGACCCCCTTGTTCCCAGATCTTGAAACGGAGGAGGTGTGGCATTCGCCTCTTCACTCCTCTCCCAATTCTCAAAGTGGAGCTGGGCGCACATGGTCAGGAGTGGCAGGAAGTCACCACTCAAACCACTTACATCCTTCTCTCAAGCTGTGCCAGGAACTAATTCGATAAAATTTCTCAGTCTTTCAAGAATATGGGCACCAGTTTGAAAAATGCAAAGCAGCCCACTGAAGAAGGTCAGCCAGCTTTTATTCGATTCTCACCACCGAGAAATTATCCTGCCTGTGCAGAATAAGGGTACCACATAAATATCTATCAAAAGAGACATAAACAGGTCTTAAAATGCTGTCAAGGTGAGAGGGATTAAACTTTTAGCTTGAAGATAATATCATCGGCCTAAAAGTCAAGGAGAGAGCCCCCCATGGTGACCATGCCGGTGCAAAGGTCCAAAACGCATGCTGGCCAACGATCACAGTGGCGGGAGGTCCCATATAATGAGGCAGTTCTTTTCAAATGCCTACTTGAATCAAAATCTTTTTAACAGATACGAACAAAGCTATGTGAGTGTTTTTTTAACCAGTAAACTCGGAAGGCAAATTTAAATTCTGTTGGAGAGGACAGTTGCATCGTTTGAGACTCATGAAGGGACAGATGGCCAGTTATCAAAGAATAAAACATGTGAAAATGAATTCTAGACAGTCATGGAACAGATCTTTTCAATTAAAAAAATTACATGCTTGTTCCTTGTCTATCAAAAAAAGCATTTAAGCGGTATGTGTTCACATTTAAAAATAGACAGCTAATCTCCAGCGTGCAGAGTGCCATATTTTCAGTGGGTGTTGTGTGGGCAAGTGAGAACTGTGATGCAGGAAGCAGAGGGGCAGCGAGCAGAGCTGCCAGCTCATAAAACATAATTCGCTTTTGATTAATTACGAGTAATAGGAATAACAATAATAGAAAGTACACAGAAGTTTAAATCCTTTAGGAATCAGTCAGTTATATCCAAAGGCTGAGAATTCCATTTTCAAAACATCCTCTTCCTACAAGTAACCTAAGGCACTTAACCAAAAGGCATAAATGGTGCTTTTTGAGAGATTTTCTTTTGTAGTCTAACACAAAAATAAACACCAAATTTCATTTTAAATATACCTGAAAATGCATCACAATCACATAGCAATTAAAACTGAAATTCTATTTTAGAGAGTAAATATATGTAATTTTGCCTATGGTAAAGGATGATCCATTGTTACTCTTTTATAAAGTACTGGGTTTTTAATTTGCATTATTATGCTGATGATTTTCTAAAAGGGAGGAATTTTCATATTTTTGATACTAAAAAGGGATTATTCTAGAGTTAGAACCTTCTTTCTTAACCTTTTGAAAGAAAAAATATATGAAAAGCTGCTACTTCTGCACTGCTACACAGTTCTATAAATACTGCAGTACATGAGCAGAGAAAAGCACACGGAAAGATCACATAACTAATTAAACCAAGACAATGCTTTAAATATTCCAAACAGGATTATATATGTTCCTATTCATGAGCTAATCAATTTGATTATGAAAGTGAAAGATAAGCTTTCAAAATACACCATTAAAAAAAAATCCCTCTAAAATGGTATACATATAGGAGGGATATTATTTTCTGCAACAAAAATTTGCAGTGCTATTTTTAGTCCACAACTGTTGCATAAAGTATTTCTTCCATAAAAGGCTCTCACACTTACAAATATAACCTCGAGATGATCAGCTGGCAAAAAAAGAAAAGACAGATTTATTTTAGACTGAAATAGACAAGGAAAAAAAATCCAAGAAACATGGTATTTGCAAGTATCTATTTAGAAAAAAGCCCTAAAAATAAAAAACCAACCCCTCCCCCCAAAAAAAGCCCACATGTGTCTAGGGGACATTTAATAATAATGCTAGATTGCGACAAATGATTTTATACCTCGGGTTTCAGATCTCTGTGGACCACTCCGACGTCATGCATGTGGCTTACAGCTGAAACCAGCTTCCGCATGATGTAGCTGGCTTCCGTCTCACTGAAATGTTTCTTTCTCTTAATGCGTTCAAACAGCTCTCCCCCGTTCAGAAGTTCCATCACTAGAAATGTGTGAAGCTAGAGAAGAAAGAAGAACAGCGTGGAGGGCCTTACTGAAGAAGAGGAGAGGCTGATCAGCGCATGAAACACTCACTGACTATGAACTGTACCCGATAAAAGTGAATAGCCCCTTGATAAAATAATCAGCAGTGATCCCTGCACTTTGGAGGAAAGAGCTGAAGGATAGCGTGTCTTCTTTAGAGCTCTGTTTCCGTAATGGAAAGTTTCAAGCACTGCAGTGAAATTCTCACGTCTCCTTTCCTTGACGAATTCTTTCAACTGAATTGCATTCCAACCCTCTCTATCGAGTTTACATATGTTTCTTTTTAAAGTGTGATCTCGTACTGATAATAATGTGAAATTGGCTGCTTTAAATAATATAAACGATTACTGATGGAACATGCTGCCCACAAGAGGCCTGACACACACATTTAATGGCAAATTTACCTTTAAAAAAAAGGCATTATTGGATGATGTCACTTTAAATCTTCTCTTAGGGCTCAACAGATTAGCTTCGGGGTTCCTGTTCATTCCCACGGCAAACACCCGTAACTCACTATGGGCTTTTTAAAGACAAAATTGCTTTTGATCCCAAAGGCATTATCTTAATTAAACAGTATCAAAAGTTACATACTTATTATATTTTGCATACATTTCCATAAGGAAAATAACACAGAAGCTATTGAAAAACAAAGGAATTATATCCGCTCTCCAATGAACACAAATGGATTAAAAAAGTTATCAATAATCAGATTCAAATGCTACGCCTTATCACACCAATGTCACTCAACAAACAAAAAGTAAGCTTCCCTCTGAATTAGCAAAGTCTGGAAAAACTGCATCATAAAAAAGATGGTTATAAATACATTACCCTGCACACAATGGGCATATTCTAGAAGGTGAACAACCCTTTTTTAAAAAAAGAGAATTGCTCCCAGGCTACTGGAGACATGCTAACTTGAATTTCTACATCAGCCAAATTAGGTCAAAGCTAAATAATACAAGTGTATGCCGGCAAGCTTTCAACAAATGAGAGGCAATAGCTAGAGTGATTTAAGAGACAGGCTTCAGAGTCAAGCCCTGCATCTGAACGCCATTTCTGCGACTTACTTATGACCCAGTGGATGTTACTTTACCTCCATGAACTTTAGCACCCTTACCAATAAAAATGTAGATAATGGTGAAAAATGTGTATATGGTAGCTTGAATAATGGCCCTTCGAAGATGTCTACATCCTAACCCCCAGAACCTAAAGATGCTACCTTGTATGAAGAAGGGGTTTCTCAGATGTGATTAAGGATCCTGAGGTGAAAAGCAGACTGTTGGATGTGGCCTGATGCAGGCAACTGTGTCACCATTATGGGGAACCAACAACCGCGTATGAGAGCAACACGCATGTCTGCTGGTGCGCACGGAGCACATCACCAGGTGGCGTCCGGCCAAGCTGGGGCTGCCTGGGTGTGGAGGCCTCTCCGCTGCAGCACGAGGGCCCAGCTGCTCTGAGCAGCTGGGATCTTAGCACCCCAACCAGAGACCGAGCTCCCCATGAGACGGTGTCTATTCTAGTAACTCTTAGAGTATAACAGCAGCAGATGATGAAGTTAATTTGTCACATAAATACAATACTAGGGGTGTAATTCCCAGGATGTGATGTTGGCCTGAAGGTCAGGGATCCAAAGTCTTGGGCGGGGGGAGGAGTAGCCCAGAGCACAGGGGCAACCAGGGAGGGGCATGTCAAGGTCATCCACCAAGCCCTCGCCGGACGTGGGACTCCTCTCCAACAGGGAGCAATCCGGCCTCCTCCTAAGCACACCCAGGGGACAGGGACTCACCTCCTGCATTGCAGCTGAGTACCCCAAAGAGGGGAGGCTGCGAAGGAGCAGGGGAGACCAGCTCCTGCACTCCTTGACCCAGAGGCCTTCCTTTTCTGATTAGAAGCACCAGGCAGCAAGCAGACAGTGTCATTTTTTGGGTGCTCACTCACGCGACACGAAAACCAGTCGGTGCATCTGCCTCCCCCGAGGCAGGGGACACGGCAGTCAAATGCTTGCTTTGAAGCTGGACTGTGTTGGTTCAGATCCCAGAAATACCACTCAGAGATGGGGAAACCTGATTACCTACTTTCTGTGAGTTTTGCTTTTCCCACTTCAGAGTCACAGTAAGGACTGAATAAGACAATGCATGCAGAATGAGAGCTACGATGCCTGGACCAGGCAAGGTACATGGTAACGAGCAGCAGCTATCACAGTCACGCTGGTCCTCTGCCACTGGTCTCTCTGCCGTGGGTCCTGCGAGCCCTCGGCGCTCCGGGGAGTTCAGTGTGGCAGACAGCTGGGCCACAGCTTCCCTCCAACGTGCACGTCCGAGCAGCACATTGGAGGGAGCCCAGAACCAGAGACCAGCTCTCCAGCGGGATTTTCACTGACCTGCTATGTGACTTTGGTTGGATAAGTCTCATGATTCTTTTTTTTTCCCCTGTGGGAAAAGCCTCCTGACCCTTCTGAACCTGGAAATGGCAACCCACTCCAGTATTCTTGCTTGGAGAATCCCATGGACTGAGGAGCTTGGTGGGCTGCAGTCCACGGGGTCACAAAGAGTCGGACACGGCTGAGTGACTTTACTTACTTAAAGTCAGAGAAAGCCACACCCAGGGCTGGTTTTGGCTCTGCTGCCTGGCATGCCGTCCTGTGTGCAACTGGGCCACCCCGCCCAGTCCCGGAGGAGAGCGATGTTTGCAGAGAAGGAGGTGCATGGATCTGGCACAGCAGCGCCACAGCCCCGAGTGAGGGCCCTGACGGAGAGCGGGACTGGCGAGAGCGGCGGGGAGTGTGAGCCTTCGAATGAGAAGAGGAGGGCCACCCTTGCTCTTCTGTTCCTATTTGCTCTCTGCCTTGCACTAACGAGGCTTCCCTGGTGGCTCAGCGGTCAAGAATCGCCTGCAATGCAGGAGACCCGGGTTTGATCCCTGTGTCAGGATGATCCCCTGGAAAAGGGCATGGCTACCCACTCCAGTATTCCTGCCTGGGAAATTCCACGGACAGAGAGGCTACAGTCCACGGGGTCACAAGAGAGTCAGACACAACTTAGCAACTAAACAGAAACAACAACAAAGAGGCTTCGGGTAAGCTCCACTCAGACTCCCAGCATCACGCTGGAGGCGAACCTAACTGAGCTCTGAGAGGCCGCTGACAGCCCCCGGAGTGCGCAGGGGGCGGGGCTCCCACGGCCCCGCCCCGCGCGGCCCCGCCCCACACGCCCCTGCCCCGCGCGGCCCCGCCCCACACGGCCACGCCCCACACGCCCCTA
>SJYX01000530.1:153385-166103 GCA_006410675.1 Oreotragus oreotragus | reverse complement strand
CCCGCACGCCCCGCCCCTCACGGCCCCGCCCCGCGCGGCCCCGCCCCACACGCCCCTGCCCCGCACGGCCGCGCGGCGGGCTGAGCCTGAGCGAGAGAAGCGCTGGCCGGGCGGGCGAGAGCGCGCGGAGGGGTCTCCCCGTCTCGCGCGGCTGCGTGGCGTCCCACATCCCTGGCTCTCGCCAGCGCGCTGACAGCGGTGGAGAGGAGGGCCGTGCCTGTGAATCAGCGCGGAAGAGCGGGGTACCTGGCCGTGGAAGACCTCGCGCAGTCTCACGATATTGGGGTGTCCTTCGCAGAGTCTCAGCGCTGCCACCTCTTTCTGAGTGCTGGCCTCCATCCTGAAAGATGGAGCGGTCAGGGTCCACACTCTCTTCACCAAGCTGTCGGGCGTGCAGCCCCAGCCCTGAGTTTGCTTTTGCTCACAGCATATTCAGAATGGGAGTGTCAAAGTATCAGAGGGAGGCTTTCATGAAAGCAGTGCGTCATACGCCACCAGAACGAGTACAGCAGTATTCTTGAGAAAAGTGATTATTTCCGAGGCAGGAAAGTGTTAATCATATGAAGAAACGGATGCTCTATGTGCCTGACAATTTGGTCACAAGAATAAACCATCACGGAGGTAACAGTTACCAAACCACTAGTTCTCAAACCTACCTGTGGATTGCGAAATAGTAATAATTTCAGAAAAAATATTTCAAATATAAATGGCAACAGCTGCTGAACTCACTAAGCAAGTCGGTTTAAATAACACCCCACAAGAAAGCCTTCTGGTAATAACCTCAAGAGCATGTCACACTATGATTTATGTCTAAAGTGGATTACTGTCTCAGAGCTAGAAGTATAATGGATCAACCGACAAGCTGAATGGCTAAAACCTTGGTTAAAAACCTTACAACATACTATTACTTTCTTTTTCAATAAAGATCTTAGAGAATCCACCACTAGAACAAACAGATGAGAAAAGGGCGCACCTTTTGCTGATTATTTTGACTGCAAATGCTTGGTTACTTTTTTTGTGTATGCACTTTCGACAGATTGAAAAACTTCCTTCTCCCAATGGTGTGTCCTTCAGATCGAGGTCATAGTGTTGATAGAATGGAGAGTCCTGATGAGAAACCAACACCATTTAACTTAAGAAATTGTCAGTCATACACAGGGACAGATAAAACTGCTGAGTAACAGAACGTTATGAATGTAATAAGCAGGACTGGACTACATTTATAATCTTTAAAAAGTCATCATTAGCTCCTTTCTAGCACCTCTATCACGTATTTAAATGCACCATTTTCTACTGCTGTAAAACAGGAGCTCCTTCAAATGGACGTTGGTAGTTTTCTGGGGCAAATATCGCTATTTCCATTTATTCACTTTTTAAAATTAGGTTTGAGTCAAATGGAAGGTCTGTTCCATTCACGGGACCTGAGAATGGCCAGGAGCGCTGGCATTTGAGCCGCAAGCGGGTCACGTGAGCACCACGCGCTGTACCTTCAGCATCGCGCTCCTCGCAACGTGCGTCACCCCGGGGCGGTCCACTCCCACGTGGAACTGAAGAGGATCCACGATGGCCGCGTTACGCTTGAAGAGAATGGAAGGGGCGACAAAGGAGTAGCCCTTAAAAAAGGAAAGGAAGCCAAGTAAGCAATCATTTCTCTCCTTCGACTCGACGCTTTCAGGGCCAAGGCTGTGGGTTCCATCACTGGCTGGGGAACCAAGATCCCACACGCCACGTGGCATGGCCAGTGAAAACTGTTCCGATTTTTGTTAAAACAAACCTGGTTTTACTTTATTTGCAATCCAAAACGCAAGGTCATTTCAAATCAAGAGAATAATGCTTTTCAGAAGGCGATAATGCCATCTTCTGGTAGAACTGAACCGATTCAAAATGAAAGGCAGAAAAATACTTCCCTATAGCTATGATTCTTTTGCACTGCTGATAAAAATTTGCTTCTAAACACAACCAACTTCTCAAAAAAGGTATAGTTAAGGAACTAAATGTGGCTGAAATGCTACTGGTTTTCAAACTAGCAAAACAGCAAGCTTCATTCCAGTCAGCTCCTAAGTCAGCAGTTGGCTGTGGGATTCTCCAGGCAAGGATATTGGAGTGGGTTGCCATCCTTCTCCAGGGGACCCTCCTGACCCAGGGATCGAAGCCACATCTCCTGTATCTCCTGGACTGCAGGCGGATTCTTTACCTGCTGAGCCACCGGTGAAACTGAAAAGCAATAAAATCAAATGGCAGAATGATGTGCCGAACCAAAGGTGGCACAGATCCTCTGCGACTCACACTGGGGTTCTGTCCTGACCAACTCACCGTACGCTGAAATTATTACAAGTCGGAAATGCGCTTGACACACCTAACCTACCCAACATCGCGGCTCAGGCTGGCCTACTTGAACCGTGTCACTGGACGCTGGCCTCTCACAGGGCACCGTGTCACTGGGCACTGGCCTCTCACAGGCGCCGTGTCACTGGACGCTGGCCTCTCACAGGGCACCATGTCACGGGACACTGGACACTGGCCTCTCACGGGGCGCCGTGTCACTGGGCACTGGCCTCTCACAGGCGCCGTGTCACTGGACGCTGGCCTCTCACAGGGCACCATGTCACGGGACACTGGACACTGGCCTCTCACGGGGCGCCGTGTCACTGGGCACTGGCCTCTCACAGGCGCCGTGTCACTGGACACTGGCCTCTCACAGGGCACCATGTCACGGGACACTGGACACTGGCCTCTCACGGGGCGCCGTGTCACTGGGCACTGGCCTCTCACAGGCGCCGTGTCACTGGACACTGGCCTCTCACAGGGCACCATGTCACGGGACACTGGACACTGGCCTCTCACAGGGCGCCGTGTCACTGGGCACTGGCCTCTCACAGGCGCCGTGTCACTGGACACTGGCCTCTCACAGGGCACCATGTCACGGGACACTGGACACTGGCCTCTCACGGGGCGCCGTGTCACTGGGCACTGGCCTCTCACAGGCGCCGTGTCACTGGACACTGGCCTCTCACAGGGCACCATGTCACGGGACACTGGACACTGGCCTCTCACAGGGCGCCGTGTCACTGGGCACTGGCCTCTCACAGGCGCCGTGTCACTGGACACTGGCCTCTCACAGGGCACCATGTCACGGGACACTGGACACTGGCCTCTCACGGGGCGCCGTGTCACTGGGCACTGGCCTCTCACAGGCGCCGTGTCACTGGACACTGGCCTCTCACAGGGCACCATGTCACGGGACACTGGACACTGGCCTCTCACAGGGCGCCGTGTCACTGGGCACTGGCCTCTCACAGGCGCCGTGTCACTGGACACTGGCCTCTCACAGGGCACCATGTCACGGGACACTGGACACTGGCCTCTCACAGGGCGCCGTGTCACTGGGCACTGGCCTCTCACAGGCGCCGTGTCACTGGACGCTGGCCTCTCACAGGGGCCGTGTCACTGGGCGCTGGCCTCTCACAGGCGCCGTGTCACTGGGCGCTGGCCTCTCACAGGCGCCGTGTCACTGGGCGCTGGCCTCTCACAGGGCGAGGGCTCCCTGCAGCCCCCGGCGCTGAGCGTGGACCCCGCCGCGCCCACGCTCCAGAGAAGAGCAAACTTCAAACGTGCACTTTTGCACCACCATGAGGTCAGAAAGCCCCCGGCTGAGCCACTGTGGCCTGGGGACCGTCTGCGTGATGACGGATGATAATCTATTCAGACGAGAACCCTCAAGAAACATTGCTTCCATCTGCTATGCACCCAGCCAAGGGCAAGCCTATGTCCAGAGACAGTTAAACCTTACTATTGGGATGCTTCTGGGAGTCAGAGAAATGAAGCTATAATGCCATTTAATAGTAGGAATGTTTTATCTTAAGTCTGAGTAAAGATACTTTCCTAAGTATAAAATCCTTTTTAAATCTTAAGAGTTGGGAAACAGTTCAGATTATTCACTGAAGATAAAAAAATCAGACAACACTGTTTACACAATATTAACAACACTTTGTTTGAACAGACGTAAAGTACTGCATTTTCTACAAAAGAGCCTGAACAGAAATAAAACTTCAGGTGTTAAGTCTAAGTTATTTACATAAAAAATAAACACACAGAAGATTTCCTCAGTGGTCCAGTTAAGACTCCAGTGCAGGGGGTGTGGGAATTAAGATCCCACATGCAGTGCAGCCAAAAATAATTAAATATATAAAGAGAACTCTTAAAAAATAAAACACATAAATAATGTCTGCTATTTAACAAACCATAAGCTTCCGTTAACGATTTGTCATATTTCAAGAAATCAGAGTACTTTTTTCAAGGCCAGAAAGATTTCATATGAGAAAATCAATCTTTTCTTTGAAAGCACCTGTGGCCAAGCAGTAGGGTGCGCCCTTTGCGATTACCTGGAACAGCCTCTCAGAGCTCTGGGGCAGGGCTGCAGGAGAGTAGGTGGGGTCCATTTCTGTGAATTCCTCTGCAAAGTTACTCACATCTAATTCATCTCGGATGACCGGCTTAAAAGGTGCAGGTACTTTCTTGGCAGCTAAATCATCCCAGTTTATTTTCTAAAACAGAAAGAAAATTGGTACAAAGTAGAAATCAACAAAGTTGAAATACATTTTTGAAAATTAACAAAGGTGGGTAATTTTCATGGAGCAAGAGAGAGAAAAGCACAAATTTCCAACCAACAATTAAAAACCATTTCTTTACAAACAGGAGCATGTTTTTTTTTGGGGGGGGGCGGTTTCATCAGTTTGTGGAAATTATTATATTATCGTTATAAAACATTTGGATGTCTCAAGGCTGACTGACTCAGATACGGTACTGACTGTAGCTCAGCTGTTTTTTGACTGCAGTTTACAGCTCCAGCCGACTCCGGGACTGGAAGGTGAGACGGCTCTCCATCCCACTGCCGTGGGGTCTCGTCCTGGCCACAAGAGGGCACCAGGACACCCCAGTTCACCCTGGGGAAATCAAGCGTATTGTCATGAGCCCCGAGAAAGGCGTTTAAGCCAAATCAAAACAAAACCAAACCTAGCCTGTAATAAAGGGCTTTAAAATGGATGTGCCTATTAACGCTAAAGGAACATCCCTATTTTCAAGAGGCAATGTTAACTCGCTTTCCTCCTGGCCGTCTAGACAGATTAGAAAAGAAACTCTAATCCATGCATTGGTTTCTATCTGTAAGTCTAACTGATGTAACCATTCTTTTCTCATTCAACTGTATTCAGGGGTTTCAACATGGCCTCTTCTCCCGGCAAGGGCATAACCCAGGCCTCCTTCCCACCCGTGTCCGTCACCATGGCTGATAAACTGCTCTCTTCTGTGATCCCCACCCGTGTCCGTCACCATGGCTGATAAACCGCTCTCTAATGATCCAAATCCCACCCTCTCTTCTTCCTTGTTGTTCTCCTTCCGTCTCTGATAACACTAACTGAACTGAATCGCAGAGTATGTATATACGTATATATATACAGTATCAGTGTATTTGATATTACAATATATCATATGTTTCTCCTGTAACCTGTCACCCTTGATAGTAAGGTACACCCTTGCTTTACTTTCCATTAAGAAAGAAAAAGCGTGAGCAACAAGAACAGCAAAATTCTGCCCACTGTGATTTCGGAGACGGTGAAACGTGGACTTGCACTCTGTGATGACATCAGGAAGTCTAGTCACCATAAAATGTCTCTATTGTGCCCTCTTGTGGGGGCGATGGAGGCACAGTCACTAAATCACAGATCTTCAAACTTTCCAGCTGGAGAGGGTTTTCAAGGGCATTCAGCGCATCCTCTTTATTTGATCCAGGTGGAAACTGAAGCCTGGGGATCAGAACGATCCTTCTCACCGAGGCATTCGCCGGTGGAAGGGCCCGTCTCTTGACTTGCCAGCTTGCGCTCTCCCCTCTCTGCAGCTGCAGTGCTCTCCATTACGAGCATACCATCTGTGCTTGGCTGCTGCTGTGTATTAAGAGGGACTTCTCGAGTAAAGGGGTAACTTAAAGACATCTGTTGTTAGCAGGACAACATTTAGAATGTAGAAAGTTGAATGCTATTACAACCCTCTCCACCTCCACTCCATTTGGGCCTTTGCAAGTAGAATTTTGGTCTTTCCTGAAGTGTCCCTTGGAGAAGAAATGGCACCCCACTCCAGTACTCTTGCCTGGAAACTCCCATGGACAGAGGAGCCCGGTAGGCTACGGTCCATGGGGTGGCTAAGGGTCAGAAGCGACTTCACTTTCACTTTTCACTTTCATGCATTGGAGAAGGAAATGGCACCCCACTCCAGTACTCTTGCCTGGAAACTCCCATGGACAGAGGAGCCCAGTAGGCTACGGTCCATGGGGTCGCTAAGGGTCAGACACAACTGAGCGACTTCACTTTTACTTTTCACTTTCATGCATTGGAGAAGGAAATGGCACCCCACTCCAGCGTTCTTGCCTGGAGAATCCCAGGGACGGGGAGCCTGGTGGGCTGTCTATGGGGTCACACAGGGTCGGACATGACTGAAGCAACGCCGCGGCAGCAGCAGAAGCATCCCTACCATTCACAAAGTCAAGGCAATTAAATGACCTGAAGCTGCTAGTCTAAGCTGTGGGAAACTGCTCGACTATGAAGGCCGCGCCGCAGCATTCACAGCTACAGGGAGCTGTGGAGGGAAGACTCCCAGGAAATGTGACTCGGGCTGTTTCGCCTGAGCTGTTGCTCGGTGGCCCCGTTGTGTCTGACTCTTGGCGACCCCAGGTGCTGCAGCACACCAGGCCTCCCTGTCCTGCACTGTCTCCCGGAGTTTGCTCAAATTCAGGTCCATCGAGTCGGTGATGCCGTCCAAATGGCCATCTTTCCCAGCATCAGGGTTTTTTCCAATGAGTCAGTTCATCGCGTCAGGTGGCCAAAGTATAGGAGCTTCAATATCAGTCCTTCCAATGAATATTCAGGGTTGATTTCCTTTAGGATTGACTGGTTGGATCTCCTTGCAGTCCAAGGGACTCTCAAGAGTCTCCAACACCACAGTTCAAAAGCATCAATTCTGCAGCACTCAGCCTTCTTTATGGTCCAGCTCTCACATCCAACATGACCACTGGAAAAACCATAGCTTTGACTAGATAGACCTTTGCTGGCAAAGTGATATCTCTGCTTTTAAATATGCTATCTAGGTTGGTCATAGCTTTTCTTCCAAGGAGCAAGCATCTTTTTATTTCCTGGCTGCAGTCACCGTCTGCTGTGATTCTGGAGCCCAAGAAAATACAGTTGCCATTGTTTTCCCCATCTATCTGCCGTGCAGTGATGGGACCGGATGCCATAATCTTATTTTTTTTAATGTTGAGTTTTAAGCCAGTTTTTTCACTCTCCTCTTTCACCTTCATCTATAGTTCCTCTTTGCTTTCTGCCATAAGGTGCTGTCACCTGCATTTCTGAGGTTATTGATATTTCTCCCGGAATTCTTGATTCCAGCTTGAGCTCTACCCAGCCAAGCATTTCGCATGATGTACTCTGCACAGAAGTTAAACAAGCAGGGTGACAGTATACAGTCGTGACGTCCTCCTTTCCAAATTCTGAACAAGTCCATTGTTCTACGTCTGCTTCTATCTGTGCTTCTTGACCTGCATACAGATTTCTCGGGAGGCAGGTAAGGTGGTCTGGTATTTCCATCTCTTTAAGAATTTTCCACAGTTTGTTGTTAATTTTTGAGCCAAAGTTCTGAACAAGATATCTGAAATAGTTTGTTCAAATGTTAACCTTTTAATCTAAGAAATGTACATACTGAGAATTTTATTCTAAATGTATTTCTCACTATGCTACTGAACTTCTATAAGAAGTACAGTAATACTTTCTAAAATGGCTAAATCTGAAATAAATATGTCCTTTTTTCGCATATAAGATTCTTATTTTCAATTACTATGTTTTTCTCTATTAAGCATAAAAGCTTACTCTACAATAGTTTTTTGTTTTGGTATGATATTTTCATTCATTTTCGTGATAATGTGAAAGTTCAGTTTGCAAAATAAAACTCTGATGGTCCCTCTAGACATAAATATTTAGGTCATGCTTCTTGATACTATTAAATAATTTAAAAGTCATAAACTCAGAGTTTTAGAAATCAAGGTCATTATATTTCAGATTGACTATTTAGATTGAAATAACTAGCCAACTCAGTCTATTTTTTCCCAGTTATCGAAAACTATGTTTTTTTTTTGACTACACTGAGCAAACCAGGGTGAGCAGACATGTTGGTGCTCTGCAGAATAAGAAAAGCACTGTCTCAAGTACAATGGAAGTTACTGAATAATTCTTCACATATTATAGATATTCAACTGAGAAGGAGGCCGGTTTTGAATGGCCTAAGATTTCTCCCGGGAAAGAAGAGATGAAATGACTGAAAAGAGGAACACAGTGGCATGACAGCTCATGAGCTGAGGCTAAAAAATTCAGCACAAGTTACCTCAGTCTAAATGCCTCCAATTCCAAATCACAAGCGGAAACCAATACTTAGAAACGCTAATCAATTAATATGTAAAAAACCAACTGTTATTAGGGTCCTCCCCATTCTCACTCCATTTAAAGAGAAAAAAAGACTACTGAGGTCCTTACAAGTAGAATTCTAATCCTTCTTAAAGGCTTCTGTCATTTTAAAAAGGGATAACACACACAGAAGCAGAGAGAAAATGCCTCTGAAATGCCCATGTTCACTCATTTCACCAAGGACGCCCAGTGCCCTGAAAGAAACCACCTGCTCGGCATGCTTCACCTGGAAAAAGGGATGCTCTTTGATCTCCTCTGCGTCGCGTGGACCACATCCCAGCCTCTTCTCGGGATCTTTCGTCAGGAGACGCTGGATCAGATCTTTGGCTACTGCGCTCATGTCCGGGGGATACGGAGGCTCGCTCTTTAATATCCTCCTGTAGGCAGATAAAATTGCTGTTAAAAGAAGCAGAGGGTGAACTTATAGTGACCGTGTTGATGCTCTTTGATCTCCTCTGCGTCGCGTGGACCACATCCCAGCCTCTTCTCGGGATCTTTCGTCAGGAGACGCTGGATCAGATCTTTGGCTACTGCGCTCATGTCCGGGGGATACGGAGGCTCGCTCTTTAATATCCTCCTGTAGGCAGATAAAATTGCTGTTAAAAGAAGCAGAGGGTGAACTTATAGTGACCGTGTTCTCTGCAGAAACAATTACGGTGCGACACACTCTGAAACTTAACTATGTGTGAAAAATGGAGATGAAGATATTTAAATTGAGACACTATGAAATCAAATTTCTGAAACTTAAAGAAGCAGAAACAGAAAGTACTGGGTTATTTTCCAGGATGTCNCGGTGAGATGGTCACTTCCAACCAAGCATTCCAGCAGCGCTGCTCATTTCAGAGCTCACTGTACACCTAGCACTCCATCCTGGGAACCTAAAACGCTGCTGAAAGAGCAAGCCAAAAGCAAACAAGCAGAGCGCAGCAGAGGGACTCCCCGGGGGTCCAGTGGTTAAGGGTGCTCTTAACGCAGGGGTGCAGGTTTGATCTCTGGTCGGGGAAGTAAGATCCCACACACTGCGGAGCAACGACCCAGCCTGCAAGCTGCAGCTGAGACCCGACACAGCCAAGCACAAAAACTTTAAGAAGCACACAGCGCCCCTCTCCTTACGGCCCCTGCCGTCAGGGCTGCAGCATGAGAGGGCCCCTCGAAGGACGCGCGGCGTGTCCCTCAGGGGAGGCAAGCCTCGCCTGCCTGCTTCTCCACCCTTCCTTCTGCAGCCACAAGCTCCTCGAGGCTCCAGATTCCCTGCGGCAGCGTGAACCAGGTGCAGCAGGAAGCGCCTTGCGGACTGCTCCTGAGGGTCCTGACTCTGTACTAGCATTCTTACGCTGGAGTCACCCACGTCTACTGGACGTCTGCTCCACGCCAGGTGCTGGGGGAAGGAACGGTTGGTCTTGTTGACCGTGCTGGGTTCACAGGGAAAGAGGGCTGGCGAGAGGGGAGTGAGCCCTGACGACAGGCACGGCCCCACCGAGATGCCCAGCCTGTGAGGAGCAGCAGGAGGCGCGTGCCCACTTTGGGGCAGCGGTCTGGACACGCAAACAGCAGCACGGTGTGCAAGCGAGATGGGCGGGCTGGGGGCCACGTGCAGCGAAGGGGCAGGCTAGACGGGGTGAGAAGGGCGTCAGTCGGCAGGAAACGAGTAGAGATCTGCAGGAATTCCCGCCGAAGGCAGAGCTGACGGGGAGCACGCAGAGCACACAGCCATCGCTCTGAACCCACCCTCTTCCCGAGGGCGGGCGGAGCGGGGCCAGCGTGAGAGGGGAGTGAGCCCTGACGACAGGCACGGCCCCACCGAGATGCCCAGCCTGTGAGGAGCAGCAGGAGGCGCGTGCCCACTTTGGGGCAGCGGTCTGGACACGCAAACAGCAGCACGGTGTGCAAGCGAGATGGGCGGGCTGGGGGCCACGTGCAGCGAAGGGGCAGGCTAGACGGGGTGAGAAGGGCGTCAGTCGGCAGGAAACGAGTAGAGATCTGCAGGAATTCCCACCGAAGGCAGAGCTGACGGGGAGCACGCAGAGCACACAGCCATCGCTCTGAACCCACCCTCTTCCCGAGGGCGGGCGGAGCGGGGCCAGCGGGGCCTCCCCGGAGGCGGTGGAGCACCACTCCTGCGGGAAGCACAGTGGGACGGGCTCCTCAGCGAGGCAGGAACGCTGTGAGGGCCAGGAGACGGCCAGACACGGGGGCGGGCAGGGAAGGAGACGGCAGGCTCAACCCTCCACCTATGGCAGGGTGACCTTGGACTCACCTTCCTGTAACACAGCTTCCCTGGAACGCTCAGGTCAAGACGGACGTGAAGCATCAGGTGTGTGGTTATTGTGAAGTTACCCCTGAGATGCGAACTACACCCGCCTGACTGGTGAAGGCACACCGGTCCTGGGGCGTCTCAACTGGTTAAAAACCCAGGACTGTTTTCTCTTGCTTCTAAATGGATCTTAGAGCCCTCTGGAAAATCAGAACTGGCTCTGTGGGCAGGCTAGACGGGGTGAGAAGGGCGTCAGTCGGCAGGAAACGAGTAGAGATCTGCAGGAATTCCCGCCGAAGGCAGAGCTGACGGGGAGCACGCAGAGCACACAGCCATCGCTCTGAACCCACCCTCTTCCCGAGGGCGGGCGGAGCGGGGCCAGCGGGGCCTCCCCGGAGGCGGTGGAGCACCACTCCTGCGGGAAGCACAGTGGGACGGGCTCCTCAGCGAGGCGGGGACGCTGTGAGGGCCAGGAGACGGCCAGACACGGGGGCGGGCAGGGAAGGAGACGGCAGGCTCAATCCTCCACCTATGGCAGGGTGACCTCGGACTCACCTTCCTGTAACACAGCTTCCCTGGAACGCTCAGGTCAAGACAGACGTGAAGCATCAGGTGTGTGGTTATTGTGAAGTTACCCCTGAGATGCGAACTGCACCCGCCTGACTGGTGAAGGCACACCGGTCCTGGGGCGTCTCAACTGGTTAACAACCCAGGACTGTTTTCTCTTGCTTCTAAATGGATCTTAGAGCCCTCTGGAAAATCAGAACTGGCTCTGAATCAACATAGCACGTCTAACACTTCAGGTGTAGTGTATTGTCATTTCATCCATGCAACAATCCTATCAAAAGGTTCTTATTATCCTTGT
Organism: Oreotragus oreotragus; assembly: GCA_006410675.1. NCBI lineage: Eukaryota > Metazoa > Chordata > Mammalia > Artiodactyla > Bovidae > Oreotragus > Oreotragus oreotragus. The sequence continues at coordinate 154,483 of SJYX01000530.1, read as the reverse complement.
TTTTCAAGCGAGGAAAGAAAAGACATACCTATGAATTAAAATTTCAACCAGATATTTTAGCGTCTGGATAATATTAATATTTATTTGCAAGAATAAGTGATAACACAGCTAAGAAAAATTTGAAAAATAGTGTGAGAATTTGCCTAACTACATGTTAAAATGTATNTATCAAAAGGTTCTTATTATCCTTGTTTTTCAAACGAGGAAAGAAAAGACATACCTATGAATTAAAATTTCAACCAGATATTTTAGCGTCTGGATAATATTAATATTTATTTGCAAGAATAAGTGATAACACAGCTAAGAAAAATTTGAAAAATAGTGTGAGAATTTGCCTAACTACATGTTAAAATGTATTATGAAACTGTGAGAATGAAACGGTGGCAGAATAAATTAACAGCCATATCGAGTGAACAGAAGACGCCACTGGAAAAACAGGCATATACAAAAAGTCACATTGTTCTTTTTTCTTACACTGTTTTTAAAAAATGACCAGTCGACACAGGAAAGGTGGGCATGATTTGACACATGTCCCAGGGAACCAGCTTTTTGGGAAGGAGATGAACACGGCAAGGGCCTTGCCTTGTAAACTCCAAATGGATCAAGAAATTACATGTAAACACCAAATGGAGTAACATAAAAATCTATAATATATAAACAAATATAAAATTTGTTCCAATTATGGATGTTTAAGTTTCTGAAAACCCCTGTGGTAAAAAAGATCCATAACCAATTAGCCAAAGAATTAACAGAGTAGAGGGTGAGGACATCAAGATTAAAACTAAACCTGTGATGGAGGACGAGGTGGGTAGATATGTAATAAGCAAGGATGGTAAAATATTCGTGGTAGAATCATGGCAGTGAGTATGTGGGTGTTCACTGTAGGAAATATTTGAAACTTCCCGTAATAAAACGTGGTGGAAGCAGTAAAACTAGGAAGCTTGCGTGTGTTATGTTTACTAAAACATGACAACAAAGAACTATCCCAATTACAAGTTTTCAGTGGCCCGCAGGACAGTGGTTTGTGCTCGCCCCCATCGGCCCCATCACTTCAATCCCCCCATCGGCCCCATCGCCCCCATCACATCACCCCTATCG
>SJYX01000530.1:125586-143686 GCA_006410675.1 Oreotragus oreotragus | reverse complement strand
AAAGCTGAGCGCCGAAGAATCGATGCTTTTGAACTGTGGTGTTGGAGAAGACTCTTGAGAGTCCCTTGGACTGCAAGGAGATCCAACCAGTCCATTGTGAAGGAGATCAACCCTGGGATTTCTTTGGAAGGAATGATGCTAAAGCTGAAACTGCAGTACTTTGGCCACCTCATGCGAAGAGTTGACTCATTGGAAAAGACTCTGATGCTGGGAGGGGTTGGGGGCGGGAGGAGAAGGGGACGACCGAGGATGAGATGGCTGGATGGCATCACTGACTCGATGGACATGAGTCTGAGTGAACTCCGGGAGATGGTGATGGACAGGGAGGCCTGGCGTGCTGCGATTCATGGGGTAGCAAAGAGTCGGACACGACTGAGCGACTGAACTGAACTGAATTGCATGCAGGACTTCCCTGGTGCTCTCAATGCAGGGGCCCGGGTTCCATCCCTGGTCAGGGAACTAGACTGCACACACCGCATCTAAGGGCTCACGTGTCACAACCAAAAAGAAAAAAAAAAGACCCCACCCACTGGAACCACAGACCCCATATTCCACGATAAAGACTGAAGACCCTGTGTGCAGCAACCAAGACTCGGTGCAGCCGAATAAACAAATACTGAAAAAAAAAAAGAATAACAAGGTGAGATTCTTTGGCTGGTACCCTTGCCCAGGCTCCAACACTCATTGGAAGGACAAACAAATTTTTACCTAAACCAGGGATCTTCAAACTTTTTTGTGAAAGGTGCGTGGTGGGGAGACGCCCAAGATCCCCACAATCACTCTTCTCTGCGTATCCACAGCCTCGTGCGGGCTGGACCTGGTGGCTTTGTTATAACCACAAACGGTCAGGAAAGATGGGAAGATGGTGCATTCACCATCAGGTAACAGAACATCCCCCCTTCCCGCCTTCCCAGCACTCTCTGTTGCCTGCTTTGATGAAGCTGCCAGGCTGCAGGGGCCCCCAGCACGAGGAACTGAGGCTCACAGTCCTACAGCCCAGAGGCGCCGAATCCGGGAACCGCACCTGTGCTTGGAAGCAGACCCTTCCCCGGGTGAGCCCTGAGACACTGAGGGCCCAGCCAACACTCCGACTGCAGCCGTGCAGGACTCAGCTAAGCTGCGCCCAGGTTCCCGATCCGCAGAAACCCTGAGGCTATAAACGCTTGCCGTCTTAAGCCACCAGCTTTGAGGTCATTTGTTACTGAGCAACGGAGAACAGGTGAGGAATAGCGAGGCCAGGCAGCGCGTCCTTCCGGCCCCGGAGGCTGCAGGGCTTCTGGGCAGCTCCCCGGTGCTGCTGCAGCACAGGCAGGCGGCCGCCCACGCCGTGTTCCAGCGAAGCTTCACTGAGCCTCATCTTCACACGGCACCGAGCGCTGCTCACCTTCTCGCTTTCTTAGCTCACGGGCCACACAAGCAGGGAGCTGAACGGATCTGACCTGCAGGCCACAGTGTGCCAACCCCTGACTGAACCAAGTCAACTCGAGGCTGCTTAAGCCAGGATTCTGCTAAGCCTTAGACCTGACTTCATGTAACAATATGCTTGTAACAGCGCTCAACCATGAATAAAATGCACCTTACTGACGGGCAATAAAATACCACGTAAACATCTCTCGGTGCACGGTTTGTAAAGGTCCAAGTCAGAGAGAGAGACGGCAACAAGGCTGCCGGAGACGACAGAAGAGCCGCGGGCAGGAGCGCCACGGCCCGGCGCCCGGGTGGGAGGCAGCCTGGTCACGCTGGCCGACACAGCTCCAGGCAGGCCGGGGTTCCTGCCCGCAGGGGAGGCGGACAAGCGGCCGGAGACGGCGGCTGAGGGCACCCATGGGCAGCGACACGCGCCCCGAACGAGGAGGCGCCACAGGCAGTGAAGGCGGGCGGGAACACGCGCGGCAGAAAAGCACACGCCGCGGGCGTGAGGCGGAAACGAGGGCAGACCCACAGGAAAGCCAGCGCAGCCGTCCAGGTCTGGGCGCCGGAGACTTAACGCCATTTAACGCGGCACCCAGGGATGAAGAGTCTAGAGGCGATTTCACCTGAGCAGTTAAGAGGACAAGAAGACCTCCCCTAGATAAAAGGATCGTCCGAGGCCTAACACAAGGTCTGGATATAGAATTACTTTCTTCTTTAGTGGACGGGGCCCAGGACTAGGATTTACGTGCAGAGGCTGCTGCTGCTGCTGCTGCTGCTAAGTCGCTTCAGTCGTGTCCGACTCTGTGCGACCCCATAGACGGCAGCCCACCAGGCTCCCCCGTCCCTGGGATTCTCCAGGTAAGAGCACTGGAGTGGGTTGCCGTTTCCTTCTCCAATGCATGAAAGAGAGAAGTGAAAGTGAAGTCACTCAGTCGTGTCCTACTCTTAGCGACCCCATGGACTGCAGCCTACCAGGCTCCTCCGTCCATGGGATTTTCCAGGCAAGAGTGCTGGAGTGGGGTGCCACTGCCTTCTCCAATGTGCAGAGGTTAGAGGAAGCTAATTTCAACTTCTTTTTAAGGAGGGAGAAATTCTACCTGCTAAAGTAAAAAAAATGGAAGGTGATTCCTTGAAAATATCTTATACAACAGTGTTATCTGTTCACTAAGGGCTCAGACAGAAAAGAGATGACCATCTGGGTAACTGGTGAAAGGATTCTTATACCAAGGAGAAAGCTCTCCTCTCATTCTAAATCCTTATCATAGTTTGAAATCTGATAACGAGAAAAACACATTTGTCTTGACTTTAGGCTATCCGTAGATAACAACACACAAACAGATAATTTGGATAATACATTATTTTGAAGCATCTCAAATAAAAATTAAAGGAAGTATGCAGAGATGGGGGAAGAGTGCAATAATTAAGGAATGGAGGAATTCAACGATCAGAAAAAGCACTGGCTAATTAAGACATCTGGAGACAAGATAATGATACATTTATCTGAATGGTGCATATTTTGTAAAGAATAGAATATTTATGAAAGATTTTACACCAGGAAAGACAATCAGAATGGTTATCTTGGGAGGAAAAAGTAATGTAGGATAATTCAGCTATTACACTGTTTGTAAATGTATAGTAATGAAACAAAACCAAAACCCCATAGATCACAGGTTAGCACCAAGCTTTAAATAAAATTATTAATAACAGGACAAAGTGAATAATTAATGGATTAAAGGGAAGGAATCCTATTTAAATTCTTGAGAAATCTACTCTAGTTTTAAGATTTTAGTTAATCTGATTCAGACTCTTTCTCTTGCTAAAATCAGAATGCCAACTAACTGATCTAACAGCAATAAAAACAATTTAAATTTGATCATCATCTGGTTCGGAACACTCCTGCCACGGAGACCAGCTACATGCTGTCTCTCTAGAGGCAGAGCTGTGGTGGGAAGGAAACCCGTGAAGGAAGACTGACTGTGTGCGTGTGTTAGGGCCAAACTGGAGCCAGAACAGGCTCCACGGGGCAGGCTAGGCCTGAGTTTCGGTCTCTGGGAAAGCGGAGTCACTGGGAACTCCCACCGGCAGTATAGCTTGACCAGTCAGAAAAATCCCCGGAGCCCTGGCCCGAGCCAATCAGGAAAACCCCGCCCGCGCCAGGCCCGAGCCAATCCGGATAGGGATGCGAGATTTGAAAATTCCGCGCACGCTGCTTAGCCAATCATCACCCGCCAGCTATGCTGTTACTGAAACAAAGAACCGCCTGTATAAAAGTAGCTGTGATTCAGAGCTGGGGGCTCCCGTCAGGACTCCACTGCGTTGGATGAGACCCGAGCCCTAGCTCGAGCTAGCAATAAACCCCTTTATGCTTTTGTGTTGCCGTGGACGTCTTTTTTCTCTCGGCCTTGGGGACTTGGACTTCGGGCATAACACGTGGAACCAAAGAGGGCACCAGTCAGAGGAGCCACTATTAGATGCTGTCAGGTGGGCTGCACCTTTTCAATGGCCACGTACGGCCTTGCATGGGACCTAAATTCTCAAGACTGTGGCCAAGGTGTCCTATACTTCGGAAGCATTCTCAAACTGTCCAAAAGCACATTTAAAACAAGCAAAGTCATGTTGAGAATTTTAACAGGCACGATTTAAATCTGATTTTAACAAGAAATATTTCTCATCACTTAGTTCTGATATTAAATAAGCCAGAATAGTGAGAAATTATTTAATTCTTAATCTATCCTGTAAAAGGCACATTCTAAAAAAGTTGGCAGTTTTGCTGAAGTAAAACTGAGGTACAATAAACTCAGCGTGTAGAGTGCACAGTCTGATAAATGCAGTCCCCCTCTCTCTCTCTCTCTCTCTCACACACACACACACACACACACACACACACACACACACAGCCGCGAGCCCACGCGCACCGCCCAGGCCACGCCGTCCCCGTCCCCTCCGCGGCTCCTGTCCCTGTTGCCGAGCCAGCCACACGCCCACAGCCCCTTGAGTAGAGGGGAGCGCGGTCCCCGAGGAGGGGCCCTGAGAGCTGTGTGTCTTCCTCCCAGCCCTCCCCAGAGGGACCTCCAGACTTTCAGCGGAGTAACCGCTCCCGGCGGAAAGGGGAACGTCGGACCTTCGGGGGCCCCTGGCCTCTGGTTCTGAACCGACAGGAATTCCCGGGGACCCGTAGGCCAGAGAGGGGCTTAAGGAGGCCCAGCTCCACAGTGGATGTGGCCGGCCCTGACCCGTCCTGGGATTCCCGCCCCAGGGCCCACGCGTGGTCGGGACAGACACCGGGCAGCTGGCGGGAGCCCCGGCCTGAGCAGTGAGGGCGGCTCCGGCAGGAAGGGCCAGCCGGAGGCCATCGGAACCGCCTCCGCCGGGGCGCGGGACCTCCGGGGCACCAGCGAGGACGAGAAAGCGGCGGGAGCGAGCTTCCCACCGCAGCGCCCGCGAGCGCACCTGCCCGGCCGAGCAGAAGACAGAGGATCCTTTCAGATTTAGCCAGGCGGGAGCTCTGGGTGCAGCTGCTGGACCGGACGTGGTTTCATTGCTTGAGCAAACGAATACAAGCTCCGGTTTTTCTCCACCCTGTGCATCAGTCCCACCAAAAGGAGCTCCTCTCGGCTGACAAAGCCAGCCACGTACCCTCACCATCCTGCCTCCAGGGCTATCCGTTCTCCAGCCCTGTGTCGTAATTCAGTTCACAAAGCTCTTGACTGCCTTTCTTCTTCACAGACGACCACGCTGGCCCCTTGCATCAGGGGCTTTCGGCTGACTGGGCCTGGTGAGCAAGAAGTAGTGATGTCTCCAGAATTACTGGTGAGCCCGCGTGACACGGGGGGGGGGAACGTCTCCAGAATTACTGGTGAGCTCGCGTGACACGGGGCGGGGGAACGTCTCCAGAATTACTGGTGAGCCCGCGTGACACGGGGGGGGGAGGGCCTGCCTCAAATCCAGGGGCTCCGCCCTGGTGGGTTTCTAGGATCCAGCGGTGCTGGGCACCTCGAGACAGCTCTGCCAAGGTGCAGGGGGTGTTGGTGCAGCTGGCCTCTCCCACCACCAAAACAAGGGGCACGATGCCCGGCGGGCCTCAGGACGTGGGAAGCGGCATACTCATCACTGGGTGTGTTACTCCGGGCAGTTTACCAAGCAACTTGAAAAGCTGCTGTTGAGTGGAGTCCAGAAGAGAGGGGTCCAGGCCACTGTGAAGCTGCTCTCTCACTTGGGCCCTCTGATTCAGCAGATCCTGGGGCGCTGTGGCAGACAGGTGCTGTTTGGAGCTTTTGGCAGCCCTGAGTGGTAAACTAGAGCACTGAGGATTTTGGAGCAAATCCCTGCCATCTTCCGAGGATAACCACTCCCCTTTTGAGAAAGAGCTCTTGGTCTGCTACTTGGCCTGAACACTTTACTCTGGGCCCCCAAGCTACATGCCACCCGAGATGCCCTCTTATCTGGTCCATCAAGCTGTGGAGTTGGGAGTGCACAGCAGTACTCCACCATCCAGTGGAAACAGCAAATACGAGGCTGGACCGAGCAGGCGCTGAAGATGCGTGGAGAAGCGGCCTGAATGCTCACGGCCCCCTTCCCGGCTCTGCCGCCCTCTCTCCACCAGTCTGCATCTATGGATGGCCACCCCGGGAGACCCTGCCATGGCAGAAAGAGGTGCAGAAGCTCAGGCTTGGCTCACAAATAGTTCTGCACGCTGTGCAAGGTGAGCGCAAACCCTCCCAGTGGGCTGAGCAGCACGCCTAGCCATTCACTGCACTTGCAAGGATGAGCGGCCAGACATGCGATTTCATAGTCACTAATGGGTTGTGGCCAACAATTTGGCTGGTCAGGGCCTTGGCAGGAATATGAATGGAAGGTTGGTGACAAGGAAATCTACTTGACAAAGGCGTTTGGGGGAAAGCTTTGTTGACAGACCTCTCTGGGCAAAAATGTGAGGCATCTGTGTCCTGTGTGAGTGCTCGCTGCAGGATGACCGGAGCGGCGCAGGATTTCAACAGCCAGACGCATATGCTGGTCTGTCAGCCTCTCTCCAGCGAACCCTGTCGTCAGCCAGTGGACTCATGGGCAAGGTGACCATGGAGGCAAGGCTGAAGCTGAGGTCTGGACCCAGCAGCGGGATTTCCAAGGCTCACCTGGCTTCAGGCCACTGCCCAGAGACCAACACTGAGTACCTTACCTGGCACCAACTCCCAGGGTCAGCAGCCAGCTTCTGGGGGCAGGCTGGTTACACCGGATTGTTGTCATCGTAGAAGGGACAGATCTTCACCCTAACTAGAGCAGGCACTATGGATATGGACTGCTTTTCCTACAAGCAATACTTCTGCCAAAACTGTGATCCACAGGCTTGAAAAATTCCCTATGCACTATCATGGTATCTGGAGAGCACTGTTTCTGAAGGAACTCACTTCATAGCAAAACAAGCACAGCAACAGACCATGCTCATGGAACTCACTGGTCTTACCCACGTTCCACAACCTTCTGAGGCAGCTGGCTTGATATCACGGTGGAACGATCGTTTGAAGATTCAGTTACCATGCAAGTTAGGGTGGCAAGTTTCTCCAGAAGGCGAAAACCCTCAGAATCGCCACCCAGTATATGGTGCCGTTTCTCTCGTAGCCAGGATTCACGGGTCCAGAACTCAAGCAGCAGATATGGGAGAGGGCCACTTACTCTTACCCATAGTGATTCACTAGCAAAGTGCTTGCTTTCTGTTCCGACGCCTTTATGGTCTGCTGGCCTAAAGGTCTGAGTTCCAGGGGAAACAATGCTTCCTCCAGGAGGTGGAACAGTGACTCCACGGAACTGGAAATTAACATGGCCACGGAGCCACTTCCTCACGCCTCTGAAGCAGAGGCAGCAGGAGCCGCGACAGCGGCTGGGATGAACGGCCCTGACTACCATGGGACGCGGGACTGCGATTCCACAGGGGAGGCAGGAAGGGCGCGCCCGAACACAGGAGATGCATCTTATCGCCGTGCCCTGTGAAGGTCACCTGAGAACAGCAGCAGCTCAACGCAGCCAGGACTAACGGCCAGGTTCTTTGGGAATGAAGGCTGCGGTCACCCCACAACCTGAGGTACTTGCTGAAGGCAAAGGGGATACAGAGTGGGTGGTGGGAGAAGGCAGTTACAGATACCAGCTATGACCCCAGGTGACACAGACTCTACAGACTGGCGACACAGACCCCGTTTCTACGTGACCAGTTACAGAAATGGGGACTTTACTGACAGGAGTGTTTCTAACCTGTTTTGTTATGACTATGTGTGTGTATAAATAGGCGTTTGTTTTTTCCCCTGCCTTGTTCCTTCATATATACAATAAGATGCGCTGACTTTGTACCATAGTATTTAAGTATTTTAGATTTATACTATAGTATTTAAGTTATGGGATTTCAAAGCGAAGAGCAAACATCACCATACCACTCAAGGACTTGACGTTCTCTTCTGGGGAAGGGGTAACTGGTTGGCAGTAGAGCCGTATTATGTTAGGTGGAATTACAATCTTGTCATTATCTTTATTTGGAGATCAAACATAGTTTAAGGAGATGCAAATGGCGGTCAAGGTGATGGGGATGGGCTTGTGATGGTTAGCTTCAAGTGTCACTTGACTGGGTCACTGGTTGAGAGTAAACATTATTTCTGGGTGTGTCTGAGAAAGTATGTCTGGATGAGACTGCTATTTGAATCCCCTTCCCAATGTGGTGGCACCAGCCAATTACATAGGTGCCCGAACGGAAAGAAAAGCAGAGAAGGGGCCCTGGCCTGCCTGCTCAGCCTGGGACGCTGGCTTGCTCTGACTCACACCACTGGCTCCTCGCGCTCTAAGGCCGTCGGGCTTGGGCTGGGCTCGGACTAGACTTGCTGCAGCTCCCACAGACCTCCAGCGTTCAGAGGCAGGTCATGGGCCTCGCGGCTGACATACTGGGTGAGCTAACTCCTTACGATAAATCTTTTACCCATATGTATACCCCGTTGGCATTCTTTCCCTGGAGAGCCCTGATATGGTCAGTCGCTCTCCCAGGGAGCATACGGAGCCAGCTCACGGAGGCTGGATCTGCATTTCCCAGAAGACTGATGATGTTGGTCCTTTTTTGTGTGCTCATCTGCTACTCATGTACCTTCTCTGGCAAACGGTTCAAATCTTTTGCCCTTTAAAAAAAAAAGGAGGGTTTTTTCCCCTTGAGTTTTGAGAGTTCTTTATGTATCCTGGATACCAGTTCTTTATCAACAGACATAATTTGTAATCCAATCACAGTCTGTGGTCTTTCCAGCCTCTTGAAAGTTTCATTGGAAGAGCAGAAGCTCTTAATTTTGATAAAATCTAATTTATCAATGTTTGCTTTTACAGACTGCACGTTTTGTGCCTTTGCCTAACCCAAGGCCACAAAAATTTTTCTTTCAGTTCAGTTCAGTTGCTCAGTCATGTCCGACTCTTTGTGACCACATGAATCACAGCACGCCAGGCCTCCCTGTCCATCAACAACTCCCAGAGTTCACTTAGACTCACATCCATCGAGTCCGTGATGCCATCCAGCCATCTCATCCTCAGTCGTCCCCTTCTCTTCCTGCCCCCAATCCCTCCCAGCATCACAGTCTTTTCCAATGAGTCAACTCTTCGCATGACGTGGCCAAAGTACTGGAGTTTCAGCTTTAGCATCATTCCTTCCAAAGAAATCCAAGGGCTGATCTCCTTCACAATGGACTGGTTGGATCTCCTTGCAGTCCAAGGGACTCTCAAGAGTCTTCTCCAACACCACAGTTCAAAAGCATCAATTCTTCAGCGCTCAGCTTTCTTCACAGTCCAACTCTCATATCCATACATGACCACAGGAAAAAACATAGCCTTGACTAGACGGACCTTAGTCGGCAAAGTAATGTCTCTGCTTTTGAATATACTATCCAGGTTGGTCATAACTTTTCTTCCAAGGAGTAAGCGTCTTTAATTTCATGGCTGCAGTCACCATCTGCAGTGATTTTGGAGCCCCCAAAAATAAAGTCTGACACTGTTTCTACTGTTTCCCCATCTATTTCCCATGAAGTGATGGGATCAGATGCCACGATCTTCGTTTTCTGAATGTTGAGCTTTAAGCCAACTTCTTTTGCTCTCCTCTTTCATCAAGAGGCTTTTTAGCTCCTCTTCACTTTCTGCCCTAAGGGTGGTGTCATCTCTTTCAGAAGTTTTTATAATTTTGGGATTTTTAGGCCCATGATCCATTTAAAATTTTTCTATAGCAAAAAGTATTTAGCAGAGTTCATTTTTTCCCCATACAATAGCCAATGGTTCCAGCATCATTTGTTGAAAACCTATCTTTTCTTCACCGAACTGACACTGAACTTCATAAAAGAAAAAACCAGCTACCTAAACGTGTGTGGTTCTGTTTCTGGACTCTCTGTCCTGCTTCATCAGCGATTTGTCTCCCTTGAGAGAAACACTGCAGTGTCTTAGCAGCTGTAGCTTGCAATTCTTCAAATCAAATTTGGTTTACTCTTTCAAAGGTGACTTGGCTCTTCCAGGTCCTATGCATTTAGACCCAAGTCGTCAATTTCACCTAAAAACAAAAAAGCCTGTAGGGGTTCTAATTGTGTTGAATCTGTTAGCTCAATTTGGAGAGAAATAATATCTTAGGTAAGTAAATTGAGTAGTTTTCTCCTACATGTCCTCATCAGTGCTTAACTAATACTTGAAGGAGTCCTCCCACAGAGCTCCGGACTTCTCTTTCTGCAGCCTCCTCCTCTCCAGCACTGCTCTGCAGACTCCAGCTTCGCCGGCCTTGCTGAGCCGTCATTTCCACCTTGCTGAGTCGTCATTTCCGTCACAGCTCCACGGCGTTTCCCCCCAGAAATGCAGCCTGCATTCTCTCTTGAGGCCTAAGCCTGGCAGTCAAAGAGGCTCACCTCGTTTATTTCCCGTCTCTCAGCATTCACTGGGCTTCACTGCTGGATGCTCAAAGTCTTCAATACTGTTGTTTCATATATTTTTGCCCATTTAAAAAGGGAAGTAAACCTGGTCCCTGTTATTCCATCTTGGTAATTGGTGGAAGTCTCAATGGTTAATGACAAATCTATTCTCAAAGTTACAAAATTCAAGTAAAAACTGGACAAAAACATAACGAGTAATCAGTATACTGCTTTATCATGCTTCGTTCACTTGTTCATTAACTCATTTCATTCTGAAAGCATTCACTGAATTCTGCGTGGTGAGCCCTCCAAGCGCACCACGGTGAGGACCAAAGCCAGAGTCGCCCCGGCTCTCAGAGCTCACAGTCCAGGGGGAGGGACACACTCGTCAAATAATACAAACTAAAACGCAGCGCCGCACTCGTGCTAACTGCTCTGAAGGGAAGGAACAGAATAAGGCTATGGTGATCGCAGCCTATTTGTTTCTCCTGGGCTTATACCCACGATCTGAAAAATAACTACTGTTTTATGTTGAAGTCACAAAGAACTTACGTGATGTGCACACTGGGAAAAGGTACCCAGCAAATAAACACTGGGCTGTGCTCCCTGGTGGCTCAGAGGGTAACGCGTCTGCCTGCAATGTGGGAGCCCCGGCTTCAATCCCCAGAGAAGGAAATGGCAACCTACTCCACTGTTCTCGCCTGGAGAATCCCATGGACGGAGGAGCCCAGTGGGCTACAGTACACGGGGTCGCAAAGAGTTGGACACGACCGAGCGACTTCACTTTCTTTTTTTTCTTAAGACAACATGGTAAATGCTTTGGAGCACACAAAGTTACAACACTATGAAAAGTAAGATCTAACTGAGTATCTAAAGTATAAAGAGATATAAAGGTTATAAAGCTACATCCTATGGAAATAGAATTGGCAATTTACTGTTTACCCCATTTTTGTCTATGCCATTAAAAAAATTATTTTTTGTATCAGCCAGGTTGCAGAAATTCGATCAGGTCCTTTGAGAAAACAACACATTTATTTTATTTTGTCAGGTCTTACCTAGATATCTCAGCTTGGGAGTTCTTCTCGCCATCAACAGTGAACGGAGATGCTCCAGTTAGTAATTCATACATGAGAACACCTAAACTCCACCAGTCAACTGCCTATAAAATAACAGACATTTCATTTTCTTGAATATTAACTAATTATATCTTAAAAAAATGAAAAATGAACAAACTGAAGCTATATAAAGTGACTCAGTTATATATATATATGTATGTATACACACACACACACACATCCACACTCTTTTCAATATTCTTTTCCATTACGGTCTATCACAGGGTACTGAATGCAACCTCCTGGGCTGTGCAGTAGGACCTTGCTATTATCCAGTCTAGACGTGACAGTTTGCATCGGCCAACCCCAAACTCCCAATCTGCCCTCTCCGTCTCCCTCAAAAATTTTCTTAAAAGTGAAGTTTTAAAATTTTAACTAAGCAAAATCTTTAGACTTACGATAATAGGGCGAAAAAGTATTAGTCAGCATTTTTGTTGATTATTCAGTTCTGATAAATATGAAATTTCTTAAAGCCAAAGAATGAAAATGAAAAATAACCCATCAAAAGGAGTTACTTTTACATAACCACCTAAATCAATTCCTCTTATGGGATACATCACATAAATCTAACAGTCTTTAGTTTGTGGGAGGAATGAAAAGGCTAAAAATAATATAAAATGTGGTCTACTTTAGAAAACAATTTATAAAACCAGTTAACTGAGAGCATAGCAAATTATACATTTAATTTACATATAGCAATATATATATATATATTTACTAAATTTAAAGAATCCTGATATATTGAAAATTAGTTCTTTGACAATTAGGCAAATAAAGTTCAAAAACTGCTGAATATATGAGCTGACACCAGTGAGAAATTAACTGAAGCTAAAATTTTAAACTCTCTGCTTCCAAATTTCAGGGCCAAGTTTCAGAGAGATGATGTAAAGTTGGTGAGCCCGGAGTTACTTTAAAGAAAATATGTAACAATAACACATACACCAAATCTCAGTTGTTTTATTTAGACAAGCAGTTTCACTGTCATCTGAGTCCGGATCCATAGAACGCTGGCCTTGAACCACACTCATGAACTAATACAGATCTGTCATCAGATCCCTAGTCATGGACGGAAGCCAACACCACACACAGCTCAAGAGCCCCTCGGGCTCTTAAACACATGACTGGTCGCAAGGTGGCTGCTGACTCTCCACCCTGAAGACATCCCCCCTGCACATGTGAGATTTTGAAAGGGGATGAGGAGTGAAAAAGACAGAGTTCTCTAATTTGAGAATGTTATTAATAAAGCAAAAGTGTTACGAAGGAACTGAACAAATCTAACAAATCTGTACCCTTTAATCCAAGACTTTGTGCTTATTCGTGTCCAACTCTTGGTGACCCTCTGGACTGCAGCCTGCCGGCTCCTCTGTCCATGAGACTTTTCAGGCAAAAGGCTGGATGCATTGCCGTTACAGGAAGGAAAAACATGTGACCTAGATTTTAAAAGTGCTCAGAATGCCTCATCTACAGTTTTCACTCTGCACATTCAAAGGGAAGCGAGGAGAGTAAAAAAAACAAGCTTTTCCTTAGAGGGCTTAGGAAAACAAACTTAGACCATCCTGAATGCAGAGCTGCATGACTCCAGCGGGAACAGGATGAACTGTTTGGTGCCCATGACCCCTCTGCACTGCACTGTGGCTCAGCTGTGTCCTAAAAGGCCAGATCACATGAAACCAAAGTGATTTTTGTTTTAATCAGGGTTACAACTGATGCTTTGCTCAAGACATGACACAATGGAAATAACAGAAAAATTACTATTTCAAGAATTAGTCGATTTTGTGGTTTCCCTTAACAAGAGTATTACTCTCTAAAACAAAAAAATTATCCTCATCGACAAAACTTGGAAAAAAGGGAAATCCAGAATGTCTTAAACTTTCTATTATCTTTTTCTTCGAAAATACTAGACATCATAATATGCTTGTGTATGCAAAGGAAAGGGAAACAAAAGGAAACAGCAGAAGACCCTAAGTCACTAAGTGGGTGTGTGTGTGGGTAGCAGGGTTTTCCTGAAGCGTCAAAGGACAGAGAAAGCCTCTGACACAGACATTCAGGGGCGAGTGCCCCAATCAGGGGCCTTATCAGGGCCTTATGACTATATTGTGGGCGTGGATCTGGTAAGACCTTCTTATTGTTAGTCCTAATCTTGTCAATCTGTTGTGGGAGTGGGCCTAGTACAAGTATAAATAGGATTCTTATTATACATTTTATGGAGATACGTCAGGAAGTGTCAAAAACAGAACATACCTTGTCATGTCCTGAGTCTCCCCCTCTGACAATATCTGGTGCCATGTATTCAATGGTTCCACAAAAGGAATATGCTCTTTCAGCCTTAAAACAATCAAAGAAACAAAAAGAGATTTAATTTTAAGCTAGTATGAAAACTGACAAAAAGAGTTACCACCACATGGCGATGTCAAGATATACCACAGCAGCAAAGTAGTGGCAGAATCTACGTGACAGACTCTTCTCACTGGGACAATCCAGCGTTTACACATCTGTATACTGGGTTGGCCAAAAAGCTCGTTCAGGTTTTTGGGTTACTCTCTTACGGAAAAATCCAAACAAACGTTTTGGCCACCCCAACGGTATGGGGTCAATGTGTAAACCTTTTAAACCGTGAAACCCTGCAATCATTCATTAATCCATCCACCCATAAAGCCATTCACTGACTCTTCTTTTCTGTACACGTACATATTCCAGTCACTGACTTTTCACAACTGCTCCTGTAAGAAGCCAAAAAGCCCCAGAAGGGAACCGCATGGACGTAGCTCAGACGCTGTCGTGTCTGCTCTGCGACTGCATGGACTACGGCCCACCAGGCTCCTGTCTGTGGGATTCTCCAGGCAAGGATACTGGAGTGGTTTGCCATTTCCTCCTCCAGGGGATCATCCCGACCCAGGGATCGAACCCATGTCTGTTACGTCTCCTACACTGGAAGGCCAATTTGTCACCACTACCACCAAACTTTCAGTGTGAATGACTTTATTTCCAGATCAGCAAGACTGGAAAAACACTGGGAACCTTAAGGGAAAAGGAAGATCGAATGCTAAGAAGGGAAAATGGGAACCAAAGATGAGAAAGGGCGGGAAGACGCTTTCTGATCTTATCATCATGCTTCAGTCTGGCACTGCCAACAGTGGGCTCAGTGCTGAAGAGCAGAGACATCCTAAAAGAATACTGTCTCTTAAAGGCAGCTGTTTCTCTTTTGTACTACTTCAAAAATGGCTAATGTAATATATCAACTTGAAAATAAATTTTAAAAAATCAACTAATTTAAAAAAATGGCCAATTCATCATATCTCAGTGTAATAAAGAAGAAAAAGATCTGAATTTTTATGCAGATATATTAAATAGGGGAAAAATAATTGTTCTTTAATAATATACATTCATTTGGCTACATCTGAAATTTTTTAAAGGCACTTCAGTTCAGTCGCTCAGTTGTGTCAGACTCTTTACCACCCCATGGACTGCAGCCCACCAGGCTCCACTGTCCATGGGATCTTCGAGGCAAGAGTACTCGAGCGGGTTGCCATTGCCTTCTCCACAGGCCTCCCTGTCCATCACCAACTCCTGGAGTTCACTCAAACTCATGTCCATTGAGTCAGTGATGCCATCCAACCATCTCACCCTCTGTTGTCCCCTTCTCCTCCTGCCTTCAATCTTTCCCAGCAGCAGGGTCTAATGAGTCAGTTCTTTGCATCAGGTGGCCAAAGTACTGGGAGTTTCAGCTTCAACATGAGTCCTTCCAATGAACACCCAGGACTGATTTCCTTTAGGATGGACTGGTTGGATCTCCTTGCAGTCCAAGGGACTCTCAAGAGTCTTCTCCAACACCTCTGTTCAAAAGCATCCATTCTTCGGCGCTCAGCTTTCTTTATAGTCCAACTTTCCTATCCATACATGACTACTGGAAAAACCATAGCTTTGACTAGATGGACCTTTGTTGGCAAAGTAATGTCTCTGCTTTATGCTGTCTAGGTTGGTCATAACTTTTCTTGCAAGGAGCAAGCGTCTTTTAATTTCATGGCTGCAGTCACCATTTGCAGTGATTTTGTAGCCCCCCAAAAATAAAGTCAGCCACTGCTTCCAATGTTTCCCCATCTATTTGCCATGAAGTGATGGGACAGGATGCCATGATCTTCATTTTCTGAATGTTGAGCTTTAAGAAAACTTTTTCACTCTCCTCTTTCACTTTCATCAAGAGGCTCTTTAGTTCTTCACTTTCTGCCATAACGATTTCTGAGGTTATTGATATTTCTCCCGGCAGTTTTGATTCCAGCTTGTTTCATCCAGCCCAGCGTTTCTCATGATGTACTCTGCATGTAAGTTAAATAAGCAGGGTGACAGTATACAGCCTTGACATACTCGTTCCCCGATTTGGAACCAGTCTGATGTTCCATGTCCAGTTCTAACTGTTGCTTCCTGGGTTACATGTGGGTGTCATTAAAATACATTACAAAACTATTTTAGAGAAAGTTTTCCAATTTACACCTGTTTTTCTACCACCAGCACGGTTCCGTGGAAAACTCTGCCTACTCCCCAATTCTAACTGTAAAGAGCACCATCCTGGTGGCGTTATGGAAATGGCTCTTCTTTAGCTGCTGAGTCACGCCCGACTCTCTGCAGCCCGTGGACTGGAGCCCACCAGGTTCTCTGTGCACGGGATCTCCCAGGCAAGAATACTGGAGTGGGCTGCCATTTCCTTCTCCAGGGGATTTTCCTGACCCAGGGATTGAACCTGCGTCTCCTGCATTGCAGGCGGACTGTTTACCACTGAGCCATCTGGGAAGCTCCAATATAGAATAGAAATTCCCAATTTTATTGGCTGAACAGTTAAGCTCAGAGATAATGACTGAAATGAACTTATTTAAACCGTGATAAAAAATATATTGAAACTACTTAGTTATGATACATATAGGTCAATAATTTTATATAAATAAAATTGTATAATTTTATATGGTTTATGATTCATTTCTTTTTATGTAATACATATACTGAAAGATTACTATTCCCCAAGAAACTAAAAGAAATAATTCAGTTATACTTAGATGTGGAGAAAATTTTCTTGTTAGCTGGCAGAATAAAATCTCACTGAACAGCTAATATAAACCAGACATCAAATGTCATTATCTCTCTGCTTCATCGCTTCAGTACCAAATACTAATTTCATAACAAACTACTAGAAAGATTAAAGCTAAACAAAACTGAGTATAGAAAGTGATAAATAATTGGAAACTGTTAGATATGCTTAGACTGAAGAAAGTGTGCATTAGGAGGCATTCATCTCTTCACTGAATTATTAAAAAACAAATACCACAAAGTTACTTTTTAAAAAAAACCCAACTTCATAAAAATAAATACCTAGTGTTCCTATGGATAGTTTTTGTTGTTCAGTCGCTCAGTCATGTCCGACTCTTTGCAACCCCATGGACTGCAGCACGCCAGAGCTCCCTGTCCCTCACTATCTCCTGGAGTTTGCCCAAGTTCATGTCCACTGCACTGGTGATGCCATCCAACCATCTCATCCTCTGTTACCCCCTTCTCCTCCTGCCTTCACCCTTTCTGAGCATTGGGGTCTTTTCCAATGAGTCAGCTCTTTGCATCAGCTGGTCAAAGTATTGGAGTTTCCGCTTCAGCATCTGTTCTTCCAATGAAAATTCAGGGTTGATTTCCTTTAGGATGGACTGGTTTGATCTCCTTGCTGTCCAAGGGACTCTCAAGAGTCTTCTCCAACACCACAGTTCAGAAGCATCAATTCTTTGCACTCAACCTTCTTTATGGTGCAGCTCTCACACCTGCACGTGACTACTGGGAAAACCGTAGCTTTGACTATGTGGACCTTTGTCAACAAAGTGACATCTTTCCTTTTTAATAGGGTCTCTACATTTGCCACAATTTTCCTTCCAAGGAGCAAGCGCCTTCTACCTTCATGGCTGCGCTCACCATCTGCAGCGATTTTGGAGCCCTACTTCCACTTTTCCCCCATGTATTTCCCATGAAGTGATGGGACCAGATGCCATGATCTTTGTTTTTTTGAATGTTGAGTTTTAAGTCAGCCTTTTCACTCTCCTCTTTCACCCTCATCAAGAAGCTCTTTAGTTACTTTTCGCTTCTGGCCATTAGAGTGGCATCATTCATATATCTGAGTTCAGTTCAGTAGCTCAGTCGTGTCCGACTCTTTGTGACCCCATGAATCGCAGCACACCAGGCCTCCCTGTTCATCACTAACTCCCAGAGTTCACTCAGACTCACGTCCATCGAGTCAGTGATGCCATCCAGCCTGCTCATCCTCGGTCGTCCCCTTCTCCTCCTGCCACCAATCCCTCCCAGTATCAGAGTCATTTCCAATGAGTCAACTCTTCGCATGAGGTGGCCAAAGTACTGGAGTTTCAGCTTTAGCATCATTCCTTCCAAAGAAATCCCAGGGCTGATCTCCTTCAGAATGGACTGGTTGGATCTCCTTGCAGTCCAAGGGACTCTCAAGAGTCTTCTCCAACACCACAGTTCCAAAGCATCAATTCTTCGGCACTCAGCCTTCTTCACAGTCCAACTCTCACATCCATACATGACCACTGGAAAAACCATAGCCTTGACTAGACGGACCTTAGTCAGCAAAGTAATGTCTCTGCTTTTGAATATACTATCCAGGTTGGTCATAACTTTTCTTCCAAGGAGTAA
>SJYX01000530.1:105727-121960 GCA_006410675.1 Oreotragus oreotragus | reverse complement strand
AGTCAGCTCCTGGTCTTGTTTTTGTTGACTGTATAGAGCTTCTCCATCTTTGGCTGCAAAGAATATAATCAATCTGATTTCGGTGTTGACCATCTGGTGATGTCCATGTGTAGAGTCTTCTCTTGTGTTGCTGGAAGAGGGTGTTTGCTATGACCAGTGCATTTTCTTGGCAAAACTCTATTAGTCTTTGCCCTGCTTCATTCCACATTCCAAGGCCAAATTTGCCTGTTACTCCAGGTGTTTCTTGACTTCCTACTTTTGCATTCCAGTCCACTATAGTGAAAAGGACATCTTTTTTGGGTGTTAGTTCTAAAAGGTCTTGTAGGTCTTCATGGAACCATTCAACTTTAGCTTCTTCAGTGTTACTGGTTGGGGCATAGACTTGGATAACTGTGATATTGAATGGTTTGCCTTGGAGACGAACAGAGATCATTCTGTCATTTTTGAGATTGCATCCAAGTACTGCATTTCGGACTCTTTTGTTGACCATAATGGCTACTCCATTTCTTCTGAGCGATTCCTGCCCGCAGTAGTAGATATAATGGTCATCTGAGTTAAATTCACCCATTCCAGTCCATTTTAGTTCGCTGATTCCTAGAATGTTGATGTTCACACTTGCCATCTCTTGTTTGACCACTTGCAATTTGCCTTGATTCATGGACCTGACATTCCAGGTTCCTATGCATATATCTGAGGTTGTTGGTATTTATATAATATATATAAATATATATTTATACAACAATATATTATTAAATAGGTAATATTTTATTATGGAATAGCCCTTTTCGGAATATTAAGCAAAAATCATTATATAGCTGACAAAAATAAGCAAGTAAAAATTGCTAAGTCAGCGTATTTATCATTTAATCTCATCTCTTGTTTTGCAAATTCCAGTAAACAGTTTAATTATTTTTAAATTGAAGTTAGTTGATCCACACTGTCTCAGGTGTACAGCAAAGTACATATATTCATATACATATGGGTTTCTCTGGTGGATCCCTGGTAAAGAATCCGACTGCCAATGCAGGCAATGTGGGTTCAATCCCTGGGTTGGGAAGATCCCCTGGAGAAGGAAATGGCAACCCATTCCAGTATTCTTGCCTGGGAAATCCCATGGACAGAAGAGACGGTGAGGTACAGTCCATGGCGTCGCAAGAGTCAGTCACAGCTTAGGGACTAGATGATAACAAACCGTGTCACAAAGCATTCTGGAACTATGTATAGTCTAAGTATGCGAAATGTTTACATCTTACAACTTAAAAGGTATAGAAATCTGCACTCTTCTACAGATGCTAGATATTCATCAGTTTCATGTAAAATGAGTGTGAAACATATGGATCTTAGGATCATTGTGGGAAAGCATGTGGCTCTTACGACCACTGTGGGAAAGCATGCGGATCTTACGACCATTGTGGGAAAGCATGCGGCTCTTACGACCACCGTGGGAAAGCATCTGGCTCTTACGACCACCGTGGGAAAGCATGTGGATCTTACGACCACCGTGGGAAAGCATGCGGATCTTACGACCACCGTGGGAAAGCATGCGGATCTTAAGACCACCGTGGGAAAGCATGTGGATCTTACGATCACTGTGGGAAAGACCTGATAGTCACCACCACTTTCCATGTTTGTTTTTTTTCTTCTTTATCTGATAAGGAGAACTATGCCATAATGTAGCTCAGTTCTCCAGTGTCTTAACATATAGGAACCTCAGAACCACATAAACCCTCAAAGGTATTTCTTCTATCTTCTTCATTAGATTTCTGAGCTCTTTCAAACTTCACTTTAGCTATTTTTGAGGGGATGGGGGATGTAGGTAGTGTCTACACTAATAAATAATTGAGATAATTATTTATTTTATAAAAATTCTAAGAGACAGAAAAATTAAGCTCAAGTAATGAGAACTTCCAGTCCCTGAGGAATAAGAGTAAACAAAGATAAAACATTTCTTAAGTCTCTGTGTTACTTTGAAACATTGCCATTTATAGCCCTTGCAATTCTGCATCTGTTTTCTCTTTCTCTGTTCCTAATGGAAGTCTTACTCCCTCCAGGTTCAAGCTTCTAATGTGCCAGTCTGAATTTCCTAAGACTATCTTTCGTCATTAAAAAAAAAAAAAAGCCCCAATTTTACTTTTAAATTTGTCTTTATCTACTTAGGAAGGTGCTTATTATCCAGAGTGTATGCTGAATGCCTTTCAAATCACTATGCCCAGCAATTAAACTGATGAAATGTGATAGGGGAACGTTTCTGGTAGGGGCAAAAAGATTTCAAGGTAATATGTTGTGAACTATTTTATAAAAAGGCTAGGATAGTATACCTAAACTGTATTAAGATTACTGTTTATTTACTTAAAAATTAACATTTTTCTCAAGGAGACAGGCAATCAGCCTATCTAGCATTTAAGTTCACGCTACTTTATAAGCAACATTAGTATGAAAGCTACTACAGGGTTAAGATTGTGAAGTAGAATTTAACTGATGTGAGAATACCAAGCAGTGTGCACCACCCTGGCACATAACATGGAGTGCTGTGGGGTTGAAATAACGGCTGATCAAGGAGGCTTCACTGTGCCTGAGAGAAGAATCAGATGACACTGGGCAAAGGACTGTTCCCTTCTAAGGAAGACTCCAACAGGGACTGAGCTGTCAGATTCTCAGGTGTTTCTCAGTAAACACTGGATGAGATCCTGCCTAGTTTTTATTTGCCAATGTTTTATCTTGATCTTTTCTGCTTATAGTAGATAAATTTGTGACTTAAATATACAGTTACCAGAGAAAATCTTATTCCCCCATGCTTTTTTCCCATCTGAATTTCGATACATCTCCTCACAAGGAGTGTATGTAGAAATGTCGCACTTTTAAGAAGAAACATTGCATTGCTAATCCTCCAAGTCTCTGCTCACAAGACAGACAGGGGAAGCCCTGGTACCAGCCACGGAGCGGGTGCCGAGGGCCAAGGGCAGCGCAGGAGGTGGGCTGCAGCAGCAAAGGGAGGGACGGGTGGTGTTCCAGACCTCCACAGTCAGAAGCCTGAACTTCAGCACTTTCGTTCGGACAAAAGAGGAGGCCGTCGGCTCAGATGGGATGGACTGCAACTGCCACTCCTGTGTAAACCTTGGAATTTAAGAAAGCTGAAACCTCAGTGAGAGCAAAGTCTAGAAAAAATAAATTCATCCAGCAGCACAGGTTTGTTTCTGTCTGAGCCCTAGGTTTAAAAACAAACAAATAAGTGTTCTTCTGCTGAAATCCCGAGGCTTGTGCTTCTTATAGATTCGGGACCTATATTTATTCTTTCCCCCTAGAACGGGAAATAGATTCATGGGGTTAGATGTGACAGACAGAGTGCCTGAAAAAATATGGACTGAGGTGGATGACACTGCACAGGAGGCAGGGATCGAGACCATCCCCAAGGAAAAGAAATGCAAAAAGGCAGAATGGCATCTGAGAAGCCCTTACAAAAAGCTGTGAAAAGAAGAGAAGCAAAAAGCAAAGGAGAAAAGGAAAGATATATCCATCTGAATGCCGAGTTCCAAAGAATAGCAAGGAGAGATAAGAAAGCCTTCCTCGGTGACCAGTGCAAAGAAATAGAGGAAAACAACAGAATGGGAAAGTAGGAGTACGTCAAGGCTGTATATTGTCACCCTGCTTATTTAACTCATATGCAGAGTACATCATGTGAAAGTCCAGGCTGGATGAAGCACAAGCTGGAATCAAGATTGCCGGGAGAAATATCAAACCCCTCAGATATGCAGATGACACCACCCTTATGTCAGAAAGCGAAGAAGAACTAAAGAACCTCTTGATGAAAGTGAAAGAGGAGAGTGAAAGTTAGCTTAAAAGTCAGCATTAAGAAAACTAAGATAATGACATCTGGTCCCATCACTCTATGGTAAATAGATGGGGAAACAACGGAAATGGTGAGAGACTTCATTTATTTGGGCTCCAAAATCACTGCAGATGGTGATTGGAGCCATGAAATTTCCTGAGAAGGAAAGTTATGACCAACCTAGACAGCATATTAAAAAAACAGAGACATTACCTTGCCAACAAAGGTCTGTCTAGTCAAGGCTATGGATTTTCCAGTGGTCATGTGAGAGTTGGACCATAAAGAAAGCTCAGTGCTGAAGAATTGATGCTTTTGAACTGAGGTGTTAGAGAAGACTCTTGAGAATCCCTTGGACTGCAAGGAGATCCAACCAGTGCATCCTAAAGGAAATCAGTCCTGAATTTTCATTGGAAGGACTGATGCTGAAGCTGAACCTCCAACACTTTGGCCATCTGACCCAAAGAACTGACTCATTAGAAAAGATCCTAATGCTGGGAAAGACTGAAGGTGGGAGGAGAAGGGGACGACAGAGGATGAGATGACTGGATGGCATCACTGACTCAATGGACATAAGTTTGAGTAAACTCTGGGAGTTGGCGATGGACAGGGAGGCCTGGCATGCTGCAGTCCATGGGGTCACAAAGAGTCAGACACGACTGAGCGACTGAACCGAACTGACTGAACTGAACTGAGGACAGGAAAGTGCAGAATCTGGCCCCGTGTGGCGATGCTCTAGAAAACACGACAGAACCAGAGGAATCCCCACAACTTGGCTGCCTTGGGATTCACATAAATAAAGCCCTGGAATGTCTCAAAGCTACAAATTAGTGAACTACTATACTGTGTAAATAAGACAGGAGGATTACTTCAAACACTGGAATAATAATCTAGAAAACACCAGTAACACTGTAAAAGATGAAAGACATAAGGAAAGGAAAATATCCGTAAAACAATACAGTAGCATAGAAAAAAACTATAAACATATGAAAAACTAAGGCAGAAGAATTGCATAGTTGAAAAAATACAATAAAAACAGATTAAACAGAGTAGACAAAATCAAAGAGAATCTGTATAGACATATTTGAGAAAATTACACTGAATGTTGCAAGAGTCCCAAGCAGACTAAATAAAAATATATGCATGGGTGGCAAATACATGAGTGGAGGTTATAAGAGAGTTTGCCTTATAATAATAGTTCACTAAGCTATACTTTTGTTTTTTTGGTATGTATTTTATTTTACAATAAAAAGATACCCCAAACAGAAACCATCCAGCTAAATTACCACTCAGTATGCAGAGCAAAATAAAGCCATTTTGATTGAACCAACTCAGCAGCAGCAGCGAGACAAAGACAGAGTTCACTACTTAGTCATCCTTGTTAAAAAGACATTTAAGGGTGGGTTTCAGAGCTACACTGAACTCACAGGAAGAGTAAAATGTAAGAAGCAACAGTGAGTAGAAACAATGGGTAAAAGATTGAGAAAAGCTAAACAAGTTTTGGATTTATAAAATGAAAATAATAATTACACAAATAATAACTGTTAACACAGGGAAATAATTAGCATGGGGAAATATAACACAGGAGAGACTAAAGTAGTAAGTGACAGTAAGTAAAATCGTAGGGATGACTGAAGCTACAACATTCTAATGTTCTTGTAGTGGGCGTGACCATCACAGACGCAATGGTTGTTTCAGACTCTGTGAAGCCGGCACACAAGCACGCTTGGTTTTCCTGTGCTCTGCTTTACCGTGTCTCAGAGACACGGGGCTTCTGACAGGCTGAAGCCTGTGGTATCCTGGACAAGCCATGTGGTTGGCCTCGTTTTTCCAACAGCAACTGGCTCACTTCCCGTCTCTGGGTCACAGTTTGGCAATTCTTGCAATATTTCCAACTTTTTAATTATTGTTACGTTTCTTATGGCAGACTGTGATCAGCAATCTTTGATGATGTTACTCTTGTAATTGTTTTGGGGTGCCAAGAACTGGGCCCATATAAAACAGCAAACTTAACCAACAAATGTTATATGTGACCTGACACCAATGGGCTGTTCCCCCATCTCTCATCTTTATCTCACACCCCTTGTTCCCTGAGACACAACAATACTGAAATTAGGCCAACTAGTAATTGTGCAGTGTCCTCTAAGGGTTCAAGTGAAAGGAAAAGTCTCTCACTTTAAATGAAAAGCTAGAAATAATTAAGCTCAGCAAGGAAGGCATGTCAAAGGCCTAGAAGGTCAAAACACAGGCCTCTTGCATGAAATAGTTAGCCAGGTTGTGAATGCAAAGGAAAAGTTCTTGAAGGAAATTAAGAGTGCTGCTCCAGGGAACACACAAATGATAAGAAAGCGAGATAGTCTTATTGATGATATAGAGCAAGTTTCAGAGGTCGGGATAAATCAGACCAGCTACACACAACACTCTCTAAAGCCAAAGTCTAACCCAGAGCCAAGCCCTAACTCTTCAATTCTGTGACGCCCTGAGAGAGGCAAGGAAGCTGCAAAAGAAAAGTGGAGCTAGCAAAGGCTGGCTCTGGAGGTTTAAGGAAAGAAGCTGCAGCAGCAAGTGTTGATACAAAAGTTGCAGCAGGTTATCCAGGAGATCTAGCTAACATAATAATGAAGGTGCCTACAAGAAATTTTCAACGTAGACAGAACAGTCTTCTGTTGGGAAGAAGAAGATGTGACTGAACTGCTGCCATTTTATAATATTTTAACACACGATGAGTTGTTTCTTAATAGACAAGCAAAGAAAGTGGTTTTTTGAAATCTACTCCTGGAGAAGATCTGTGAAAATTGTTAAAATAACAATAAAGGATTTAGAATGTTACATCAGTTCAGTTCAGTCGCTCAGTCATGTCTGACTCTTTGCGACCCCATGAATCGAGGCACGCCAGGCCTCTCTGTCCATCACTAACTCCTGGAGTCCACCTAAACCCATGTCCATTGAGTCAGTGATGCCATCCAACCATCTTATCCTCTGTCGTCCCCTTCTCCTCGTGCCCTCAACCTTGCCCAGTGTCAGGGTCTTTTCCAATGAGTCAGTTCTTCCTATCAGGTGGCCAAAGTATTGGAGTTTCAGCTTCACCATCAGTCCTTCCAATGAACACCCAGGACTAATCTCCTTTAGGATGGACTGGTTGGATCCCCTTGCAGGATCTGAGAAGTTTTCAATTTGAAACTAGTTTTATTCTGGGTAAAATGCTACTAAACAGCATTGCATGTTACAGAGAAATCATCTGTGAAATGAAAGGGCAATTGCTGCAACAAACTTCACTGCTCCCTTATTAAGACACACAGTAAGCCCAACTCCAGCAAGCACCACTGATCAGTGAGCAGCCATCAACACTGAGGCAAGATCCTCGACCAGCTGGGAAACTACGATTCGGTGGGGGCTTAGGTAGCGGTTGGTGTTTTTAACAATGAAGTATTTTTAAATACAGATATGAACTTTTTTTAGACATAATGGTATTTGGAGCACCCTTGCCAGACTGCAGTGAAATGTAGATATAACCTTTATGTGTGCTAGGAAACCGAAACGTTCCCGTGGCTGACGTTGTGGTGGTGGTCTGCAATGAACCCAAGGTATCTCCAAGGTACTCCTGTGTGAGTTAAAAATTTCTGGGTAATAACCCCTCAAAGAATAGATATAAAATATATATAACTCTTTGACCACTGGAAAAATGAAATGAAGAAATCGAAATCATTTACATAGAAGACAGGGAAGAAGGGAAAAGAGTAAAGAGAAATTATGGCAGAAATACACAGCAAGAAAAGAGAAACAGAACCATATCCGCACCCATAATTACAGATTTAAGTCACCACTTAAAAGACAGGAACTCTCTGGGTCAAAAGCAAAATCCAGTTACAAGTTATTTACAAAAGACACATATGGAACATAATGGCAAAGAGATACTGAAGGTAAAGAGACGGAAAAAGATACATCAGACCAACCCTAACCAGCAGAAAGCCGGAATGTCCCCATCAACAGCAGCAAAATGAGCTTTAAGGCTGAAGAATCATTAAAATCAGGCACAGTCGCTGTGAACTAATGGGCTTCCCCGGGGGCACTGGTGGTGACGGGCACGCCTACCGGTGCCCGAGAGAGAAGAGACCCGGCTGGACCCCGGGCCAGGGTGCCCCTGGAGGAGGGCATGGCAGCCTGCTCAGGGACTCTTCACTGGAGAAGCCCACGGGCAGAGGAGCCTGGCGGGCCACAGTCCTCGCGGCCACAGAGTCGGGCACGACTGAAGTGACTTAGCACACGCTTAGCACACTACGTGGTAATGAAAGGAATACTTCACTAGGAAATGACACTAATCCAAGACTAATATACTCTACTCAAAAAACTTTTAAGTGACTTAAATTACACAAAAAGAAAATGGTGAGAGCGCGAAGAAATGGACAAATTCACAATCACGGTGGGAACTTTAACGTATCTCTTTTATAGCTGACTGATCAAGCAGGAAAATAACTGGTGAAGCTAAGCAAGATAAGCACGCTACTGCTGCTAAGTCACTTCAGTCGTGCCCGACTCTGCGACCCCATAGACAGCCCACCAGGCTCCGCCGTCTCTGGGATTCTCCAGGCAAGAACATTGGAGTGGGTTGCCATTTCCTTCTCCAATGCAGGAAAGTGAAAAGTGAAAGTAAAGCCACTCAGTCGTGTCCGACTCTTAGCAACCGCACAGACTGCAGCCCACCAGGCTCCTCCGCCCATGGGATTTTCCAGGCAAGAGTACTGGAGTGGGTTGCCATTGCCTTCTCCAAGATAAGCATGATGTTCATGAAAATAAATAAAACCTGACATCTAACACTTAAGAGAATGACTACATAGTCTTTACAGGTATCTGAGGCAAATTTACAGAAATTAACTAAATAATAGGTCACAAAGCAAATCTCAAAAACCACAGAAATAAAGCCATATATGTTTTCTTGTCGCCCTGCTTATTTAACTTCTATGCAGAGTACATCCTGAGAAACACTGGGCTGGAAGAAACACAAGCTGGAATCAAGACTGCCGGGAGAAATATCAATAACCTCACATATGCAGATGACACCACCCTTATGGCAGAAAGTGAAGAGGAGCTAAAAAGCCTCTTGATGAAAGTGAAAGAGGAGAGTGAAAAAGTTGGCTTAAAGCTCAACATTCAGAAAATGAAG
This sequence comes from Oreotragus oreotragus, assembly GCA_006410675.1. NCBI lineage: Eukaryota > Metazoa > Chordata > Mammalia > Artiodactyla > Bovidae > Oreotragus > Oreotragus oreotragus. The sequence goes on along the minus strand of SJYX01000530.1, from coordinate 112,976 downwards.
ATCATGGCATCCGNACATCATGAGAAACACTGGACTGGAAGAAGCACAAGCTGGAATCAAGATTGCCAGGAGAAATATCAATAACCTCACATATGCAGATGATCCCACTCTTATGGCAGAAAGTGAAGAGGAACTCAAAAGCCTCTTGATGAAAGTGAAAGAGGAGAGTGAAAAAGTTGGCTTAAAGCTCAACATTCAGAAAACGAAGATCATGGCATCCGGTCCCATCACTTCATGGGAAATAGATGGGGAAACAGTGGAAACAGTGTCAGACTTTATTCTTTTGGGCTCCAAAATCACTGCAGATGGTGAGTGCAGACATGAAATTAGAAGACGCTTACTCCTGGGAAGAAAAGTTATGACCAACCTGGATAGTATATTCAAAAGCAGAGACATCACTTTGCAGACTAAGATCCGTCTAGTCAAGGCTATAGTTTTTCCTGTGGTCATGTATGGATGTGAGAGTTGGACTGTGAAGAAGGCTGAGCGCCAAAGAATTGATGCTTTTGAACTGTGGTGTTGGAGAAGACTCTTGAGAGTCCCTTGGACTGCAAGAAGATCCAACCAGTCCATTCTGAAGGAGATCAGCCCTGGGATTTCTTTGGAAGGAATGATGCTAAAGCTGAAACTCCAGTACTTTGGCCACCTCATGCGAAGAGTTGACTCACTGGAAAAGACTCTGATGCTGGGAGGGATTGGGGGCAGGAGGAGAAGGGGACGACCGAGGATGAGATGGCTGGATGGCATCATGGACTCGACGGACGTGAGTCTGAGTGAACTCCGGGAGATGGTGATGGACAGGGAGGCCTGATGTGCTGCGATTCATGGGGTCGCAAAGAGTCGGACACGACTGAGCGACTGAACTGAACTGATGTTTTCTTGTCCTAACAGAAAGCAATACAGCTAAAAATCATTTACAAAAAGAAAACTCAAAAATTCGATACACATGAAAACTTAAGAACCCATTTCTAAATAATTCATGGCCCAAGGAAAAAAGCACAATGAACAGTAAAAATGCTATCTATTGTAACTTATGAGAAACATCTAAAGCTGTTCTTCAAAATTCAGTTTTACTTCCCTAAAATGGGGAAGGAAATAGCCACTCAAGTCCAAGAAACCCAGAGAGTCCCAAACAGGATAAAGCCAAGGTGAAACACCCCAAGACACATATTAAACGAATTAACAAAGATCAAACACAAAGAACAAATATAAAAGCAGCAAGGGGAAAACAACAAATAACACACAAGGGGATTCCCATAAGGGAAACAGCTGATCTTTAATAGAAACTCTTCAGGCCAGAAGGGAATGGCAGGACATACTTAGAGTCATGAAAGAAAATAACCTACAGCCCAGATTACTGTACCCAGCAAGGATCTCATTCAAATACGAAGGAGAAATCAAAAGCTTTACAGACAAGCAAAAGCTGAGAGAATTCAGCACCACCAAACCAGCTCTCCAACAAATGCTAAAGGATTTCTCTAGACAGGAAACAAAGAAAAGGTGTATAAACTCAAACTCAAAACAACAAAGTGGCAACGGGATACTTGTCAATAATTGCCTTAAACGTAATGGGTTGAATGCCCCAACCAAAAGACAAAGACTGGTTGAATGGATACAAAAACAAGACCCCTCTATATGTTGTCTACCAGAGATCCACCTCAAAACAAGGGACACATACAGACTGAAGGTGAAGGGCTGGAAGAAGGTATTTCACACAAATCGGGACCAAAAGAAAGCGGGAGTAGCAATACTCACATCAGATAAAATAGACTTTAAAATAAAGGCAGTGGGCCTTTCTCTGAGCATTACTTGAAATGGCATACTCAAATTACGGGAAGAATTTCTTTGAAGGGCCTTTAGAGGAAGAAAATGTGATTCTTACACTGTATCCAGTTAATGAGGAAATTATTGAAGACCATCAGCTGGAACCAGGTGTTTCCTCAACTTCAGAAGTCAAAGAGGAGGCACTAAATACAAATGATCAAGTTCCTCTTCCTCAAATAAATGAGCTTGAGGAAGACTGTCCAAGCTCTAGCTTTAGAAGATCAGTTTGTCCCTTGCCGACCACATTGCCTCCGATTAACAATGTGAGTCGGGACACTTTGCGGTACTGGTGCCAACAACTTAAGCTGAGTACCGACGGCCAGAAAATAGAAGTTTACCGGAGACTCCAGGAACATGCTTATCCCGAAAAAGATCAGTATATTCCTCAATCATCACGGGAGGCCCGAATGCACTCATGTTCAAGGAAACACAGCATGGTGACCAAGAGGGGAAGTGTACAGAAAAGGAAGATGAGTGGGAGTGAGGAAAGGACTAAAATGGTTGAGGTGGTAACTTCGGCTCAGGTAGCCATGATGGCAGCATGGACAAGAATCGCTGCAAGGGCTGTGCAACCAAAGGCTGTGAATTCACGTGCCCTCCGTAGCTCTGAATCCTTTCTGCCACAAGCCTCAGGTGTCCGGTGGTGTGTGGTCCATGGCAGACCACTCTTGGCAGACACAGAAGGTTGGGTTCGCCTGCAGTTCCAAGCAGGTCAGACCTGGGTACCTGACACCCCCAGGAGGATGACCTTCCTCTTCATGTTACCTGCCTGCATTTTTGCTCCGCCAGACCTGGAAGATAACCTGTTATGCCCTGAATGTGCTAAGAGGAATAAGAAGATTATGAAAAGATTAATCACAATGGGGAGGAGGAAGAAATCTGGTTTGGATACATCAACATCATTGCTTTCAAATGGGCCATGTCTTAAAACAGAGTAAGTGATTACCAGAGGGGGAGGAATGGGAGGTAGGGAAATGGGTGAAGGGGTTAACTTTATGGTAGTCATGGTAACTAGATTTTTTTAGTATCGAATATTGAATTACTATGTTGTCTATCTGTAGTGGGTGTGTGCGTGTGTCTGCTCAATTGCTCAGCAGTTCAGTTGTGCTTGATTCTTTGGGAACTCATGGACTGCAATCTGCCAGGCTTTGCTGTCCATGGAATTTTCCAGGCAAGAATATTGGTGGAGGACTTGCCGTTTCCTTCTCCAGGGGAAGCTTCCTGACGCAGGGATCGAACCTGCATCTCCTGCATTGGCACGAGGATTCTTTACCACTGTGCCATCTGGGAAGCCCTGTACATCTGTAACATAATGTTTTATATGGTTTTACCTCAATTTTTAAAAAGTTAGAATTCACCACTGAAGTCATCTGGTCTTGGACTTTTGCTTGATGAGAAGTTTTTGATTAGTGATTCAATCTCGTTACCAGTAATCAGGGGAAAAAGGATAAATGGTGGAGAGCCCACAGTTAAAGTGATTCACATCCCAATGACTGCTATACTCTGTTCTCACCATCCTCAGTGTGGCCTGATGCCTTAAGTACAAGATGGGAATGTCTGTATTCTGTACTTAAAGTTTACCTGAAAGTGACTGTTACTAGCTTTGTATTGATAGAATGTAATTTGGTTTCGTTTTAGTTAATACTTTTTTTTAAGCAGTTTTTGACTTAATGCTGTATACTCCATTGTCTGGATGTACGATAATATATCCATTCATATCTTGAAGGCCACCTTGGTTACTTCCAAGTTTTGGCAATTATGAATAAAGCTGCTATAAACAAAAAAAAAAAAAAGGCAGTGAAAAGAGACAAAGAAGCTCACTACATAATGATCAAAGGATCAATCCAAGAAGAAGATATAACAATTATAAATAGATATACACCTGACCTGCCTCTTGAGAAACCTATATGCATGTCAGGAAGCAACAGTTAGAACCGGACATGGAACAACAGACTGGTTCCAAATAGGAAAAGGGGTACGTCAAGGCTGTATACTGTCACCCTGTTTATTTAACTTATAGGCAGAGTACATCATGAGAAACGCTGGACTGGAAGAAGCACAAGCTGGAATCAAGATTGCCGGGAGAAATATCAAGAACCTCAGATACAGAGGTGATGCAGATGACACCACCCTTATGGCAGAAAGTGAAGAGGAACTAAAAAGCCTCTTGATGAAAGTGAAAGAGGAGAGTGAAAAAGTTGGCTTAAAGCTCAACATTCAGAAAATGAAGATCATGGCATCTGGTCCCATCAATTCATGGGAAACAGATGGGGAAACAGTGGAAACGGTGTCAGACTTTATTTTTGGGGGTTCCAAAATCACTGCATACGGTGACTGCAGCCATGAAATTAAAAGATGCTTACTGCTCGGAAGGAAAGTTATGAGCAACCTAGATAGCATATTCAAAAGCAGAGACATTACTTTGCCAACAAAGGTCCATCTAGTCAAGGCTATGGTTTTTCCTGTGGTCATGTATGGATGTGAAAGTTGGAGCATAAAGAAAGCTGAGCACCGAAGAACTGATGCTTTTGAACTGTGGTGTTGGAGAAGACTCTTGAGAGTCCCTTGGACTGCAAGGAGATCCAACCAGTCCACCCTAAAGATCAGCCCTGGGTGTTCATTGGAAGGAATGATGCTAAAGCTGAAACTCTAATACTTTGGCCACCTCACCTGAAGAGTTGACTCTTCCATTGAAAAAGACTCTGATGCTAGGAGGGATTGGGGGCAGGAGGAGAAGGGGACAACAAAGGATGAGATGGCTGGATGGCATCACTGACTCGATGGATGTGAGTTTGGGTGAACTCCAGGAGTTGGTGATGGACAAGGAGGCCTGCCGTGCTGCAATTCATGGGGTTGCAAAGAGTCAGACACAACTGAGCGACTGGACTGAACTGAACATAGGAGCACTGCAGTATGTAAGGCAAATGGTAACAAGTATGAAAGAGGAAATTAACAGTAACCAATAATAGTGGGAGACATTAATACCCCACTCCCACCTACAGACAGATCAACTAAACAGAAAATTAGCAAGGAAACATAAACCTTAAAGGATACAATGGACTAGTTAGACCTGATTGATAGCTATAGGACATTTCACCCCCAAAGGAAGAATTTCACCGTTTTCTCAAGTGCACGTGGAACCTGCTCCAAGACAGATCACATCCTGGACCATAAATCTAGCCTTGGTAATTAAAAAAACTGAAATCATTCCAAGCATCTTTTCTGATCACAATGCGGTAAGATTAGTTGTCAACTACAGGAAAAAAAACTATAAAAAATAAAAACATATGGAGGCTAAACAACACGCTTCTGAATAACCAACATCACAGAAGAAATAAAAATATGCATAGAAACAAATGAAAATGAAAACACAACAACCCGAAACCTATGGGACTCAGTAGAAGCAGCGCTAAGGGGAAGGTTAATAGCAATACGAGCTTACCTCAAGAAACAAGAGAAAAGGCAAATAAATAACCTAACTCTACACCGAAAGCAACTTGGAAAGGAAGAAATGAAGAACCCTAGGGTTAGTAGAAGGAAAGAAATCTTAAAAATTAGGGCAGAAATAAATGAAAAAGTAACAAAGGACACCAAAGTAAAAATTAACAAAGCTAAAAGCTGGTTCTTTGAGAATATAAATAAAACAGACAAACCATTAGCCAGACTCATCAAGAAAAAAAAGGGAGAAGAATCAAATCAACAAAATTAGAAATGAAAATGGAGCAATCACAACAGACAACACAGAAATACAAAGGATCATAAGAGACTACTATCAGCAGCTATATGACAATAAAATGGACAACTTGGAAGAAATGGACAAATTCTTAGGAAAGTACAACTTTCCAAAAGCGAACCAGGAAGAAACAGAAAATCTTAACAAACCAACCACAAGCACGGAAATTAAAACTGTAATCATAAATCTTCCAGCAAACAAAAGCCCAGGAGCAGACGGCTTCACAGCTGGATTCTATCAAAAATTTAAAGAAGAGCCAACACCTACTCTACTCAAACTCTTCCAGAAAACTGCAGAGGAAGGTAAACTTCCAAACTTATTCTATGAGGCCACCATCACCCTAATACCAAAACCGGACAAAGATGCCACACAAAAAGAAAACTACCAGCCAATATCACAGATGACCATAGATGCAAAAGTCCTTAATAAAATTTTAGCAAACAGAATCCAACAACAGATTAAAAACATCATACATCATGACCAGGTGGGCTTTATCCCAGGGATACAAGGATTCTTCAATATCTACAAATCAATCAATGTGATACACCACATTAACAAATTGAAAGATAAAAATCATATGGTTATCTCAATAGATGTAGAGAAAGCCTTTGACAAAATTCAGTATCCATTTATGATAAAGACTCTCCAGAAAACAGGAATAGAAGGAACATACCTCAACAAAATAAAAGCCATATATGATAAACTCACAGCAAACATTATCCTCAATGGTGAAAAACTGAAAGCATTTCCCCTAAAGTCAGGAACAAGACAAGGGTGCCCACTCTCACCACTACTATTCAACATAGTTCTGGAAGTTTTGGCCACAGCAATCAGAGAAGAAAAAGAAATAAAAGGAATCCAGATGGAAAAGAAGAGGTAAAACTCTCACTGTTTGCAGATGGCACGATCCTCTACATAGAAAACCCTAAAGACTCCACCAGAAAATTACTAGAGCTAATCAATGAACACAGTAGAGTTTCAGGATATAAAATTAACACACAGAAATCCCTTGCATTCCTATACACTAACAATGAGAAAACAGAAAGAGAAATCGAGGAAACAATTCCTTTTGCCACTGCAATGAAAAGAATAAAATACTTAGGAATAAATCTGCCTAAAGAGACAAAAGACCTATGTATAGAAAACTATAAAACACTGATGAAAGAAATCAAAGAGGACACAAATAGATGGAGAAATATACCATGTTCATGGATTGGAAGAATCAATATAATGAAAATGAGTATACTACCCAAAGCAATCTATAGATTCAATGCAATCCCTATCAAGCTACCAGCAGTATTTTTCAGAGAACTAGAACAAATAATTTCACAATTTGTATGGAAATACAAAAAACCTCGAATAGGCAAAGCAGTCTTGAGAAAGAATAACGGAGCTGGAGGAATCTACCTACCTGACTTCAGGCTCTACTACAAAGCCATAGTCATCAAGACAGTATGGTACTGGCACACAGACAGAAATATAGATCAATGGAACAAAATAGAAAGCCCAGAGATAAATCCACACACCTATGGACACCTTATCTTTGACAAAGGAGGCAAGAATATACAATGGAGTAAAGACAATCTCTTTAACAAGTGGTGCTGGGAAAACTGGTCAACCACTTGTAAAAGAATGAAACTAGATCCCTTTCTAACACCACACACAAAAATAAACTCAAAATGGATTAAAGAT
>SJYX01000530.1:81927-95429 GCA_006410675.1 Oreotragus oreotragus | reverse complement strand
TTCTTCTAGCCCAGCGTTTCTCATGATGTACTCTGCATAGAAGTTAAATAAGCAGGGAGACAATATACAGCGTTGACGCACTCCTTTCCTGTCTTCAATGTTAAAAACCATACGTTCACTGCCTAGCAGCCTGATCCACAGCAGGAACTGGGGGACGCTTGCTGAGCTGCCTCTGTAAGATTCCTGTGATGAGCACAGATTAACGTGCAGATGTTTAGAAATGTCTTTTTTTCTTTTCAGAATTTCAAAATACAGTGTTGAGAAAACATATCAGTAAAAGAACCAAATTTTTGAATTGTTCATTATCTTAAGAAATATTATTAAGGCTTCTAAAATAAATCAATTTATCCAGTATACAATTTAGTTAGCAAGCTGCAATCTAGAAATGATATGACGTAGTGACAAATACCTCTAGAATCGAGACTCGCGAGGGCAGGAATTTGTTATGTTCACTACTTTCCTTCCAGTACTCCTGCCTGGAGAATCCCATGGACGGAGGAGCCTGAAGGCTGCAGCCCATGGGGTTGCTAAGAGTTGGACACGACTGAGCATCTTCACTTTCACTTTTCACTTTCATGCACTGGAGAAGGAAATGGCAACCCACTCCAGTGTTCTTGCCTGGAGAATCCCAGGGACGGGTAGCCTGGTGGCTGCCGTCTATGGGGTCGCACAGAGTCGGACACGACTGAAGCGACTCAGCAGCAGCAGTACTTCTAGGGTCCAGCACAATACCTGGCACACGGTAGTACTCACCAAATATTTGTTGACTATTAAATTAATAAACACACAAGGATTTCCCCAGCAGTCCAGCGTTTAAGACTCGGTGCTACCACTGCAGAGGGCGTGGGTTCCATCCCTGGTCAGGGAAGTAAGGTCCCCCACGCCACGCGGCACAGCCAGCAATGAGCAGAAAACAGCTCTACAGACAGGCAAGTAGCGCACCATGAACAGAGACCTCAACCATGTCTGAAGAGCAACTTCCTGCGTGGGAGGTGGGAGGGAGGTTCCAGAGGGAAAGTCAAAGTGAAAGTGGAGTCGCTCAGTCGTGTCCGACTCTTCGCAGCCCCACAGACTGTAGCCTACCAGGCTCCTCTGTCCATGGGATTTTCCAGGCAATAGTCCTGGAGTGGATTGCCATTTCCTTCTCCAGGGGATCTTCCCAACCCAGGGCTCGAACCCACGTCTCCTGCACTGTAGACAGATGCTTTACCATCTGAGCCATGAGAATTCCTATGGCTGACTCATGTTGATGTATGGCAGAAACCAATACAATTTTGTAAAGCAATTGTCTTCCAATCAAAACAAATAAAATCAAAAAATAAAAAAGACTTGTCAAACAAACAAAGTAAAATCCTGAAAATTAAATAGAAAAATACATTTCCTAGGTTCAGTGAAAGCAGAATTTGTAATACATGAAACTGTGATAAACTAAAAGAGAAGTGGGTTTGGGTGGGGGAATGGTGATTCAGTTTTAGAAATACCGAGGTTATGCAATCTAGGAGAGAGTCAGGGGAGACGCACCAGCAGCAGGTCATGCATACTGAGGAAGCAGAGTGGGGAGCGCGGAGTAGCAGCAGCAGGCTGAGGGGCGATCTAGGAGAGAGTCGGGAGACGCACCAGCGGCAGGTCATGCATGCTGAGGAAGCAGAGCGGGGGGTGCAGAGTTGCAGCAGCAGGCCGAGGGGTGATCTCCAGCTCCACACCACCAGGCAGTCAAGTCAGCTGAAGACTCGACAATACCCAGAGTGTAAGTCAGCACCAGCCGTGGCCAGAACAGGCTGAGTCAACTGGTGGGAGGTGCGAGTCTCACTGGAGTAGGTTAGGGAGTGAGTGACAGGCGGGCATTTGTACATATACTTACAAAGGAAAACACAAGACCAGAGCTGAAAGGGAACATGGGATTCTGAGACTGTTCACCGTTTACCACTCAGTCCATCCACCCACTCACCTCTCCCTTTAAAAAAAGTAAGACAAGAGAGACTAGGCTTAAATGGTGACAGGAACCGTCCAACTGGAAGAAGAAAAAGGTAGAAAAGGAGAGGGGTCAGTCAGAGACAAAGATGCATAACCTCTCTCTGTAAACTGGCAACCAAGGAGGAAACCTTCAAAGCGAAGCTTACACTGAAAACCAAGCAGGCAGCAGAGCAAGACACCCAACAGCAGCTCGTCCCAAGGAAGATGCCACTGTGACACGTCAGGCTGGCACATGAGACCAGAAAGGAATGCTAGCTAACTGAGATAGAAATCGCTGGAAGGGAGTGTTGAGGTGTAAAAGGCCCAGATAGGGAAACCCGATGAGCAGATGCAGGTGGAATCAGAACACAGACTCATTAGATCGAGTTTCAATAGGCTCATTCGATTTGAGGTTTGGGGGACTCAGAAAAAGAAGCTTCCTCCTTGAGCCCTGAGAATAAACCTAAAGCCTAGCAGAGTGGTATCATCCCCTTCAGCTAAGAGCAAGAGTAAGCTGGTCGTCTGAGGGGAAAGGAGAGATGGAAGCGTCAGGCTTAGTAACATATGAACTAACACATAACTACACAAATGCAGCTAGGGTGCATTCGGTGAGAAGCCATAAACTACTTCTGCACTTCAGACTGAATCCCATTATTTCATTCTTGCATCACACACTGGCATCCAGTAAGAATTCCCTTCATTCCCTTGAGGAGCAGCTGCTGACACATCCAGCAGAAACACCAGCCTCCCTTGTGAAAACTGACACAGCTGATTCAGTCACTCAGCAGCTCTGACTCATCTGTGTTAAAACCAGCAACTCTGATCACACTTGACTTTTGCTTGTTTTTGCTTTGGTTTCTAACAAAAAGGGCCAAAGTCTGTTCCTGCCGTCTGCCAAATGACCAGAAACACAGAAGCACATGTCCAGAAACACAGGATTCACTCAGGGATTCCTTCTCGTAGTATCACCAGAACCTAGCCTGAAGACTAGCAGGAAGAAGGCTCTCAACAGATGGAGTGAATGGGTAACTATATGAACGGTCCCACGGAGCGAGGAGAGAGCGCTCACCAGACCTCTCTGTGGGGGAGAGGGGTCCTCCATCCTCGCGCCAGGATCCGCTGGTGGTCTACTGAAGTCACCAGAACCCTTCTCAGAGCGTTTCCGCACCGACGGCAGGACAGAGCCAACTAGGCCAGCACTGGAACAAGACAGAGAGACACAGCGCGCCCGACACCGCCCCGAACGCGCTGCCATGGCCGAGGCCGTGGTCAAACCTCAGGGGCCACTCGGGAGGCCTGGCCGGACCGCCTCTCGGGCAGAACCCCAGGCGCTGCTCTCAGAGAGGGGTCCTGCCCGCCCTCGTCTCCGAGTGCGGGGCAGCAGAGGCCTCGGCAGTCCCGCGGTGAGGGTCCGTCGCCCAGCCGCCTCCTGGCGTCGCCGGCGTCCTGGCCCTCCCCCGCGGCCCTCGCCCGAGTCCAGTCTGCCTGTCGCCCTCGCAGCTCTCCACGAGGGCCAGGAGAGCAAGGCTTCTGTGCAGCAGACACGGCGTCTGGCAGGGGAGGCATCTGTTTCTATCCTCTTGTGTCCTGCACGCCTGTGATGAGGGCTAATCCCTGAGCCTTTCTGGGGGTTAGAGGTGCAGATCAGCCTGCTTTGCGGCTTCTCCTTGTCGCTGGCTTAGGACTCAGATGCTTCAGGGGTGGAAACTGACGGCGACTAGTGTTTCTGCCGTCCACTTCCCAGAATCTGGTTGCTGTTTTCCTCCCACATTTTTTTCTTCTTCTCCAAAAGAGGGTTTATTGGGAATCAACAAAGAATTGCAATTTGGGGCCCATACCTATCATAAGCCACAGGAAAATCCTCAGGGAGAGTGTAGGACAGACCGTGTTCATTGAGGGAAAAGGCAGTTTTGCGGGCTACGGCGAACCCAGTGTCCGTAGCTTTTCACCGGCTGGATCACGAGCCTTTCACTGGCTAAGTTCTTGCTAAGAAAACAGACACGCCTCCTCCTTCCTCTTGGTCTTTGTCTAAAACTCCCCTTCTGGCCTCCTACCGGGACTTGACTGAGGCTCTTGCTTCATGTGTGTGTTCTTGCCCCGAGATGTCCCCCTTTTGAGTCGGGCCTTTCCCGGAAAGCACCGCTGGTCGTCAGGTTCCCGTCGCGGTGATCCTCTCCCCCTTCTGCGGGCACGCCTGTCTCACTCCTCTTCTATTGCCTGTAGGGGAGCCTGCTGGCTGCCGTCCATGGGGTCGCACAGAGTCGGACACGACTCAAGCAACTTAGCAGCAGCAGCAGCAGGCATGTACCACCCACGCTAGTGTTCTTGCCTGGAGAATCCCAGGGATGGGGGAGCCTGGTGGCTGCCGTCTATGGGGTCGCACAGAGTCGGACACGACTGAAGCGACTTAGCAGCAGCAGCAGCAGGGTTATTGAGGAAACAACCATGAACATATTTCACCCGTCACATTTTTTAAGTCACTACTAAAACTTTAAACAAAGAAGAAAAGTTTGAAAAACCAAACTTTGAAGCAAATTCCACAAGAGTTCATCTCATCTGCTTTATAACTATGATTTTCCTATCAAGATAACTAATATATTGTTATATCCTCAGGCTCATGAAGGTGGAGACCATTTTCCCTTAATCTGTCACTGTATGACCCAATACCTAGCATAGTAGAGGAGGTCAAGGAAAATTTATTCACAAGTGATTGAATGAGATAGATATGATAAAAAAAAAACTGGGACCCTTTGTTTTCATACTTTTAGTACTTACCTAATTCACCGAAGACTGCTTTGGAAATATTCTAAAAAGTAAACAATCAGAAACGGATACACCTAATCTAGAATCCAAGGTGTGTTTCACAGCAACAAAGTCCTTTACTACAAAAATTTTACTATAATTGTGTATATCATGACCAAGTTTCTGGACAGAAAAGAACTGGCATTCAAGTTTACTTAGCTCTCTTGAAAGACTCGTAGTATAAAACGTACTTTTAATTTATAATTGCTACGTAAATAGCATTTAATTACAACTAAAAATGTATACTTTTAAATGTTATTAAATAAATCTGTGATAATAAGTTTTAATCAATACTGAAAATGCAGAGTCCTCCATATTTAAAATCTGTACATCAGTTATTAAATTTTAATTTGTATGAGCAGAAAGCCACAGCAAGTTTATTAAAAACTCATGTTTGGGAGTTCGTGTACACCCGTGGCAGATTCACGTCAATGTATGCCAAAACCAATAGAGTACTGTAAAGTAAAATAAAGTACAATGGAAGCTCTAAAAAAAACAAACAAACAAACAAACTTAGGTCTAGTAAGTAGATCCTTGCTACTTTTGTCAAATGAGCTTAAAGGGCCATAATGACATGTCCCACTCTGCACGTGTAACGTAAACTGTGCGTGCTTTGCTTTGTAATTCTTTCGTTTTGGCCACACTGCGGGCATGCGCGTCTCAGTTCCCAAAACAGGGACCAACTGCACCCCCTGCACTGGAAGCAGGGGTCTTAACACCTGGCCCACCAAGACAGCCCCCGTTTCGTAACCTGTCATTGGCTATTATCTAGGCTATGATTCTCCTAAAAGGCCCAAAGGTTATTTAAAAATTTCAGTCATATTTTACGGAGAAAGTTAAGTGTGGAATTTGGTTTTGTAATTCTGACACATCCAGGAAAGGGTCACTTCTGACAGGATGCTCCCATGGCAATTCCAAACTAAAAACCTTCCAGTCATTCACATCACAACGTCCCTCTGCGCAAACTTGTACGCAAGTCCACAACGCGCCTAGTGGGGTCCCATTANTATTTTACGGAGAAAGTTAAGTGTGGAATTTGGTTTTGTAATTCTGACACATCCAGGAAAGGGTCACTTCTGACAGGATGCTCCCATGGCAATTCCAAACTAAAAACCTTCCAGTCATTCACATCACAACGTCCCTCTGCGCAAACTTGTACGCAAGTCCACAACGCGCCTAGTGGGGTCCCATTAAACGCTCCTTCTACAGCTAACTCTCATCACTGCTTACACTCTGCTTTACTAACTTCAAATTAAAACACAATACTCACTTCGTCAGCCACAAACTCCTTACTCAGACCAAAATCTGTCAGCATCACGTGGCCATCAGAATCAAGCAGAATATTCTCAAGCTTAATGTCACGGTATATAATCCCCAACTGTAAAAACAAACAAAGATGCATTTTAAAATAACAAATTTCAAAAAGTAAAGTAGGAAAGTCTTTATTATGAACCTTGAAGCAAACCAAAAAGGCATCCCCCTGCTCCGGGGGCTGTGATGCCTCTTGTCATCGGCAAAGCAGATGTACGTTCCTCTCTCCCTGCTTTGCTGGGCTCCCTGGGCCTCTGGAACCACGTTCCAACCAAAATTAACATTTCTGGCTTTGTGCTGTATTTCTTTGTATTTCTCTTTTTACAAGGTAAGATTAAGAGAAACTGAACGAAGACCTAATCTGCATACCCTTTCCATATCAATCACATTTATATCTGGTATCATCATATTCTCTACCTCTGTTTCTGATTACCCTGTTTTAATAATAATGAAAGTTGATGGATTTTCCCTTTAATAAACAGAATTAACAGTTTTCATACAAATTAAAAACTGAATTTACTAGCTTATCTGTTGGAGCTTTGCATTTTGTGTTTATGCTTATATTTATGGTGATTTCCACCATCATTTTTATGTTATAAAAATTACATCTGATTCCTCTAAGCATAAAACAAAGCTTTTCAGCCTATTCCTAGGCCCAATCTGATGCATGTATTATATATATATACATATGTATAATAACGTGTGTGTGTGTGTGTATCCCACAAAAATAACTAAAGGCATAAAACTCACCTCCACACCATGGATTCTATCAGAAGGAACATGGATGCCTCTTCCCACACTTCAGTTAAGCACTTAAGCTCCCGCCTGAGGCTCCCCTTGCTTTATGGCCCTGCAGCCCTGCGCCCCAGAGCCCTTTCCTTCACTCCCCTTAGGCTTCCTGTTCCGACCCTGTCCCCACCTCCCTGCCCGGTTATGCTTCTGTCTGGCCCAGACTCACCCATCTCTTCATCCTTTCCGTCCCGTATCTTCTCATCTTTCCTCACAGCCTCTCCCATCCATTGCTTCCATCCTGCAATCCCAATCTCCCTGCCCCTTTAAAAGTTTCATCTTTCCCCCTCATTTCTCTCCATTCTTTTTTGTGCTGCATAATCAGCTCTTTCATCTCTTTTTATCTGTAATCTAGTTTAGAACATGAACATATAACAAAGAAAAACAGTGACTTTATGACATACTCATATCATCCAAATGTAGTGATTCAGGTCATGCTCCTTGTGGTCTCATACAATTATGATAAAAAATGTTCTAGTACTTTCTATTTCGTAGGCAACACACAAACCTAATCCACATAATGACTGTTTGCTTCTACAATAATGTGTCCTCATTAAAAAAAAGTTTTTAGTCAAAATATCTTGGATCAAGATTAATAGTATCTGAAATATTTTTTTTAAGTTTAAGATGATTTTACAGAATTCAAACTCACATACATACATGAATACCACTTAAAGTCTTTAGTAGCTGAGCTTGTCAGTGAAGGTCACGGAGTGGGAGGGACGGAGGGGAGCAAGAGGGGGCCTCGGGGCAAAGCAAACGGGAAGCAGAGCCCCAGTCAGCAGCGGGAGAGCGGGGTCTGTAGCTAGTGCTTCCTTCAATTCTCTCAAGCTAATAGGGGAAACACGCTCAAGAAACACAGGCAGGGTCTGCAGTGGACAAGTCACAAGTAAGGAAGTACGTATTACGACTTGCGGTTTAATCTTAAAGGTTACTTTAATAATCATTTGTTTTTTAATTCTAATGATACTGTGTAATAAGCATTAGGATTTTTCATGAACAAAACCAAAAAAAAAGTACTCAGGTTCTACTTTTTAAATCTGCATCCCAGGAACTACAAAAGGAAAGAAAGACTTTTAAAGAGGGAAGGATGAAACTGAAAAATTGCTTGTGGTCTGTAAAGTGTGCCTCCACCATCTCCACTAAGACAATGTCATGTCAACACATTAGCTCTCTTCGTTCCATGATCACTTCAGTTAACAGATCTTTCAACAGACAAACCCCGGAAGTGGAGCGTCTTACCTTGTGGAGGTGTCCGAGGGCAAGCACGATCTCCCCAGCATAGATCTGCACCTCGTGCTCTGTGAAGCGCTCTCTCTGAGAAAGATGAGTAAAAAGCTCTCCACCATTTATATAATCTAAAAACGAAATATAGTTTTTCTGTCTTTGACTTGTATTCATAAACTAAAGGAAGTATTTCCTTTTAATCACTTTGGATTAACCATAAGACACGAATTTTAACATATTATTTTGGCAGAATTCTTAGTATATAGTTTCATATAGAAAATATTACAAAATTTATATAAATACAGTTTTATAAGTTAATGACTACCCTAAAATGCAATCAAATGAATTAGCATAGAATATTGCTATTAAAGCTATTATGTGAAATCTGCATATATTTAAATAATTTTCCCAAATGCAGCATATCAGAAACCTGTGCCAAAACCACACGATCTTAACTTTCTGTAGAGTACCAGATCACCAACCACTACAGTAACTGAAGTGAACGGAGTAAAACAGGCAGAAACCCCAGCCACTGCTTCGTAGTGATGGCCAGCCACTTTTTTAAAGCAGAGTCCCTGTTTCCCAGAATGGTCTTGGAAAGTCCTTCCAAAACTCTGCATTAAGTAGCAGGCAGCCTTCTTATTGCCCCACGTAACTCAAAAGTAAAAGCAGGCGTACACAGCTGAATCCAAACCTGAAATGAAAAGAGGCCCATTTCCCTTTCAATTTGCCCTTTTCATCCCACGAGGAATAATGAAGTAAGAGACCCAAAAGGCTACAGGGAAAAATAAACCGGGAGTTGATTAACAGCAAGCCTCAACGGAGTCCACAGCCGGCTCTAAGACGACACTCTCTGACAAAGCGCCGACAGTCTGATCAGAAGCTAACCGTTGCTGCCCTAGACAGCATCTGTGTGTGAGAAGCACACGCCTAGAAAACAGCTGCAGGCGCGCATTACAAACGCAGAAAGGACGTGGCTGAAAAAGCTCACATCCCAGGGACATTCATTTGTCACATTTACCACAATGTGATCAGAGACCAAAGGAAAATCTTCACAAACTCACAAAGTTTTATCTTGCCCATTTAACTTTAAATTCCAAACAGCAGATTCCACAGAATGAAAGGGCTCTAAAAGCTCGCTGCGTTGCAACGTATTTTACAAAGCACAAGAGAGCAAAAAGCACCGCCCTTCTAAGACTTCCTGTATTTTCCAGATACTTCCGACTTCTGCACTTAATTATATCCTAACACAAACTAATTACTAAAAAGGTGTAAAGGAACACAGCATTCCTGCAAACTAACAATGAATATTTTCTGCCTTTAAGTCGTGACTTATTGAAACCTGGTTCCCACAGTTTGTCATGGCCCAGAAGTGGGTGTTCATAGGTCAGCTGACCAAATGACAATCTCCTACGCATCCGTGAATGTCCTATTCAACTACCTCTTCAATCACCTCTCAAGCAGAGTGGATTAGTCCCTCCTATGTTACCGACTATACTTATTAAGACTTACACAACATCAATTATCTTGCTGCACTGGAAATATCTGCATACTTTCTTTCTCTGCTACATTCTGAGCCTTTTAAAGTCACGATCAATGTATTCATCTTAAAAAATCCAACAAGTGCTTCCATGCAGTATGCACTCAACAGATATTTAGTGTTTTATTAACTAAACAGAAACCCTTTATACTGGAATAAATACTGGAGTCTGAAAACATCACTCTGAAACTCATAGGCAAGTGGGTTGCAGGAAAAAAAAAAAATCCAGTGTACTCCTGTCCTTGAGGCAACTTGATATAATCCAAAGAACTCAGGCTTCATAATCAAGAGACCTGAACCAGGTCACAGAGTCAGACAGAACCGAGTGACTAACACAGAGACAATGGCTCCCCTGCGTCCTGACCTGAGCAGAGGAAGCCTCTCTCGGAGCCAGTTCTTAACAAAACAGGAATCAGAACCACTACAGGCTACTGTTGCTCAGAGCACAAAAAAAGTGTTTTACTTTCATTTACTGGGGAGACTAAGAATTAACTACAGATCTAAGAAGACAAACCTAAAACAACACTGAGTAGCTTTCCTACTTGTAGAACAGGCCAGTAGCCCAGGGAGCAGACTTGCATTCATAACATACGCTTCATGTGCAGGCACAGGGCTGCACACTGTATACGGTGAGCCACCAACTCTACCCGCTGGTCCAGACTTCAACACCGGGAAGGCAGACGGAGAGGCAGCCAAAGGGCAACAGCAGGAGCTATGACATCTGGACTCTCGCTGCGGGACAGACGCCCTCATCTACCGCAGGGATGTGAGGGATGCGAGGTTAGCAACAGCAGCAGGAGACATGACGTCTGGACTCTCGCTGCGGGACAGACGCCCTCATCCACAGCAGGGACGCAAGGGGTGTGAGGTTAGCAACAGCAGCAGGAGCTATGACGTCTGGACTCTCGCTACGGGACAGACGCCCTCATCCACAGCAGGGACGCAAGCGGCGTGAGGTTAGCAACAGCAGCAGGAGCTATGATACCCGGACTCTTGCTACGGAATAGATGCCCTCATCCACAGCAGGGATGTGAGGGACGTGAGGTTAGCAACAACAGCAGGAGCTATGACATCTGGACTCTCGCTGCAGGATAGATGCCCTCATCTACCGCAGGGATGTGAGGGATGCGAGGTTAGCAACAGCAGCAGGAGACATGACGTCTGGACTCTCGCTGCGGGACAGACGCCCTCATCCACAGCAGGGACGCAAGGGGTGTGAGGTTAGCAACAGCAGCAGGAGCTATGACGTCTGGACTCTCGCTACGGGACAGACGCCCTCATCCACAGCAGGGACGCAAGCGGCGTGAGGTTAGCAACAGCAGCAGGAGCTATGATACCCGGACTCTTGCTACGGAATAGATGCCCTCATCCACAGCAGGGATGTGAGGGACGTGAGGTTAGCAACAACAGCAGGAGCTATGACATCTGGACTCTCGCTGCAGGATAGATGCCCTCATCTACCGCAGGGATGTGAGGGATGCGAGGTTAGCAACAGCAGCAGGAGACATGACGTCTGGACTCTCGCTGCGGGACAGACGCCCTCATCCACAGCAGGGAATAGAACAGGCCAGTAGCCCAGGGAGCAGACTTGCATTCATAACATACGCTTCATGTGCAGGCACAGGGCCGCACACTGTATACGGTGAGCCACCAACTCTACCCGCTGGTCCAGACTTCAACACTGGGAAGGCAGACGGAGAGGCAGCCAAAGGGCAACAGCAGGAGCTATGACATCTGGACTCTCGCTACGGGACAGACGCCCTCATCCACAGCAGGGACGCAAGGGGCGTGAGGTTAGCAACAGCAGCAGGAGCTATGATACCCGGACTCTTGCTACGGAATAGATGCCCTCATCCACAGCAGGGATGTGAGGGACGTGAGGTTAGCAACAACAGCAGGAGCTATGACATCTGGACTCTCGCTGCAGGATAGATGCCCTCATCTACCGCAGGGATGTGAGGGATGCGAGGTTAGCAACAGCAGCAGGAGACATGACGTCTGGACTCTCGCTGCGGGACAGACGCCCTCATCCACAGCAGGGATGTGAGGGATGTGAGGTTAGCAACAACAGCAGGAGCTATGACGTCTGGACTCTCACTACAGAACAGATGCCCTCATCTACGGCAGGGATGTGAGGGACGTGAGGTTAGGTACAGCAGCAGGAGCCATGACGTCTGGACTCTCGCTGCGAGACAGACGCCCTCATCTACGGCAGGGATGTGAGGGACGTGAGGTTAGGTACAGCAGCAGGAGCTATGACGTCTGGACTCTCGCTGCAGGACAGATGCCCTCATCTACCGCTGGGACCTAAGGTTAGCGGGAGCCCCTATAAGATAAGCACCTGGTACCCTCAGTCATTATAATTCTAGTAGGTCTGTTTGGTGGCTAGTGGTGTGTCATGATGGTTTTAATTTGCATTTTCCTGAATGACAACATTATTCAGTATCTTTCCACGGCTTCCCTGGTGGCTCAGAGGTTAAAGCATCTGCCTCCAGTGCGGGAGACCTGGGTTCAATCCCTGGGTCGGGAAGATCCCCTGGAGAAGGAAATGGCAACCCACTCCAGTATTCCTGCCTGCAGAATCCCATGGATGGAGGAGCCTAGTGGGCTGCCGTCCACGGGGTCACTAAGAGTCGGACACGACTGAGTGACTTTACTTAACTTCCGTGGCTTACTGGATATTTCTATATCTTCTTTTGTGAAACATCTATTAAGGGTGTTTTTCTTGCCCCTTTTGGTTTTTTTTTCTATTTTGACTGAAGTATAATTCACATACTGTAAAATCCACCAGTTTGAAGTGTAAGATTCAGTGGTTTTTCACATATGAAGACTTGTGCAACCATCACTATAGATTCAAATTTAAAATATTTTACACACTCCCTCCCAGAAATCCCAATTTATCTATTTTTCCTTAGCTGCTTTTGCTTTTGATGTCACATTTAAGAAATCACTGCCAAAACCAATGTCAAAAAATGTACCCCTATGTTTTCCTCTAAGAGACTTACAGGCTTAGTTCTTACTTTTCACCTTTGACCCATTTTGAGTTATGTTTTGTATATGCTGTGAGTTATGGTAGGTCTGTTTGGTGTGTCGTGGTGTGTCATTATGGCTTTAATTTGCATTTTCCTGAATAAAAACATTATTTAGTATCTTTCCACGGCTTACTGCAAACGTATTTCATGTGTTTGCATATGGTTATCCAGCTGTCCCAGTACCATTAGTTTAAAAGACTATTCTTTCCTCACTTGCATCCTTGTCAAAAAATTGATTGACCACACATGTGAGGATTTATTTCTAGACTCTCAATTCTATTATTTCTATGTCTATCTTTATTCCAGTGCCACACTTTCTTGATTACTGTAGCTTTGTAGCAAGTTTCAAAAGTGTTAGTCTTGCTATTTAACTCTTCCTTTTCAAAACTGTTTCAGCTGTTCTAAGCTTCCTTGATTTTACCATATAAATTTCAGAATGACTTTGTCAATTTTCATAAGAAAAGAAGCTGGGATTTTGAGAGAGGTCTGTTAAAACTACAGGTCGATTTGGGGAGTACTGCCATCTTAAGACAATGGTAGCCCACTCCAGTGTTCCTGCCTGAAGAATCCCAGGGACGGGGGAGCCTGGTGGGCTGCAGTCCATGGGGTCACTAAGAGTCGGACACGACTGAGCGACTTCACCTTCACTTTTCACTTTCATGCATTGGAGAAGGACATGGCAACTCACTCCAGTGTTCTTGCCTGGAGAATCCCAGGGACGGGGGAGCCTGGTGGGCTGCCGTCCACGGGGTCGCTAAGAGTCGGACACGACTGAGCAACTTTACTTTCACTTTTCACCTTCATGCATTGGAGAAGGAAATGGCATCCCACTCCAGCGTTCTTGCCTG
>SJYX01000530.1:4564-45002 GCA_006410675.1 Oreotragus oreotragus | reverse complement strand
GGTGCAAGCTCCTTGTCTGGAACTTTATTGGTTTTCCACGTAAACCAAGTTATTCAGCCTCTTTTCTCCACTTAATTTTCCTACTACACTACTTCTTCCTGCTCTAATCTTATATTAACAAATAAATAAGTTTCCTCACCTACGCCGTCCCTGCTTCACATTTCCCCGGATCCACCGGGGGTGGACCCCGGCACTGGAGGGCACTGGAGGGCACTGGAGGGCTCGGTGCCTGAAACTCAGACTCAAGCACTGCTCCTCATTTCTGTCTGCTCTCCAACTGAAGGTTTGTGTCTGCACTTGAGGGAAGGGTTCCGATGCTAAAAATCTTGAAACCGTTGTATTACGATGCCCTGCCCATTACACGCTACTGGGAAAGATACAGAGGGAATTGTATTCAAAAATCAGTAAACAGCAAAGCTGAACAGATACACACAGGAGGAGAGTACAGGCCTGAGACAACAGGCAGATGGTGGCTGGAGTCGGGGCCCTGGCCAGACGGGGAGACTGTGGCCAGCGGGTTCAGAAGGTTTGGGATGGGCAGGGCATGCCAAGCGCTGCAACCTGGGCCTCAAGAGAGGAACGCAATTACAGGCAGCACTAGTAAAAGCAGGGTTTTCAAAGTGGGGGCTTGAAAAGTCTGTTTGTGCCACTAATAACTGGAGGAAACAAGGGGCACCGGTGACAGGCTTCACGATTCAGATCTGAGTTCCGATCTTTATTCTCAAGCTTGTACAAGACACGTGACTGCAGGAAATGCAGCTCCCAGCACCTCTAACGAGAGGCAGTGCCGCTGTCGGGGTCAGTGATAACGAGGACAGCACCGGGCAGAGGGCCCGCGCTCCTCACGGACGAGCGCGCCAGCCCCGCTCACAGAGCACCGTGTGTGAAACTCCAGCTCACTCAGTCCTCACGGACGAGCGCGCCAGCCCCGCTCACAGAGCACCGTGTGAGAAACTCCGGCTCACTCAGTCCTCACGGGGACCAGTGCCAGGGTACTGTAGCGCGGAAGTGCAGGTTCTCACAGGGTGGGACTGCAGCCGTAGCAGAGACAGACTCTGGGATGGAGGGAGTGACGCTAGGAGCAGTGCCATTTCCTCCCAGCAGGCGGAGAGGACGGCACAACTTTCCTGGAAAGGAGTCCGGCCAGACTTCACGCCTGCACAGAGGACATTTCGGGTCCACAAAGTCGCAGCAGCTCCACCCGACAGGGCTTCCCTGGCGGCTCAAGCGGTAAAGAATCCGCCCGCAATGCAGGAGACCAGGGTTCGATCCCCTGGTCGGGAAGATCCCCTGGAGAAGGGAATGGCAACCCGCTCCAGCATTCTTGCCTGGAAAGTTCCACAGACAGAGGAGCCTGGTGGGCTGCAGTCCATGAAGGAAAGGACTCAGCGCCTGTGGGTGGGAGCGGGAGTGAGCAGAGTACTGACTCGCAGGGATCTCCCTTAAAACCAGGCTTTTCACTAGAAAAGCAAAGCATCTCTCAGAAAAATCTTTCCTTTTTCCTAATTACTGATTTCCGTAAGTATATCCTCGTTGGCCCACACTTGTATGTTCCTGAGAACCGTGGCCCACTTTCCCATTCAGCTCCTCGCATCTGAATGGAATCTATCGCCCAGGGAAGCAGCCATGCAAATGACTCCCCTGTTCAAGATTAAAAAGGAGTGTGAAAAAGAGGCCCACAACTTTCTTCAGGCCGGGAGGTCCCAAACCCAGAGCAATTGTGGATGTTCAAGGAAACGCCACCACGGAAAGAAGAACGGAAATCAAAAGATCTCGTCTCTCCTTTTGGTTTTGGAGACTTTTGTTTCCATGTGGACTGTTTAAGGCTCACACTGAATGTGCCTTTTGGTTTTAGAGACTTTTGTTTCCATGTGGACTGTTTGAGGCTCGCGCTGAACGTGCTGCCATATCGCTTCTGCGGCTCAGCTCTTGTTTTTCTGGCCGTGAGCCGTGTGGGGCCTCAGCTCCCCGAGCAGGGATCAAGCCCTCACGCCCTGTTTGGAAGGCAGAGTCTCGACCACTGGACCTCCAGGAGGTCCCAGGACTCCACTTGTCTAAGCCTGCAGCGTGCCGCCCTTGGGCAGGTCACAGCTCCAGGCCCGGAGTGAGCGTGGCGAGCAGAGCGGCCGAGGAGCAGCACTCACCTAAGATGAGGTGGAGCTTGGTCTCCGTCTGGAAGGCGTAGTGCAGCGTCACCAGGAAGGGCGACTGCCGGATGTGCTCCAGCACCTGCCGCTCCGTCCGCGTGTGCTCCGCGCTCTTGGCCTTCTGGACTATGGTGGCCTTCTTCAGAACTTTCATGGCATACAGCTTTCCAGCATCGTGACCACTTACTTTACGCACGAGAAACACCTTTCCGTAAGCTGAAATGAAAAGGAAAAAATCAGAAGGTTAGTAAAAGGCTACCCAGGCAGAGAGGTAACTGAGTGCAGACTGAAGGTTAACAGTGCACAAAGGAACATTCTCTGAATGAAAAAGGACCCTTAGTGCTGTTTCTGATGGTTCTTTTACACATTTCAAGTTTATGCCAGACATCTCTTCAGGTCTAACCCTCAAATGTAGGTATCTCACCACTGCTGACCAAGGGAGGCTTTTGCCCTTTTCCTGTTCTTCTCGCCTCAGTATGCTTGCTGCTGCTAAGTCACTTCAGTTGTGTCCAACTCTGTGCGACCCCATAGACGGCAGCCCACCAGGCTCCCCTGTCCCTGGGATTCTCCAGGCAAGAACACTGGAGTGGGTTACCATTTCCTTCTCCAATGAATGAAAGTGAAAAGTGAAAGGGAAGTCGCTCAGTCGTGTCCAATTCTCAGCGACCCCACGGCCTGCAGCCCACGAGGCACCTCCGTCCGTAGGATTTTCCAGGCAACAGCACAGGAGTGGGGTGCCATTAGCTGTAGGTAACTACTGTTATCACGGCCAATTAACCACAGCCCAATTCTGAACAACCTGGATGTTTTAGATGTCACATAAAACCTCTAGATTTTGCTACTGCTGTAAAAAAATATAAATAGTTCTTAACAAGAATCTAAAAAAAAAAGTCTCATACACACATATGAATCAAGTATCTAAAGTACTCCTCTATACTTATCTTAAAAAGTCTAAAGCAACATAAGCTGACCTTGTACAAACAAAAGAGATCTTCAGATTCCTGAGCCAGGGATGGAACCTGGGTGTGTCTCTCCTGCACTGCAGGCAGATTCCTTACCTTCAGATTCCTGAGCCAGGGATGGAACCTGGGTGTGTCTCTCCTGCACTGCAGGCGGATCTGTTACCGTCTGAGCCACCAGGCCTCTAAATAGCAAGCAATACCAACAGAAGCCCCTCTGCAGCTCTGGTCGGCAGCTCACAAGTTAGTAGGTGAACCTTGCCACGTGTTCCCTGAGTCTGGGCTCAGCTGGGAAAACCCTGTGTACTGGGCCACTCGGCTCTATGTGGAGGCATTGGGGCCATACTGGATACTGTGCCCAGGGCAGATATCTGTGCTTATTCACCTAGTTAGTTAAGTCGCTCAGTTGTGTCCGACTCTTTGCAACCCCATCGACTATAGCCCACCAGGCTCCTCCGTCCGTGGGATTCTCCAGGCAAGAATACTGGAGTGGGTTGCCATTTCCTTCTCCAGGGGATCCTCCCGAACCAGGGACTGAACCCAGGTCTCCCGTATTAGAGGCAGACGCGTTAACCTCTGAGTCACCAGGGAGGCCCTAGAGAAGCAGGGAATGGCCAGGAAGAGGCAGGAGGAAGGAGGAGGAAGAAGGCAGACAAAAAACGGATAAAGGGAAGGAGGTCTCCAGTTCACCCCTACAGGGTATCAAGTCTCTTCCCTTCTCAAAATGCAAACACTTCCTGGGATGGCTGAGACCAGTCCCACTTCTGAAGGGCTTTCCTCAAGACCATTCTGGAGCTGGTGTGAGTTCTGATCCAGACCTGTGCTTCCTCAGACTCTGCCCACACCTCAACAGTGTTTAGCATATAATCCTGTTCTAACATACCCACAAATAAGGCAGTTTTAAGGGAAGGGCCTCGGGGAAGGCACTGGCACCCCACCCCAGTACTCTTGCCTGGAAATCCAATGGACGGAGTAGCCTGGTGGGCTGCAGTCCATGGGGTCACTAACAGTCGGACAGACTGAGCGACTTCACTTTCACTTTTTTCTTTCATGCATTGGGGAAGGGAATGGCAACCCACTCCAGTGTTCTTGCCTGGAGAATCCCAGGGATGGGGGAGCCTGGTGGGCTGCCATCTATGGGGTCACACAGAGTCGGACACGACTGAAGTGACTCAGCAGCAGCAGCAGCAAGGGAAGGGCCTAAATAGTCACTGGAAGGACTGATGCTGAAGCTGAGGCTCCAATGCTTTGGCTACTTGATGCTTAGAGCCAATTCACTGAAAAAGGCCCTGATGCTGGGAAAGACAGAAGGCAGGAGGAGAAGGGGACGACAGGGGATGAGATAGCTGGATAGCATCACCGACTCAATGGACATGAGTTTGAGCAAGCTCTGGGAGACGAAGGACAGGGAGGCCTGGCGTGCTGCATCCATGGGGTCACAGAGAGCTGGACACGACTGAGCGACGGAACAGCAGCAGCAAAGGGCTGGGCCCTCACACCGTGGGCGCTACTTGGTTCAGGACACGAGGAGGTGAGTGAGTGCTGACTCGGGACACACAGAAAATGATACACAGAGAATGACACACAGAGGATGGTACACACAGAGGATGGCACACACAGAGGATGGCACACACAGAGGATGACACACAGAGGATGACACACACAGAGGATGGTACACACAGAGGATGACACACAGAGGATGACACATACAGAGGATGGTACACATAGAGGATGACACACACAGAGGATGACACACAAAGAGGATGACACACAAAGAGGATGACACACACAGAGGATGGCACACACAGAGGATGGGACACACAGAGGATGGGACACACACAGAGGATGGGACACACACAGAGGATGGCACACACACAGAGGATGGCACACACACAGAGGATGGCACACACAGAGGATGGCACACACAGAGGATGGCACACACAGAGGATGGCACACAGAGGATGGCACACACAGAGGATGGCACACACAGAGGATGGCACACACAGAGGATGACACACAGAGGATGGCACACACAGAGGATGGCACACACAGAGGATGACACACAGAGGATGGCACACACAGAGGATGGCACACACAGAGGATGACACACAGAGGATGGCACACACAGAGGATGGCACACACAGAGGATGACACACAGAGGATGGCACACACAGAGGATGGCACACACAGAGGATGACACACAGAGGATGGCACACACAGAGGATGGCACACACAGAGGATGACACACAGAGGATGGCACACACAGAGGATGGCACACACAGAGGATGGCACACACAGAGGATGGGACACACAGAGGATGGCACACACAGAGGATGGGACACACAGAGGATGACACACACAGAGGATGACACACAGAGGATGACACACACAGAGGATGGGACACACAGAGGATGACACACACAGAGGATGGGACACACAGAGGATGACACACACAGAGGATGGGACACACAGAGGATGACACACACAGAGGATGGGACACACAGAGGATGGCACACACAGAGGATGGGACACACAGAGGATGACACACACAGAGGATGACACACAGAGGATGACACACACAGAGGATGGGACACACAGAGGATGACACACACAGAGGATGGGACACACAGAGGATGACACACACAGAGGATGGGACACACAGAGGATGGCACACACAGAGGATGGGACACACAGAGGATGACACACACAGAGGATGACACACAGAGGATGACACACACAGAGGATGGGACACACAGAGGATGACACACACAGAGGATGGGACACACAGAGGATGACACACACAGAGGATGACACACAGAGGATGACACACACAGAGGATGGGACACACAGAGGATGACACACACAGAGGATGGGACACACAGAGGATGACACACACAGAGGATGACACACAGAGGATGGCACACACAGAGGATGGCACACACAGAGGATGACACACACAGAGGATGGGACACACAGAGGATGACACACAGAGGATGGGACACACAGAGGATGACACACACAGAGGATGACACACAGAGGATGACACACACAGAGGATGGGACACACAGAGGATGACACACACAGAGGATGACACACAGAGGATGACACACACAGAGGATGACACACACAGAGGATGGGACACAGAGGATGACACACACAGAGGATGGCACATACAGAGGATGGCACACACAGAGGATGGTGGTGACGTTCCTGAGAAGGGAGGGAGAACGCTCACTGAGGACCAGGAGATGCAGGCTCTGTGCTAAGCACACTCTCCATACAGCGACTGGCTCGCTGCTCAGCAGCCAGTGAGGCTGGCACTGACAGTAACCCCACTCTGCGGATGGGAGTGCAAGATGGAATCATTGAAAGGAAGTGGCCAGAGCACTCGGGTAAAAAGTGGCAGAACTGATCCAGATGAAAGCAGTGTGACTCCAAGGACTACGGAAGTAACCGCAGTGATTTCTTTTTAAAAAGAGACATTCTTCGTGAGTGCTGGAAACTGGATGGTGTGGATTTTAATAAAATCTATACTGTGAACATACTGAACATACTCTGGACTGTAGAAAAAGTTAACAAATGGGTTGTGTCTTGTATCGAAAATAAAATGATTACAAATTGAGAGTTTAGTAAGGCAGAAGTGAACGAAAAAAAAAAAAAAAAAAGTCAAAGGATTGTTAGGACCTAACCATCTATTCAGAAGCAGGGAAATGAAGCTGGAGAAGATTCTAATGAGGAGTCCTTACTACACCTTCCGTGGAATAAGCTACACAAATTTCCGAAGGAAGTCAAGCCCTCCACAAGGACCAGGTTTCTGTGTCCCCTCCACATACAAGGCGCCCGCCCTAAATGTCTGTCCTGAGATTCCTGTCTCCAGACTCTTAGGGTCCTGAGAAATTGCTACCCGTCTGTCTTCTCCAACAAAGAAAATCTTTCTACAGCATCGCGGGAAGATGGCCACGAACTCCCTCCCAGTGCTCACGTGTGTCCTTCAGCCCAGGTGCTGCCCACACGGCAGACAGACGCAGGGTGTGAGAGCACCGACCTGCTGAGGGCCTGCTCCTCAGAGACCCTGAGACTCCCACAGCACCCCGAGAGGGGGCGAGGGGTGACCCCCGCTTTACAGGTGAGGAAACAGAGCACGAAGAACTGGGCCCCGGCTCAAGGGCACAGCTGCCCTCTGGCCTGACTCCGCAGCGCTCCAGCACCTCCCTAAAGTGAATGAGCTCACAGACAAAGAAATGAGGAACCAGACATTAAACAGAAGTCACAATGCAGGTCAGCTGTTCGCACGGTGGCAAAGACACAGTACCAGCACTTCCAAGTGGAGGAAGTTTTGTGAAGTAGACCATTTTGTGGATGGGGGGGATCTAAATATTCAAAAATGTGCCTTACCTTGAGTGGAAACAGGCCTTTCTACAATATTCATCAGTTAGTCCTTATACCTTCTGAACTTACCAAACAGAATATTAGTCATCTTCTCTAAAATAATCTTTTACATATTCAAAAAGACAGTCACACCGTCTCATCTGAGCACAATGCCCCGCTCGTTAAGCCGCCGGAAAGTGAATGTGGTGGAGTTTGTGCCACTAGGAGGCTCCCTTGAGGTGCACTGTGAATTTGCAAATAATTTTTCTTTGATTTTTTTTTGTTCCTTTAAACAATGTCATATTTCACTTCAAATAAAAGTGAGATAGCATCGGATGCTAATGTAGGTGGGCAAATAATACACCATCACCCTTAATGCCACATTATACACGGCATGGGCAAATAGCAGACAGTCGTCCTCCTGCCACGTGGCGATAACCAGAAGTTACCCAGTGAGTTAAAGACATATACTGCCATTAGCATTCTTTTAATCTATCAGGAAGCTGTCAGGGGAAAAAGTGTGCTGATGCTCACAAGTCTTCAGTTTTTACTTTTGTAACTGCCAGATTAACTGAAGCTGTGGTACTCCTATCACATGGTACGTGCCAAAACATGCTTACAGCAATGAAACTCAAGTGCCTTATAATGTTTCAAACAACAAATACTTTAGGCAAACAAGATCTTATTTTTGAGTAGGCTGCTTAAGAAAAACAGAGTTGCCTCCAAACAGCCCTGCTTTCTGAGCTGCCACAGGCTGCTGATCACATTGCGAAGGAGGAAGAAAACATTCACTGCTGGAAGGAACTTGAAGAAGCCACCTGCCTGGACTGAGCAGGCCCGCAGGTCAGTACCAAGCAAGGGAGGAAGGCGTCCTCCCGCGGAGAGTGCCATCCAGCCCAGAACCGCCTACGTGTCTTCCAGTGTTTCAAGAGGGGCCACTGCAACTGAACTTGGTGGTAATATCACTTTCTTTTAGTTTCCAGTGAGATGAATGACTGCCCTGTAGTGAAGCCAACTCCTGGCTTTCGCTCGCTGTGTGCTGATGGTGGTAAAGCCTATTTTGAAAGCATCTTTTGGAAAATGTAAAAAGCAACCAATGGCAAAAACTCTTCTGGCCAAAAAAGGTAAGCAATAGTGCTTGCTGCTCAGATGGAGCCGCTACAACAGGTGCTTGGCAGCACAGCTGGCATCTGCAGCTTGGGTCGAGAGAGTGCTTCAGGCTTCAGCATGACTCTAACCTCTGCATGAAACGGCTTCAGATGCACTGCCAGCAGCCGTCACAGAAGCGTGTGCAGCGGTCTGACCTTACCGGTTTCTCCAGAGAAAGGGCCTTTCCGAGATACCCTGTCGACAAAGTCAGCGCAAGAAGACATGGAGCTCACTGGTTTTCCAGAGGTCAAGTCTAGCAGCGCTTGGCGAGGCGATGCTGAAGCCCTGCTCACTAGACTGAGGGAAACCAACTCTAAAAGGCCTTCCCCGGTGGCTCAGTCAGTACGTGGGAGAGCTGGGTTCGATCCCTGGGCTGGGAAGACGCCCTGGAGAAGAATGGCTGCCCCTCCAGCATTCTTGCCCGGAGAATCCCAGGGACAGAGGAGCCTGGCGGGCCACAGGCCACGGGGTCTGCAAGGAGTCTCGTGACTGAGAGACTACACCAACTGCACTCAAAAACCAAACGGCAGCGAGGAGCGGGGACTCCCCGGCGGGCTAGTGGTTAGGGCTCTGAGACGTCACTGCCGAGGCCCAGGGTCCAGGCTCAAGCTGCCTGGTCAGGATTAACTCCTGCCAGCGCTTGACAGACGCCTGACCACGTGGACAAGGTGTACTGTGCCTCTTAAGGCCCGACAGACACCGCTGGGCACTCCCACCCCGATCGCTGGGCGCGCCCACCCCGACCGCTGGGCGCTCCCACCCCGGCGGGGCATGGTGGCTGTCTCCAAGGAGAAGACTGCATCAAGACAACCACAAGCTGGAGGAGGGACTCCACAGGTTGGGGGCAAACTACCGACAGATTATGAAGGTCATTTCTGCTCAAACTGAAATATGGATTCAGCATCCTCCTCTACCAGACACAGACGGTACAATGCTGCACACCTTGCTAACAGTGGTCTCCACAGCTCCATGATGAAGGAAATCACGTAAGCTGAGCTAAGCGCAGAGTCAAGGGGAAACGTCCAGCTCCTCAGCCCAGCTTTCAGCCTGCTGTTCCACAGGTGAGACTCTGACCCCCTCGGCCGCAGGGGTCATGACGAGCCAGGCTTTTGGCGTGAGGCACGACGAAGAGAAGTTCGAGCAGGCGGACGGTCTTAAAGCAAGGCAGCATGCGTGCTGCCACGGCGAAAGCTGCTGCACACATTCAACTACTTTTTCAAGCTAAACAAAAGCAGCGTTCTTGCTGAAATTTATCTTGAGCACAATTAAACAGATCTCTTCACTTTATTTGTAAAATCTGAATGTATTAAAAAATTTTCAGGAAGTACTGGCATTAAAATGTGATCAATTTGTTAAAAAAAAAAAACATTTTTATGGTCCGTCTGTGGATGCAATCAGCTTACAATGGAGTATGATTAAATGCAAGGAGAATCTACGTTTACATGCATTGTTCTGGAGAAAACGGTTAAGAACTAGACGGCCCCTGGATTAACTCCTTCAGTCCCCTGCTCACCCAGAACACACTGTTCCCCCTGGGATCCAAATGCTTACACTCTGTGAGATCACCGTTTTCTGCCACTCGAATTTTTATTAATGCTGCTTTAAATCCTATCATTGTACACTCCGGCTTCCCAGTCATGCCACACTTTGGGTTTGTTCCAATCTTGCAACTTCTGTAGTGGAACTACCGCCTTAAAGTACACATGCGCTGCAGAAGGCCTGCTGCTGACACCCACCTGAATGGCTCCCAACACTAGCGGCCCTCGCCTCTCCACGCGAGAGCCAGCCCTGCAGCCCGACGCCCTGACCAGCTCTCCGCGCAAGGCCGGCGCCCGAGCTGCCCTGCCTCCCGCGAGCCACTGGCACGCAACGCCTTGCGGGCACGTGCTGGCAGTGTATGTCCTTCTTATGTGATTTAATTACGTATTCACAAGCCACAGAAATGTAAATGTGAAAGAAAAGAGAAAAAATGAGGTTACAAGCTTCAAAAGAGCTGCAAAAAACAAGACACCTGGGGGAAAAAAACAAAAACAAAGACTGTCAAAAAAGTAGGCGTGGGTGAAGCAGCTATATAAGGCTAAGGGAAAAAATCTGTACTCAGATTACTTCAAATGTATCTGGTTCTCACTTCACTTTAAAGAACTGGAAACGTGACTGTAGATGATGCGTTCAGTTCAGTTCAGTTCAGTCGCTCAGTCGTGTCCGACTCTTTGCAACCCCATGAATTGCAGCACACCAGGCCTCCCTGTTCATCACCAGCTCCCGGAGTTCACTCAGACTCACGTCGATCGAGTCCGTGATACCATCCAGCCATCTCATCCTCGGTCGTCCCCTTCTCCTCCTGCCCCCAATCCCTCCCAGCATCAGAATCTTTTCCAATGAGTCAACTCTTTGCATGAGGTGGCCAAAGTACTGGAGTTTCAGCTTTGGCNACTCACGTCCATCGAGTCCGTGATGCCATCCAGCCATCTCATCCTCGGTCGTCCCCTTCTCCTCCTGCCCCCAATCCCTCCCAGCATCAGAATCTTTTCCAATGAGTCAACTCTTTGCATGAGGTGGCCAAAGTACTGGAGTTTCAGCTTTAGCATCATTCCTTCCAAAGAAATCCCAGGGTTGATCTCCTTCAGAATGGACTGGTTGGATGTCCTTGCAGTCCAAGGGACTCTCAGGAGTCTTCTCCAACACCACAGTTCAAAAGCATCAATTCTTCGGCGCTCAGCCTTCTTCACAGTCCAACTTTCACATCCATACATGACCACAGGAAAAACCATAGCCTTGACTAGACGGACCTTAGTCGGCAAAGTAATGTCTCTGCTTTTGAATATACTATCTAGGTTGGTCTTCCTCTAATTTGGCCTTTCCTATCCAATCCATGACTGCCACAGACCTTAACACTTAATTCCCTGTCTTCTAAGGCTGTCAAAAGTGCTCTGCAGCTTGTCAGACTGTGATACTGTGTTCAAAGTGATAAAAATCAAGGCTGAAAATTTTGGCAGAGAATTTGAAACTACGACAATGACATAGCAGATGTGGAAAGGAACCAAATAGAAATTATATAGCTTAAAACTGTAATAATGAAAAAATTTAAAATCAGTGGATAGGTTTAACAATAAATTAAACATAGTTGAAGAAAGAAAAAATAAACTAGAAAATAGATCAGAAGAAAATGTTTAGACTGAAGCTTGAAGAGACCAAAGTATGGAAAGAACAGAGTGGAAAGAGACATGGATGATACAGCTAAACTAGTACCTAGATGAAAATTTATGACCTGAAATGGGTATGTCAGCAGTGAAGAACGGCTGAAAATGAATGAGAAAACATTTGTCTAAGGAAACTCAAATGAGGACATTAAAATAAATCCAGAGAAAGCAGAAGGAGGAAATAATAATATAAGAATAGAAATTAATGAAGTAGAAAATCGAGGCTCTGTCGACTGAAAAGTTGGTTTTTTGAAAATGCTAATAAAGATGATAAACCTCTGGCAAGACAATCGAGAAAGAAAGCAGGCATGAATAACTCATCTAAGGAATAGAATAGAGGTCCTGTAGACATTACAATAATAAGAGGATGTAAGTAACTATGTCAGTAAGCTTGACAAATTAGGAGAAAATTTGATAAATTCCTTGAAAAACATGACTGACAAAAGAATAAAAAGAAAATCTGAATCATTTTGTAACTGTTAAATTAATGTATTCAATGTATTCAAAAACACCAACAGCATTAGGAGGAAGGAAATTTAAAGGGCAATTTTATTTCTGAGTATAGATTCAGAAATTCTAAACAAAATCCAGCAATATATAAAACGGATAATCAGTTCAGTTGCTCAGTCATGTCCGACTCTTTGTGATCCCATGAATTGCAGCACGCCAGGCCTCCCTGTCCATCACCAACTCCTGGAGTTCACTCAGACTCACGTCCATCCAGCCATCTCATCCTCTGTCATCCCCTTTTCCTCCTGCCCCCAATCCCTCCCAGCATCAGAGTCTTTTCCAATGAGTCAACTCTTCGCATCAGGTGGCCAAAGTACTGGAGTTTCAGCTTTAGCTTCATTCTTTCCAAAGAACACCCAGGACTGATCTCCTTTAGAATGGACTGGTTGGATCTCCTTGCAGTCCAAGGGACTCTCAAGAGTCTTCTCCAACACCACAGTTCAAAAGCATCAATTCTTTGGTGCTCAGCTTTCTTCACAAAGAATTTTCCACAGTTTATTGTGATCCACACAGTCAAAGGCTTTGTCAGTTCATAAAGGAATGTAAGTTTGCTCCAGGAAAGAAATACAATTAAGATTTTATTTAAAAAGGGAACTCTTATGGAGTATCTTCTGTATGGGCTGGTCTAGTGATAGGTTTTACTGGAGCTAAATAGTATTTAACCAATAAGGAAATTGAAACTTGGAGATTTGTATATAGTATGCGTTATAGATAACATATTTGACATTCAAAATCAGGTTTGATGGACTTCATAAATGATTCCTAATTACTAAACTGATATTCAAAGGTGACAGCCAC
This sequence comes from Oreotragus oreotragus, assembly GCA_006410675.1. Lineage (NCBI taxonomy): Eukaryota > Metazoa > Chordata > Mammalia > Artiodactyla > Bovidae > Oreotragus > Oreotragus oreotragus. Next base: position 31,871 of record SJYX01000530.1, on the reverse strand, counting down.
TTTGGTGTAAGCTATTTTTTAATTTTAAAGCTATTTTTTGTTTATTGGGGTATAGTTGCTTTACAATGTTGTGTTAGTTTCTGTTGCACAATGAAGTGTGTCAGTCATATGGATACTTATAACCTCTTCTTCTTGGACTTCCCTCCTAGCTGCCTCCCCAAATCCCACCTGTCTCGGTCATCACAGAGCCCTGAACTGAGTTCCCTGCACTATACAGTAGGATGCTGACCATTTGANCTCCAACTCTCATATCCATACATGACTACTGGAAAAACCATAGCCTTGACTAGACGGGCCTTTGTTGGCAAAGTAATGTCTCTGCTTTTGAGTATGCTGTCTAGGTTGGTCATAAATTTCCTTCCAAGGAGTAGGCGTCTTTTAATTTCATGGCTGCAGTCACCATCTGCAGTGATCTTGGAGTCCCCCCAAATAAAGTCTGACACTGTTTCCCCATCTATTTCTCATGAAGTGATGGGACTAGATGCCATGATCTTCATTTTCTGAATGTTGAGCTTTAAGCCAACTTTTTCACTCTGCTCTTTCACTTTCATCAAGAGACTTTAGAGTTCCTCTTCACTTTCTGCCATAAGGGTGGTGTCATCTGCATATCTGAGGTTATTGATATTTCTCCTGGCAATCTTGATTCCAGCTTGTGCTTTTTCCAGCCCAGCATTTCTCATGATGTACTCTGCATAGAAGTTAAATAAGCAGGGTGACAATATACAGCCTTAACATACTCCTTTTCCTATTTGGAACCAGTCTGATGTTCCATGTCCAGTTCTAACTGTTGCTTCCTGACCTGCATATAGGTTTCTCAAGAAGCAGGTCAGGTGCTCTGGTATTCCCATCTCTTTCAGAATTTTCCACAGTTTATTGTGATCCACATAGTCAAAGGCTTTGGCATAGTCAATAAAGCAGAAATAGATGTTTTTCTGGAACTCTCTTGCTTTTTCGATGATCCAGCGGATGTTGGCAATTTGATCTCTGGTTCCTCTGCCTTTTCTTAAACCAGCTTGAATATCTGGAAGTTCACGGTTCACGTACTGTTGAAGCCTGGCTTGGAGAATTTTGAGCATTACTTTACTAGCGTGTGAAATGCGTGCAATTGTGCAGTAGTTTGAACATTCTTAAGGATAACACATCCAGACAAATGTGGGTTTATTTTAAAAATGCAAGGTTGCCTTAACACTAAAGTTTATCCATGTAGTCACCAATATTTATTAACAAAGAAGGAAATGTTATTATCTCAATAGTTATAGGAAGAAAAAAGAATTTGATAAAATTCAGCATTTACTAATAAACAGAATAAAGTATAAGGATTGAAAAAAGGAAATCAAATGATCATTATACCTGGATGATATGATTGTGTATGTAGCAAATAAATAGGAATTTATAAACTGTGAAGATTGCTGAATTAGTTTTGCAAGGTTTCTCAATGCATGGTAAATATGTAAAATTTAATTGAATTTCTCTCAATATATCTATAGGTATATGCCACATATAAGTAACCCTATTTTCAAAACTTCAAAAGTATCAAATGCCTAGGAATAAATATCACTAAAATATGCTCAAGACCTCTGTATGGAAAATCATAAGGTATTATTGCGATAAAGAAGACCAAAATAAATAGAAATATATCATGCTCATGAATTGAGAACTTCAATATTGTAATGATGTCAATAAGTCCCAAATTATCTATAGATTCATGGCATTGCCAATTAAAAATCAATGGATTTTGTTTTTGAAACTGCTAACCTAATTCTGTAGTTTATAGGAATATACAGAGGGCCAAGACTAACCAAGGCTCACTTAAAGAAGAACAAGGAAGGCCTTGCTCTTCTGGATATGAAGATATGTCATATATTTAATGTTACCAGAATAAAGACAGATGCGTAGGTATCGGATCCGAAGAGAGAGCCCTGAGGAGGCACACTCACCCTTAGGTGGACGTGTGAGTGTTGGCAAAGGTAGTATTGTTGTTTCCCCAAAATGATCTTTTGAAAAAGGTACTGAGTCAAACAGCTTCCTCAGTGATTCAGCAGGTAAAGAATCCTCCTGCAGTGCAGGAGACATAGGAGACATGGGTTTGATCCCTGGGTCAGAAAGATCCCCTGGAGGAGGAAATGCCAACCCACTCCAGTATTCTTGCCTGGAGAATTTCATGGACAGAGGAGCCTGGTGAACTACAGTCCATGGGGTTGCAAAGGCAGACATGACTGAGCCACTGAGTGTGCGTACGCACACACACACATAAACACACACACACACACACACACACACACACCCAAGTCAAACACTGCTTTCTGCACTTAGTTTCTCAGGAAGAGAAAGTTCTGATGGTCTGATTGTCCCTCAACCCAACAAACTCCCTTGCTCTGCCTGGGATTCTCAGCATCCCTCCTGTCTGCTAGTCATAAGTGCAAAACAGGTTGACAAGCATGGGACCTTTTTCTTTTGGTTAAAGAGCATACTCTTCCTGGAGCTGCTTCTAGTGAAAGGTGGTCAGAGAGAGCTGTGGTTTGGCTTTGTGAGACCTCTAACTCTTGGGGGCATCAGGTCAGACAAGAGGTGTGTTCTAGTGGAAGATCTGAATGGTACAAATAGGAGGTTGTACATCCACTTGATTAAGCCTAGCCTTTTTCTTAAACTGCTTGCTTTTTCATCCTCTGTAATTCATTTACTCATTTTTCAATTCATGATTGGTCTTGCTCCATATTCCCAGGTGGTACTGTGCTTTTTATGTCATTGTTCATTGGCGGCCTATCTGTGTTAGTGTTGTTGGAGGTGTTAGGGAGTTCATTTTTTATCCTATTCATACATTCCATTTTCCTCTTGGTTATTTCTTGGTATATGTCTGTGTGTGAAAAATTGATGCTTTTGAACTGTGGTGTTGGAGAAGACTCTTTAAAGTCCCTTGGACAGCAAGGAGATCCAACCAGTCCATCCTAAAGTAAATCAGTCCTGAATATTCACTGGAGGACTGATGCTGAAGCTGAAAGTCCAATACTTTGGCCACCTGATGCGAAGAACTGACTCATTTGAAAAGATCCTGATGCTGGAAAAGATTGACCGCAGGAGGAGAAGGGGACGACAGAGGATGAGATGGCTGGATGGCATCACTGACTCAGTAGACATGAGTTTGAGTAAACTTTGGGAGCTGGTGATGGACAGGGAGGCCTGGCGTGTTCCAGTCCATGGGGTCACAAAGAGTCGGACACAAGTGAGCGACTGAACTGAGCTGATGTGTGTGTTATGTCGCATTCATTTACGGCTGGCTCGGTCTTTGTTGCTGCTTGTGGGCCTCTCATTGAAGTGGCTTCTCTTGTTGTGGAGCAAGATTCTAGGTGCGTGGGCTTCAGTACTTGCAGCCCATGGGCTCAGTAGCTGTGCTGCAGCTGAGTCCCCTGCATTGGCAGGTGGCTTCTTAACCACTGGACCCCAGGGAAGTCCCATGTTTTATATCTTACAGAACATTTCTCAAGAACTGGAATTAAGCTGTGATGTCAAACACAGTCATTCATTTGAACCTCTTTTCTTTGTAGGTCAAATCACTGGACAATGCCACGTGCTTTGTGGACAGTGTGGGTCTGGGCCGTAATCAGCGTGTCCACGGAAGGAGCCTCTGGTCAGGCTTCTTCTCTGTCTTGTGACTCAACTGGTGTTTGCGATGGCCATTCCAGATCTTTAAACTCCATCCCCTCTGGTCTCACGGCAGGTGTGAAAAGCCTTGACCTGTCCAACAACGAGATCACCTATGTCGGCAACAGAGACCTGCAGAGGTGTGTGAACTTGAAGACTCTGAGGCTGGGGGCCAATGAAATTCACACAGTGGAGGAAGATTCTTTTTTTCACCTGAAGAATCTTGAATATTTGGACTTATCCTATAATCGCTTATCTAACTTATCATCCTCCTGGTTCAGGTCCCTTTATGTCTTGAAATTCTTAAACTTACTGGGAAATTTATACAAAACACTTGGGAAAACACCTCTTTTTTCTCATCTCCCAAATCTGCGGACCCTGAGAGTAGGAAATAGTAACAGCTTCACTCAGATTCATGAAAAGGATTTCACTGGACTGACTTTTCTTGAGGAGCTTGAGATCAGTGCTCAGAATCTGCAGATATATGCGCCAAAGAGTTTAAAGTCAATCCACAACATTAGCCATCTGATTCTTCATCTGAAGCAGCCTGTTTTACTCCTGGACATTCTTGTAGATATTTTAAGTTCCTTAGATTATTTAGAACTGAGAGATACTAATTTGCACACTTTCTATTTTTCAGAAGCATCCATCAGTGAAATTAACACATCAGTTAAAAAGCTTATATTTAGAAATGTGCAATTCACCGATAAAAGTTTTGTTGAAGTTGTCAAACTGTTTAACTATGTTTCTGGGATCTTAGAAGTAGAGTTTGATGACTGTACCCATGATGGAATTGGCGATTTTAGAGCACTGACTTTGGACAGAATTAGATACCTAGGTAACGTGGAGACGTTAACAATACGGAAGTTGCATATTCCACAGTTTTTCTTATTTAATGATCTGAGTAGTATATATTCACTCACAGGCAAAGTTAAAAGAGTCACGATAGAAAACAGTAAGGTTTTTCTGGTTCCTTGTTTACTTTCACAACATTTAAAATCGTTAGAATATTTGGATCTCAGTGAAAACTTAATGTCTGAAGAAACCTTGAAAAACTCAGCCTGTGAGCATGCCTGGCCCTTCCTTCAAACCCTGGTTTTAAGGCAGAATCGTTTGAAATCACTAGAAAAAACTGGAGAACTTTTGCTTACTCTGAAAAATCTGAATAACCTTGATATCAGTAAGAATAATTTTCTTTCAATGCCTGAAACTTGTCAGTGGCCAGGAAAAATGAAACAGTTGAACTTATCCAGCACAAGGATACACAGTTTAACCCAGTGCCTTCCCCAGACCCTGGAAATTTTAGATGTTAGCAACAACAATCTCGATTCATTTTCTTTGATTTTGCCGCAACTCAAAGAACTTTATATTTCCAGAAATAAGTTGAAGACTCTACCAGATGCCTCCTTCTTACCCGTGTTATCAGTTATGAGAATTAGCGGAAATATAATAAATACTTTCTCAAAGGAACAACTTGATTCTTTTCCCCAGCTGAAGGCTTTGGAGGCCGGTGGCAACAACTTCATTTGCTCCTGTGACTTCCTGTCCTTCACACAGGGACAGCAGGCACTGGCCCGTGTCCTGGTCGACTGGCCAGATGGCTACCGCTGTGACGCTCCCTCGCACGTGCGGGGCCAGCGGGTGCAGGACGCCCGGCTCGCCCTTTCTGAATGCCACAGGGCGGCCGTGGTGTCTGCCGTGTGCTGTGCCCTCTTCCTGTTCCTCCTGCTCACGGGGGCGCTGTGTCACCGTTTCCATGGGCTGTGGTACATGAAGATGATGTGGGCCTGGCTCCAGGCCAAGAGGAAGCCCAGGAAGGCTCCCCGCGGGGACCTCTGCTACGACGCCTTCGTGTCCTACAGTGAGCGGGATTCCTACTGGGTGGAGAACCTCATGGTCCAGGAGCTGGAGCACTTCGACCCTCCCTTTAAGCTGTGTCTTCATAAGCGAGACTTCGTCCCTGGCAAGTGGATTATCGACAACATCATTGACTCCATTGAAAAGAGCCACAAAACCATCTTTGTGCTTTCGGAGAACTTTGTGAAGAGCGAGTGGTGCAAGTATGAGCTGGACTTCTCCCATTTCCGTCTCTTTGATGAGAACAATGATGCTGCCATTCTGATTCTGCTGGAGCCCATTGACAAGAAGGCCATTCCCCAGCGCTTCTGTAAGCTGCGGAAGATCATGAACACCAAGACCTACCTGGAGTGGCCCACGGATGAGACTCAGCAGGAAGGGTTTTGGTTAAATTTGAGAGCTGCCATAAGGTCCTAGGATCCTTCATTCAGGGTCAGTCTTGGTCTGGTGGTGGTCCTTCTATCACTAGTTATAACTGAGTCCATTCTGACTCAATTATATGTAAACCATCCAGTGAATATTCATTGGAAGAACTGATGCTGAAGCTGAAGCTCCAATACTTTGGCCACCTGATGTGAAGAACTGACTCACTGGAAAGACCCTGATGCTGGGAAAGATTGAGGGCAGGAGGAGAAGGGGATGACAGAGGATGAGATGGTTGGATGGCATCACTGACTCAGTGGACGTGAATTTGAGCAAGCTCCAGGAAACAGTGAAGGACAGGGAAGCCTGGCGTGCTGCAGTCCATGGGGTTGCAAAGAGTTAGACAGAATTTAGCGACATAACAACAGCCATATATAAACTATATGAATGAAGACCTGCTTACTAAAATGACTAAAACTGTTCAAATTTTGTCCAGAGTGCTGTTTTATAAAAACTGCTACCAAATTGGAAAAACATGGTTCTAGGCTTTTATTTATCCTATGAGACAGTCATGATCATAGGATAAATAAATGTGAATTATCTGTGGCAGAAATGAATAGATTCTAGGTGACTTTCCATCGGCTTTCTGCCAGGGGACTCATCCATGTCTGAAGAGGGTGCTCTTTGTCCCCCAGCTGTCCCTTCTGTGTGTGACTGCCCTCAGGAGCAACAAGACAAAATGTTAAAGTCCTTCAGCCAAATGTATTCTCAGAAAAAAAAAAAAAAAAGTGCTGTTTTGTGTCCCCATTAAGCTTTACAGGATACTAAAATACCTCGAGGGTATATTTTAAAATGAACTGTGTGTGTCTTTCTCAGTATTTGAAAAGTTTCTCCAGCCATAGTTAACTTGAGAGAGGGTATATAACCCAAGATGCAGTAAGTTATGTGTTTCTGTGGAAATGAAGCTAATGAAATAAATACTCAGTTTTGAAGAATTTTAAAGCAGTCTCCTATATTCCCTGATGCTGATCTTCAGCCTTTAGTTATGTGCGAAGTTCTCATTAGTGTCTGCTCCCTTTTTTCTTCTTTTAAAAAGTCTTGTTTCTAATTCTAAAAAGGGCTCTCTTTTTTTCTTTCTGAAATGTTATAGAAGTATGTGTGAGCTAAATAAATTTTTAAGCAAGCATCGACCTAGAGGCTCCTCACAATGACTCAAAAATATCTGATACACAATGATTTAAAAGAAAGATACTACTTCCATATGTTAATTTTTAGAATCTAGATAATAAGGCATTAAATGAATGCATTAAATTTAAAAGCAAGGAGCTGTTTATGGATTCTGTGCAACTCTCTTAGTAAGCTGGGAACCATGTGTGAAGGAAGTGACCTTGCTTCATCTTCAGCCAGAACTGGGTCTGTGTGGTTGGTTTACCAGAGTCTGAAGTCAGAAAGCCCTGGGTTAGGACAAGTGCATGTTTGGGTAAGTCAGTCTGACTGCAGATATTTCCCTGTCACAAAGACAGGGTAGTAATGAATCCATCAGCGGGTCCTGTGTCGAGACCGATGTGCAGCAGAGTCAGTGAAGCACTGGGTGTGTACCCCGGGGTGCTGTTCAGGCCGAGAAGGCAAGAGGACCATGCCTGCAAGAATGGAGACCCGGATGCCCACACAGGCCGACAGGTGCCTGTGGCAGATGTTAGCGATTATTGTTTTCCAAGGAGTGATTCATCTCATTATATATCATGGTTTGTAAATGAACATTTTTGTGCTATAGGTCCTAGCAGGGATCTCGGGTATATTTTCTGTTGTTTGCAGAAAGTTATACCAAAGAAGTAAGTTCATAGAGTGCATAGGTTTTAGTCCTTGGGAAACCCACAGGGTGGGTTCTTCTCTCTTAAAACTCCTGGGAGCATGCAACGGAGGAGACAGTAGCCAGCCTAATAAAAAACAGACATGTTCAGGAAGAGGAAACTAGAGATGCCACATAAGCCAAACACAAAATGGACTTTTTGCTTTACTTCTCTATTTCCTCCATAAGTATAATGTTGTCATGAGAACCAGACAAATTTAACATGGACGTGATCTGTAGATTTAATTTCAATAATTTAAACAGCAACAGAAAGAGCTTCATAGTTAACTGATAGATCTAAAATAAGTTTTTGAAAAGAATCTTTATTTTTCTCATTACAAATGTTAAACTGTAGAAATTTTGGAAAAGAAACTACAGATATAAAAGAAAGAGTCAGCTCTTATCCCTTCACCTTGAGCTAACTGCTGGTAACTGGATAGGTTAGTGCGCTCCATAATTTTTTCAATGTGTACATACATTTTACTTCATAAAACTGAGATTAGATTTTACATGCTTAAACTGTATAAAGAAAATAGCTTCTCTCTCTTTTTTTTTCTTGATCTAACATTTCTAAGCTCTGAAGTTCAGTCACAATTCCATGCAGACATCTGTTGGTTTACTTGCTCAGAGTTCTAAAGGGTCATCATGGAGCTCTCCATAAAAATAAGTGGCAAATACCCCAGAGGTTGAATACATCAGAGATCAAATACAACAGAGGTCATTTAAGGACTCTTGTACAGAAGAGAAACTAAGTTTTAGTTGCTGTTTATCCAGCTTCGAAGTGGTTTGTCAATACCCAGTTCAAGAATCTTGTTTTATCTCTTTAACCTTGCACATGGCTGGTATGTAATATATAAGGAATTGTTGAAATGTCTGCTGAGTAGGGAAATAAACTAGAGTTAAATCTTCTAATAATCTGGATGATGAGCCGGTTGTCATACTGAAGCATTGAGTAGTTTCAAGAAGGAAAATTACCAACAGGTAGAAATTTTAATGTGAGGGACTTCCTTGGTGTTCCTGTGGTTTAGAATCCACCTTCCAACGCAAGGGATGTAGGTTTGATTCCTGGTGGGGCAATTAAGATCCCATATGCCTCGGAGCAACTAAGCTTCTGCCCTGCAACTGGAGAAAGCCTATGTATTGCAATGAAGACCTGGCACAGCCAAAAAAAAATCTTAATGTGAGACCTCATCATTATAACTATGATGAAATTTTGTATAAAACACATTGGCAAAATTGTTTAAAATTTTATTAAGTATGATTGATTTATAATCTTAATTTCTGCTGCACCGCAAAGTGACTCAGTTATACATATATGTACATTCTTTTTCATATTCTTTTCCATTATGATTTATCACAGAATACTGAATATAGTTCCCTGTGCTATACAGTAGGACCTTGTTGTTTATCCACACTATATATAATAGTCTGCATCTGCTAATCCCAAACTCCCAATCCAATGGTTACCTGGCCCCCCTCCCGATTGGCAACTGCAAGTCTGTTCTCTGTGCCTGCGAGTCTGTTTCATGGACCAGTTCATTTGTGTCATATTTTAGATGCCACATATAAGTGATATCACAGGATATTTGCCTTTCTGATTTACTTCACTCAGTAGGATAATCTAGGTCACCTGTGTTGCTGCAATGTGTTGCCAGTATTTTGGCAATAGATGTGTTTCCTTTTTACTTCATTCAAGTGTTGCAGATGTCTGGTGTGATGTATAGTGGTGACTATTTAGTAAATGACCAGTAATTTAAAATGAATTAATTCGATGGAGTTCGACATGGTAATACCATTCTTAGGTTAGTTTGTCCAGACTTGTCTTCTCAGTTCTGTTCATTTTTTCTTTCTTGTTGGATTGGTTCATTTGTTCCGCAGATGTTTACTGGTGCCTCTTATGTGTCCGGTGCTGCCCAAGTGCTACAAAGATAGTAGGAAGCGAAACATACAGTCCTCTGTCTTCATGGAGAGGGAGACAGTAGACAAATGAGTCTAGGATGTGATTTCAGGTGCTGGGACGGAAATGAAGACAGTATGGCCATGGGAGGAGTGTGTGTGTGTCTAAGTGTAAACAGAGTGGCTCAGGAGAGAGGGACGCTCTCCCTCAGTCACCCGTGGGCTGAGTGTGCGGCAGCCCCAGGGGACCCCACGTGGCTCCGGCCCATTGTGTGGATGGCAGCACCCAGCGCTAGAGGTTTTGAGAGTGATCACTAATGGAAGGGCTCTGTGGTACCAAAGTTGCCACGGGATAACGAGAACAGAGAACAGAAACGACCGTGTCCTTAAACCATAGATTTAATGACTCTACTTCTTTGAAGATGTTGAAATGATAAGACGGCATTTGTTATAACTCAATAAAATTGTATGTGAGAAGCACTCTGAAGACCTCTGAAACCCATCCCAGGTGAGATCACTGTAAGCCAGACTCGGGATGGGATGTCCACGTTGGGTGGTACCAAATGTGCCACAAGCGAGGATGAGAAAATGGTTGTAATCGGAAAGATGCAAAGCCTGTGTTTATTCCATTGCTCAGCTTCTGTTTAAATTCTTTCCACACAGACCCGGTGCCAGTTTTTATTCAGTTCTCTCAATTCTTGCGATCTCTAAAAATTAAAAGAGTATTAGAAAATATTTCAACATGCAGTACATTGCTTCTGGGGTAAGCGTGCCATGCTATTCCAGCCCTAGTGAATAGTTAATGCCTTGGACGATTCCGATTACCACAGGTTGCCAGGCCACCAGATAACGAAGCCAATCCAGGATCTGTCCGTATAAAAAGTGTGTGCGCTCCCAGCTGAATCTCAGTTAAGGAGGTTGCTCTACATCTAGCCACGTAGCAGAAATAGTCATTGTTATTTATACTACATCTAATTTCTAAAAGTAAAATGGTCTTACAATAAAACCCCCAAATATAATCCTAAACAAGAATAAAAGGTAAGGGTCACATCCTGAAAGAAAGAGGAAGCGGGGAATGATGAGCTTGGAAAACCAAGGACAATGAAAACTACCATTCAGCAAGCAAAAACAGCTCTGGGCTATTCTGCCATGGTTCATCAGAGGGAGCTCATTGCATGTTAAAAGGAAGACATTAGTTCACTGATAATACATATCCTATCCTGGCCCCTCGGCTAGACTGTGCTGAGGGAACTTCATACGTAATATCTCTATTGGCTGTGTTATACACGGAAAGGCAGACTTTTCATACGTAGCATTTATCTTACACTGAATCTCAATGAGGAGGGCATGTGTTTCTTTAGCTGCCTTAGAAGAATGATGCTTGTTGTTAGGATGTTCCATTCAAAAACACAGTTCTGTATTTCACAGAAGAAAAAGTACACGTAATATTCAAAAGTTTACTCTCTCAAGACCATTTCGTTCTCTCAAAGAAACCAATTGTCTTTTATTATTTAAATGATTGTTAAGGTGACATTTACGATCACGTTATCACCCATTTTATAACAAAGACGCATCTACTGAGGTTTCACAAGTGAGTTATTAACCAAAAGCTGTTCTGGCCTCAGCCTAGTGCGGAGAGAAGGTGCCTGCCGTGGCTGTTCTTGGCTGGGTCCTGAGAGAAGAGCCAGCTGGGAGGGGGCTGGTTCTCTGTGCCGGCGCGTGGCTCTGAGACCCAGGGCCCACCTGCGATGCCCCCCTTCGGTTCTACTGGCACGGCTTCCCTTGACTTGCAGTTCTCAGCCACGGGGGCCTTTCTGCAGACAGCCATCGGTGAAACTGCACAGTTAGGGTTGGTGAAGACTCAAGGGGGCAGGGATGGGGGGATCTCCTTTAGCACTGTGAAATTCAGGTGACTGGAACTCAGAAGGAATACGCTAAGTCCCCTGCATATGAGTGAGTTCTGTTCAGGGAGGGCTTTCATAAGTCCAACAAAGTAATCTAGGTACCCAACCAACATCATTGCCTATATACTGTACTTTTCACACAAATAACACATAAAAATCAGGCAAACAAAACAAATGACACATTTTTAATCTTACAGTACCATGAAAAGTACAGTAGCACAGTACGATAGCTGAACAGACACAGGAGCTAACTTACATGACTGGACATGCGAATGCACGTTCCCATCTCTGGAAGGTCACGACTTGGAGGTTCATACCTAGGGGACTGACTGTAGGAAGGCTGCTGCTGAGGGAGCTAAGAGGGAGTTCCGGCAGGCTGTGGCCATCCCCTCAGGGCCCTTCCACTTAAGGGGGATGCATTTTAGATCTGTTTACCCCCCTGGGCAGGTTGGGTAGAGGGCCAAGGCTTGCAGTCAGCGCTGGAGGGGGATACTCCCTTCCTGTGACCTTAATGAGATGTGAGTTTATCTGGTCGGGGGTCCCTGCTGTTTATAAAAATCCTGTTGTTTTCATTCACTGACCAAATCTGTAATAGGTCTTCACTCCTTTCAATATTATTATTACTTAGGTTAGCCTAAGGAAAGATGAGCTATAGCAAGGAATTAAAGAAGCCCAAATTCAGGGAGAAAAACCCTACTCATTTCTGGAAATAATACAATTTGGTACACTTTAAGAATACTTTTCTATATTCTAGTTCACAGTTGCGGCTTTTAAATTTTCTATTCTATTTTCCTCCCCATCCACTCATCTTATCCACCCGTTATTTATCATCTGTCTGCCTACTTATCTTATCCTTCCATATATTCATATTATCTATATTTGCAATGTCCCATTGGCAATCCACTCCAGTATTCTTGCCTGGAGAATCCCATGGACGGAGAAGCCTAGTAGGTTACAGTCCACGGGGTCGCAAAGAGTCGGACGCGACTGAGCGACTTCACCTTCACCTCATCACATTTTCACTAAAACCCTTCTAGTGGAATAAGTGGAATACAAAGAGTAGAATGTATCTTTTTTGGCATTTAACTTAGCTAGAATAGTAACACAGACAAGGGCAAGAAAAGGGACAAGTCACTTTGAAATAGGTAGTTAGGGAAAACAGTGTTTTCTGCTGTACCTGTAGTGAGGATAAGGAAAGTTTAAAGAATGTATCACCAGAAAATAATATTTCATAACTTCATAAAAAGGATACGGGTTATTGATCATCCTCTTCAAATCGACCTTTTCTTTGCAGTAAGGGCACGTCTGCTTTTTACCAACAATACACCAACCTCGGATGCAGAATTCATGAAAGCTTAGGGATCTTGTTAGGGAAGCTTCTGGATACTGAAGGGCAAGGTCTACTTCATGACGATGTGATGGAGGTGATCCCAGCTGTTGGGTGGAGTGGTGGAGGCAGAAATGGGTCTCGGTCATGACTTGGGCGTGTCCATTGCTTTCCTAGAGCCTCTGCAGGACAATGGAGCCTCCAAGGACAGTGAGCTTGAAGTCAAAGCTTATGACTGAGGAGTTTACTGATCTTCTTAGCCTTACATGTTCTGACCTCAGATTCTGTGATTAACTTAGACAAAGAATGTGGGTGTGCTTTTTTTACAGGATGTCCTATGTAAACATATCCTCGCTTTTTGTGCATTTCTCTGCATTTATCATAGCATCTCCCTGTTTGGCTTTTTGGGCATCTACCCATTACCATCTGTGTAATGAGATTAGACAAGTTCAAATTATTTGTGGTCAGATATTTGTACAGATATTTCTATTAGCTTCATAAGTTTTGGCTCAAGTTTTTATTACTGATAAGGAGCCAGTTATTTTGAAATAGAATATATAGAATCTAGGCACTTAGAGATTCATTTGTATACAATCCCTTGTACAGAAAGATGGATGTTTTGTCCCCAAAGTTGACAGTGAACCATATGTTTTCCCTCAGCACCAGGGACCGAGTCCTACAGAGCCTGAGTCAAGTCAGCCTGCGTCATGACTTTCTGTGTGCTTACATCTCTCTCCTGGGCAATGTGCTCCCTGTGGGACTCACTCACCTCTGTGCTCAGCACCTTCAGCAGTGCCTCAGTGCCTGTTTGGGGGCTTCCCAGGTGGCCCTAATGGCAAAGAATCCACCTGCCAATGCAGGAGATGCAAGACTCAAGTTGGATCCCTGGGACAGAAGGATCCCCGGGAAATGTCAGCCCACTCCAGTATTCTTGCCTGGAGGATTCCCTGGACAGAGGAGCTACACTCCATGGGGCCTCAGACAGTTGGACATGACTGAGCAACTGAGCACACACACACACACACACACACACACACACACACACACACACACGCGCGTGCCTATTTATTGAATGAATATTTGAATGAATCATTCAAAACCAATTACTACTGCAAACTTACTTTCCTCAGGTTCCACAGCTTATAGATTTGAATAGGATCATTAACTGGGGCTTTCCTGGTGGCTCTGTGGTGAAGAATCCGCCTGCCAGTGTAGGAGATGCAGGTTCAAACCCTGGGCTGGGAAGATCCCCTGGAGAAGGAAATGGCAACCCACTCCAGTATTCTTGCCTGGGAAATCCCATGGACAGAGGAGCCTGGTGGGCTACAGGCCATGGGGTCACAAAAAGAGCTGGATATGACTTAATGACTAAACAACAAACACAATGATTAACTATGAGATTCATCGTGTTGATTTATTTCTATAGTCATTGATCCCAGTGTGGCTTTCCCTGATCTGCTACCACACCCATGTGGAGACAATCAAGGCCAAGTAGATGATTCCTCGGTATTAGATAGGTGTGCGACCAAGAGTTCCCGTTCTTTTATGTTCTTGGAACTGGGGTCACTTTTGCATGTTTGGGTTAACATAAAGTGTATTATAACAAAGATACTGAGTCAAAACCTGTACAGTTCGTCATTCAAAAGAGCTGGAGTATAGCCCCATATCCTCCAGGTATGGCATTCAGGGCTCACTGAGCAAGCATTGAGATCTCCTCTTTAATATCCCCTTTTATCTTCAGAATCTCATATGAAAAGCCTTTACCCCAGCTGAATTTCTGCAGAGCAAGACTCAGATTCCCACCCCTTGTTAACATGATTCATGCTTGCCCACTCCTTGCTAATATGACTCATGCTAAAATGGGCCGTTAATAATACTCCCTGCAAAGCAAGTTTGCAGGTGACTACATTTTCGATTACACATGCACACATGTACAACAATCCCTAAGGGCTTTTAAAGGTGGAGAGAGAAAATATTTCCACTTGCAAATGGCAGAAGGGGCTCTGTTCCAACATTTGAAAACTAAATCATATTTAAAACTAGGACCAGACTTGGAAAATTTCTACTAAGAATGATAGGTTTTTGGGAAATGCATCACACTGAAAAACCACATAGAATCCCACATGGGATATCTTTGTATTTCTTACCTTAAAATGTTAAGACTTAAATGTTGGAGTAAAGGCTCCTATCACATTTCAGATGCATTTGGCCCAGTTTTTTTACTCTCAGGATTGAATAAATGGAATCTGTCCATATTAAACAGAATCAAATTATGAGTGCTGCACGTCTGTGGTATTACTGAGTTCGGTGGGCTTCAGAGGCAAGAGGCAGATGGTTTTATCACCTTATAATGCCAGAGCTGTGGACTGACGGAGTGTACAGCAATATTATAAAATTGATATTGTACTATAAAATAAAGATAAACGAGGCCTTCTTTCCCTTGTATTAAGAGAAGAGTTAAAATACTGATTGTTGGTCAATGCAAACACAACTGTGGTATCCAGAGTTACGTGCTCAGGCAGTGCAGCCTGCGTGGCTCAGGGCTCTTGAAGCCAGCATCTTTCAGCACATGGAGCCCTTCCTCACTGTTGCTGGAGTCCCAGAGGGTGCTGGTTTCCAGGGCCAGGCTGGTCGGGCCCCTAAAGATCCCTCCATTGGTGGATAGTGATTTGGGGCACAACCCATAGGCCAGGGAATCAAATGGTCCAAGAACCATGTGCTCCTGTTTTGGTCCCTTCCTGTATAATTTAAGGTGTCCTCTTTTCAAGACCAAAGCTGATACTTGGCTTTCCTCATCACCACTGTTGACACAAGCAGGTTCCTGAGAATTATTTCCAGGCAAAACACACCACCATTAATACCGTAGATGTGCAGCACTCATGATTTGATGCTGTTTAATCTGGACAGATTCTATTTATTCAACCCTGAGAGTAAAAAACTGGACATTGTCCTTCTTGTTCTTGTGAGATTCAGACAAGGGCTCCGCCAGGCAGAGCTCTGCCCTGCAGCTGAAACTGCACTCTCCTCCTCACTCCCCACGCTCTCTTCCCCGGTCCTCACTGGCTACCTGTGTGCTTAAGGCTTCACCGGCTCTCCCAGCCAGCCTCTGCTCAGATGCTGCGGCCCTCCTGTCTGTGTGGCCTGAAGACTCCTTTTAAAAAAGAAATTACTGGGGGAGGAGGAGAGTGGGGAGGAGGACGGAAAGAGGTTTACCACCTACTAACTAAGAGCAGTTCATTATTCATCAGGGATCGGAGAGTCTCAGTAAGAAAATGGACCGGAGCATAAAGGCTTGGGGTTTGGGGAAGGGAGCTAAGAAAGGCAGAAGGAAGTGGGGAGCAGGAGGAGACAAAGGAGGAGGGGGGTGAAGGGGCAGTCTTCCCTGATTTTCCATCTCAGCACTGGCTTGAGGAAGGCCAAGTGGCCTCCCATGAAAAGGATACACATGCTTGCATGAAAGCTGGTAGGTGTTTTCAATGAGCCCTTCTTCATCAAGTTCCACAATGATCTTCTGCCCACACACGGCGCAGATGTCGTCCGACAGACTCCTGGTGGGCATCCCACTGACGCTGTAGAACTATTGGGGGACAGGCCCAGAGCACACATCATTCTGTGAACACAGGGAAGGCACTGCCAGCTTGAAGACAGAGAGGCTTTACTGTTTCTCTGCTGGTTTAGAACTTGAAACGCTTTTTCCCATAAGAAGAATGCTGCTGCTGCTGCTGCTGCTAAGTCGCTTCAGTCGTGTCCGACTCTGTGTGACCCCATAGACGGCAGCCCACCAGGCTCCCCCGCCCCTGGGATTCTCCAGGCAAGAACACTGGAGTGGGTTGCCATTTCCTTCTCCAAAGAACAATGCTACCGTGGGGTAAAGTTTTCCCAGGCAAAACCCCACTGAACCCCAAAGCACATCGCTAATTATAACCATCTAACTTCTCCACTGACGAAACCTTTAAGAGGAACAATTTTATCAAGGGCTATAGTGCAGAATGACATGGGAAGCTTTTTATGTTCACCCAGAACCTGACCCTTCCCCTTATTCTCCCGAGACTCTGATCCCCAGATCTCAAGTAATCCCAGACATCTGTGTATCTTTTAATTAACCTTAATATAATTAAAATTTTAGTCAATTTAAATAAAATCCCATCTGACTATAGGGAGTACAAAGACTAATCCCATTAGAAAGCAGTGCATTTAGAATTCTAACTTGGGACACTGCATCTCCCCAGGGGTGTGGCTGAGGAGCGATTCTCAACATTGGCAGCACATTAGAATGTCTAAGAAGCTTTTTAAAAAACAAAATAAGTATTTTAATGTAAAATAAAAAACGGTAGCATTGTATTTTAGATGTAAAAGATACAAAGATAGAATAGAGTTCCCATACCAAGTTTCCTCTGTGATTAACATTTTACATTTAGGGTGGTACATCTGTTACAATTAATGAACCAACACTGATGCATTATTTTGAAATAAAGTCTATACTTTGTTCAGATTGCTTGGTTTTTCTCAAATGTCCTTATTTTGTTCTAGAATCCCATCCAGGATACCATTAATTGTCTTATCTCGTTAGGCTTCTCTTTTTTTTTAAATTTTTTTAGGCTTCTCTTGGCTTTGGCAATTTCTCAGACTTTGTTTTTTTTCCCTATGATTGACAGTTTGGGGGTGGGGGCAGTGCTTGTAGAATGTCCTTCACTTGGATTTTAGCTAATGTTTTTTTCTCTTGGTGATGCTGGGCTTATGAGTTTTAGGGAAGAAGAGAACAGGGGTGAAATGCCACCCTTACCACATTGTGGCAAGGGTGCGTGCGTCAACATGACTCATCACTGATGATGTTGACCTTGATTACCTAGTTTGAGATGGTGTTTGTCAAGTTTCTCCACTCTAAAACTACCGTTTACTTCTTTCTACACTGTACTCTTTGGAAGGAAATCACCATCACCACGAGCAGTTCACACTTAGGGAGTGGGTAGTTAGGAGTTATGGTCCATACCTGTATCAGTCAGGGTTCTCCCGGGAAATGGAACAGAGGATATGCATGCGTGTGGGTCAAGGGAGAGTGCGTGGAGAGGGAGAAAGGGGGAAGGGAGAGAGAGACTCATTTTCAAGACCTGAGGCTGCAAGTCTGGAACCTGGAGGGCAGGCTAGCAGGCCAAACTCTGGAAAGAGTTTTCAGACTTGAGGCAAAACTTCTCTGAAAAACTTCAGTTTTTCCCCTTAACATCTTTGACTGATTAGCTAAGACCCATCTATATTTTCAAGGCTATTTGCTTTCCCTTAAAGTTAATTACAGCTACAAAATACATTCAAAGCAACACGTAGACTCATCTTTGGTCAAACAATTGGATACAAGAGCCTAATCAAGTTGACACATAAAAGTTAACCACACAACCTTCTTAAAGGTGGAATATCTCCATAAATTATAGGAATTTGTCTGAATAGGAGATCTGTCCATTCTCATTTATTTATATATATATATTCAATCATTCACTTATTTCACTGTGGACTCATGGATATTTATTCTATACTTCGAGTTATAACCCAGTACTATTTACTATGAATATTACTGCTACTACTGTGTTGCTCAAATGGTTTCAGCCTTGGCTTCTGTGTCTCTTTGACATACCCTCATCATTGTGGGTTTTTTCTTATGTGGGCTTCTTCTGAGAACTTCCTTACTTTCTGGCCCTACAAAATACTCTAGACTCATATTATATGTTCCCTGCCAAGACCCAGAATCAGCCATTTTCCCAAGGAACACTGTTTCCTTTTATTATAGACTGGTATTAGAAAACAAGATCCGAGCACTGTGTGTGCTCACTGCTACTAAGCTGTTATTGCTTCTAGGGCTTCTTAGTTGACAAAGCAAGGAGATATATCTGTATACTCTAACCCATGTGTATACACATATCTATAAAATATTTCTATATATATCATCGACATTAAGATACATATAATCTATGTTAAGCTAAACACGAGTTCAGACTGATGTCTTTGACTCTGATCTGGTCACAGATCATTCCAGCCTTCTCTCCTTGCTTGTATGTAGCCTTCTGAGAGTGAGAAACATAGCTTCCATGACCAGTCTTCCATTCACTTGGAGTCCAGTTCCAGAATACATGCACAGAGGTATCAGGGTATCCCCGTAGCCCTGAGGGAAACTTACCTAATGGAGTACAGTGCTTATATACAGTTCCTTTTGCTTTTAATCTTAGATCTGCACTCATTTCAAAGAGACTTTCCCCCCACCCACTTCAGAGAGGTTATTTCACACGTTTGTAATACAGTTGCATTCTCTTGTCACAGTCCACGTTCTATCCTGGCATTCCCTGACATCCTACACGACTTGTTTTAGATTTGCACACTTAAGGTTTAACCTTTCTGGTATAAAGTACTGTTGATTTTGACAGATGCATAGTGTCATGCATTCACCATCAGAGTGTCCTACAGAATACTTTCACCACTCTAACAAACTCCCTGTACTTCACACATTCAGCCCTGCTCCTTCCCTAACCCTCTTGGCAACCACTGGTCTCTTTAGCATCTCCATAGCTGTACCTTTTCCAAATTGTCGTATACGTGGAATCATATAGTACAGACTGGCTTCTCTCACTTAGCACTATATATTTACAATTCATCCAACTTTTTGCATGGCTTAATAGCTTATTCCTTTTCCTAGGGAGCTTTTAAAGCAAAGCAGATGCATTGGCTCCACTCCCAGAGTCTGACTTAATTAGCGTGGGGCTCAGGCACTGGTGTGGTGCTTCCTCTAACTCTGTCACAAGCACATGAATAAGTGCATACACACACATACACACACACACACACCATCAGCTGAAGTCACTGGTGGTTGTGCCAATGGCTTGAGACAGTACTTGGTGGTTGGAATGAGGATGGCAGGAGATGACAAGATGTCATAGATGGGTGGGATGGAATCAGGTCAGGAATCTCCATAAAGCTGGGGCTTAAAGACTGGGTTCTTTTGCCAGGTTAAATCTTCTCTTCCTGGTCCACTGGAGAACAGAGGACATTCAGCTCTTCCTCTCCTGTCCGCAGCAGGCACAAGAGGCTTTGGGAATTTGTAGAAGGGGGATGGTTTCTGTTGGAGGAACTGGGAGTGAAAATGCTCCCTGCTGTGCTTGCCTTAGACCTCACTAGAAAGGCAGCTGTCTTAGAGATGACACAAGGCTGGCCATTCCAGCATTCCACCACAGAAGCTGGACTCCAGGCTCTAGAGAAAGAGTAAGATGGAGTCTACAGAGATGGGGAAGGGGAGGTGGGGGGTGAAACAAAGGCCTTGTCGACTCAGTCCGGACCCGTAACTGGGGGGAGAACAGCAGTCCAGAAGGCCAGTCTTTCCTCGCTGCTCACAGCGGTTTCTCCATTTCATATCTGGCTGTGTGCCAAGACTGGTAGAGGACAGAGATGTGGAATTTCTGAAACCACTGGGTCACACCTGGGACCTTTGGGATTAAGTTTTTAAGAGATGCGCATATGTTAGACACAGATGGTTACTCCTAATATCTGCATCTGGAATCCATCTAACCAGAAAGTGTATCCATTCTGAGTTTTAATTTTAAGAGCGTTAAAAAGCTATTGGCAATTTTTTTAATTCCAGGGAACAATATACAGTCAGAATACATTTAGCACACTTTTAATCTCTTCTATTTCTTCAAATGCTATATAATGATAACTGATCTTTATGATGATTATTACCCTGAGGTATTGATTGATTCTAAAGTGCTTTATGTGCATCAAATATGACTTTTATTTGCATCAACAGATAAAGGGTTTTTGTTATTGCTGAATTTTTACTAATCCTTGATTTTTATTTTTTAGATTAATTTTTACTAAACCTTTAAATGTTGGTGATTAGAGTATGCTAGATATGGTTGCTTCCAGGTACTTTGACACCTGGAGAATCCAAGGAGCAGTTGGGCTGACAGAACCAAAAAAATACCTATTTCTGAAAATGGGCACAAATGTGTAAGATGAGACCATCTTTCTACATACCAAAAATGATTTCAAAGAATGAAAGCAACGCTTACCCCTAGAGTGGAAGCCATGTAGTCCGAACAGATCTCTGCGAAGTCTCTCCCCATTACTCCATAGTAGAGGCCATAGAACAAGGACACGATGCCAAAATCCATGGAATCTCTGGCTTTAATTCTACTGAAAACAACAGCCAAGAGAAGTAAGAATGGGCATCTTGTCGGGGGAGATGGTCTCGGGAAGGACTGCAGCTTGGAAAGTATTTCTCGCCATGGTATCTAACAGAACCTTGAGCGTATTTTCCCTCATTTATTTGTTTAGTGTTTCTTTTTTTTAAGGGAATTTAAAATTCTCTCCATTCCTTTAAATTTTACCACTCAAGGCTAAGTGGACAAAATAATTCTTGAAATAGTGTTTAACGTCTTCTTTGGACTGCAGTGCTGAGACAAGCCAAATCTAACCAGAGGTTCTCAAGCTTGGCTGTCGGTGGGAAAACCTGGGCAGCTTGTAAAAACCTCCACCTGCAGGCTGCACCCTGGGCCAATGACATCAGCTCTCTGGAGGTGGCAGCAATACTTTTGGAGGCTCTCCAGACAAGGATGATTGCAGTGGGGAGCTAACATTAGGAACCTCTTNCTCTCTCTTTTTTTTTCTTGATCTAACATTTCTAAGCTCTGAAGTTCAGTCACAATTCCATGCAGACATCTGTTGGTTTACTTGCTCAGAGTTCTAAAGGGTCATCATGGAGCTCTCCATAAAAATAAGTGGCAAATACCCCAGAGGTTGAATACATCAGAGATCAAATACAACAGAGGTCATTTAAGGACTCTTGTACAGAAGAGAAACTAAGTTTTAGTTGCTGTTTATCCAGCTTCGAAGTGGTTTGTCAATACCCAGTTCAAGAATCTTGTTTTATCTCTTTAACCTTGCACATGGCTGGTATGTAATATATAAGGAATTGTTGAAATGTCTGCTGAGTAGGGAAATAAACTAGAGTTAAATCTTCTAATAATCTGGATGATGAGCCGGTTGTCATACTGAAGCACTGAGTAGTTTCAAGAAGGAAAATTACCAACAGGTAGAAATTTTAATGTGAGGGACTTCCTTGGTGTTCCTGTGGTTTAGAATCCACCTTCCAATGCAAGGGATGTAGGTTTGATTCCTGGTGGGGCAATTAAGATCCCATATGCCTCGGAGCAACTAAGCTTCTGCCCTGCAACTGGAGAAAGCCTATGTATTGCAATGAAGACCTGGCACAGCCAAAAAAAAATCTTAATGTGAGACCTCATCATTATAACTATGATGAAATTTTGTATAAAACACATTGGCAAAATTGTTTAAAATTTTATTAAGTATGATTGATTTAGAGTGTTAATTTCTGCTGCACCGCAAAGTGACTCAGTTATACATATATGTACATTCTTTTTCATATTCTTTTCCATTATGATTTATCACAGAATACTGAATATAGTTTCCTGTGCTATACAGTAGGACCTTGTTGTTTATCCACACTATATATAATAGTCTGCATCTGCTAATCCCAAACTCCCAATCCAATGGTTACCTGGCCCCCCTCCCGATTGGCAACTGCAAGTCTGTTCTCTGTGCCTGCGAGTCTGTTTCATGGACCAGTTCATTTGTGTCATATTTTAGATGCCACATATAAGTGATATCACAGGATATTTGCCTTTCTGATTTACTTCACTCAGTAGGATAATCTAGGTCACCTGTGTTGCTGCAATGTGTTGCCAGTATTTTGGCAATAGATGTGTTTCCTTTTTACTTCATTCAAGTGTTGCAGATGTCTGGTGTGATGTATAGTGGTGACTATTTAGTAAATGACCAGTAATTTAAAATGAATTAATTCGATGGAGTTCGACATGGTAATACCATTCTTAGGTTAGTTTGTCCAGACTTGTCTTCTCAGTTCTGTTCATTTTTTCTTTCTTGTTGGATTGGTTCATTTGTTCCGCAGATGTTTACTGGTGCCTCTTATGTGTCCGGTGCTGCCCAAGTGCTACAAAGATAGTAGGAAGCGAAACATACAGTCCTCTGTCTTCATGGAGAGGGAGACAGTAGACAAATGAGTCTAGGATGTGATTTCAGGTGCTGGGACGGAAATGAAGACAGTATGGCCATGGGAGGAGTGTGTGTGTGTCTAAGTGTAAACAGAGTGGCTCAGGAGAGAGGGACGCTCTCCCTCAGTCACCCGTGGGCTGAGTGTGCGGCAGCCCCAGGGGACCCCACGTGGCTCCGGCCCATTGTGTGGATGGCAGCACCCAGCGCTAGAGGTTTTGAGAGTGATCACTAATGGAAAGGCTCTGTGGTACCAAAGTTGCCACGGGATAACGAGAACAGAGAACAGAAACGACCGTGTCCTTAAACCATAGATTTAATGACTCTACTTCTTTGAAGATGTTGAAATGATAAGACGGCATTTGTTATAACTCAATAAAATTGTATGTGAGAAGCACTCTGAAGACCTCTGAAACCCATCCCAGGTGAGATCACTGTAAGCCAGACTCGGGATGGGATGTCCACGTTGGGTGGTACCAAATGTGCCACAAGCGAGGATGAGAAAATGGTTGTAATCGGAAAGATGCAAAGCCTGTGTTTATTCCATTGCTCAGCTTCTGTTTAAATTCTTTCCACACAGACCCGGTGCCAGTTTTTATTCAGTTCTCTCAATTCTTGCGATCTCTAAAAATTAAAAGAGTATTAGAAAATATTTCAACATGCAGTACATTGCTTCTGGGGTAAGCGTGCCATGCTATTCCAGCCCTAGTGAATAGTTAATGCCTTGGACGATTCCGATTACCACAGGTTGCCAGGCCACCAGATAACGAAGCCAGTCCAGGATCTGTCCGTATAAAAAGTGTGTGCGCTCCCAGCTGAATCTCAGTTAAGGAGGTTGCTCTACATCTAGCCACGTAGCAGAAATAGTCATTGTTATTTATACTACATCTAATTTCTAAAAGTAAAATGGTCTTACAATAAAACCCCCAAATATAATCCTAAACAAGAATAAAAGGTAAGGGTCACATCCTGAAAGAAAGAGGAAGCGGGGAATGATGAGCTTGGAAAACCAAGGACAATGAAAACTACCATTCAGCAAGCAAAAACAGCTCTGGGCTATTCTGCCATGGTTCATCAGAGGGAGCTCATTGCATGTTAAAAGGAAGACATTAGTTCACTGATAACACATATCCTATCCTGGCCCCTCGGCTAGACTGTGCTGAGGGAACTTCATACGTAATATCTCTATTAGCCGCATTATACACGGAAAGGCAGACTTTTCATACGTAGCGTTTATCTTACACTGAATCTCAATGAGGAGGGCATGTGTTTCTTTAGCTGCCTTAGAAGAATGATGCTTGTTAGGATGTTCCATTCAGAAACACAGTTCTGTATTTCACAGAAGAAAAAGTACATGTAATATTCAAAAGTTTATTCTCTCAAGACCATTTCGTTCTCTCAAAGAAACCAATTGTCTTTTATTATTTAAATGATCGTTAAGGTGACATTTACGATCACGTTATCACCCATTTTATAACAAAGATGCATCTACTGAGGTTTCACAAGTGAGTTATTAACCAAAAGCTGTTCTGGCCTCAGCCTAGTGCGGAGAGAAGGTGCCTGCCGTGGCTGTTCTTGGCTGGGTCCTGAGAGAAGAGCCAGCTGGGAGGGGGCTGGTTCTCTGTGCCGGCGCGTGGCTCTGAGACCCAGGGCCCACCTGCGATGCCCCCCTCCGGTTCTACTGGCCCGGCTTCCCTTGACTTGCAGTTCTCAGCCACGGGGGCCTTTCTGCAGACAGCCATCGGTGAAACTGCACAGTTAGGGTTGGTGAAGACTCAAGGGGGCAGGGATGGGGGGATCTCCTTTAGCACTGTGAAATTCAGGTGACTGGAACTCAGAAGGAATACGCTAAGTCCCCTGCATATGAGTGAGTTCTGTTCAGGGAGGGCTTTCATAAGTCCAACAAAGTAATCTAGGTACCCAGCTAACATCATTGTCTATATACTGTACTTTTCACACAAATAACATAAAAATCAGGCAAACAAAACAAATGACACATTTTTAATCTTATAGTACAGTACCATGAAAAGTACAGTAGCACAGTACGATAGCTGAACAGACACAGGAGCTAACTTACATGACTGGACATGCGAATGCACGTTCCCATCTCTGGAAGGTCACGACTTGGAGGTTCATACTAGGGGACTGACTGTAGGAAGGCTGCTGCTGAGGAGCTAAGAGGGAGTTCAGGCAGGCTGTGGCCATCCCCTCAGGGCCCTTCCACTTAAGGGGATGCATTTTAGATCTGTTTACCCCCCTGGGCAGGTTGGGTAGAGGGCCAAGGCTTGCAGTCAGCGCTGGAGGGGGATACTCCCTTCCTGTGACCTTAATGAGATGTGAGTTTATCTGGTCGGGGGTCCCTGCTGTTTATAAAAATCCTGTTGTTTTCATTCACTGACCAAATCTGTAATAGGTCTTCACTCCTTTCAATATTATTATTACTTAGGTTAGCCTAAGGAAAGATGAGCTATAGCAAGGAATTAAAGAAGCCCAAATTCAGGGAGAAAAACCCTACTCATTTCTGGAAATAATACAATTTGGTACACTTTAAGAATACTTTTCTATATTCTAGTTCACAGTTGCGGCTTTTAAATTTTCTATTCTATTTTCCTCCCCATCCACTCATCTTATCCACCCGTTATTTATCATCTGTCTGCCTACTTATCTTATCCTTCCATATATTCATATTATCTATATTTGCAATGTCCCATTGGCAATCCACTCCAGTATTCTTGCCTGGAGAATCCCATGGACGGAGAAGCCTAGTAGGTTACAGTCCACGGGGTCACAAAGAGTCCACGACTGAGCGACTTCACCTTCACCTCATCACATTTTCACTAAAACCCTTCTAGTGGAATAAGTGGAATACAAAGAGTAGAATGTATCTTTTTTGGCATTTAACTTAGCTAGACTAGTAACCAGACAAGGACAAGAAAAGGGACAAGTCCCTTTGAAATAGGTAGTTAGGGAAAACAGTGTTTTCTGCTGTACCTGTAGTGAGGATAAGGAAAGTTTAGATTAAAGAATGTATCACCAGAAAATAATATTTCATAACTTCATAAAAAGGATATGGGTTATTGATCATCCTCTTCAAATCGACCTTTTCTTTGCAGTAAGGGCACGTCTGCTTTTTACCAACAATACACCAACCTCGGATGCAGAATTCATGAAAGCTTAGGGATCTTGTTAGGGAAGCTTCTGGATACTGAAGGGCAAGGTCTACTTCATGACGANTTAAAGAATGTATCACCAGAAAATAATATTTCATAACTTCATAAAAAGGATATGGGTTATTGATCATCCTCTTCAAATCGACCTTTTCTTTGCAGTAAGGGCACGTCTGCTTTTTACCAACAATACACCAACCTCGGATGCAGAATTCATGAAAGCTTAGGGAT
Organism: Oreotragus oreotragus; assembly: GCA_006410675.1. Classification (NCBI taxonomy): domain Eukaryota; kingdom Metazoa; phylum Chordata; class Mammalia; order Artiodactyla; family Bovidae; genus Oreotragus; species Oreotragus oreotragus. The sequence goes on along the minus strand of SJYX01000530.1, from coordinate 5,573 downwards.
CTTGTTAGGGAAGCTTCTGGATACTGAAGGGCAAGGTCTACTTCATGACGATGTGATGGAGGTGATCCCAGCTGTTGGGTGGAGTGGTGGAGGCAGAAATGGGTCTCGGTCATGACTTGGGCGTGTCCATTGCTTTCCTAGAGCCTCTGCAGGACAATGGAGCCTCCAAGGACAGTGAGCTTGAAGTCAAAGCTTATGACTGAGGAGTTTACTGATCTTCTTAGCCTTACATGTTCTGACCTCAGATTCTGTGATTAACTTAGACAAAGAATGTGGGTGTGCTTTTTTTACAGGATGTCCTATGTAAACATATCCTCACTTTTTGTGCATTTCTCTGCATTTATCATAGCATCTCCCTGTTTGGCCTTTTGGGCATCTACCCATTACCATCTGTGTAATGAGATTAGACAACTTCAAATTATTTGTGGTCAAATATTTGTACAGATATTTCTATTAGCTTCATAAGTTTTGGCTCAAGTTTTTATTACTGATAAGGAGCCAGTTATTTTGAAATAGAATATATAGAATCTAGGCACTTAGAGATTCATTTGTATACAATCCCTTGTACAGAAAGATGGATGTTTTGTCCCCAAAGTTGACAGTGAACCATATGTTTTCCCTCAGCACCAGGGACCGAGTCCTACAGAGCCTGAGTCAAGTCAGCCTGCGTCATGACTTTCTGTGTACTTACATCTCTCTCCTGGGCAATGTGCTCCCTGTGGGACTCACTCACCTCTGTGCTCAGCACCTTCAGCAGTGCCTCAGTGCCTGTTTGGGGGCTTCCCAGGTGGCCCTAATGGCAAAGAATCCACCTGCCAATGCAGGAGATGCAAGACTCAAGTTGGATCCCTGGGACAGAAGGATCCCCGGGAAATGTCAGCCCACTCCAGTATTCTTGCCTGGAGGATTCCCTGGACAGAGGAGCTACACTCCATGGGGCCTCAGACAGTTGGACATGACTGAGCAACTGAGCGCGCGCACACACACACACACACACACACACACACAC
>SJYX01000528.1:15516-29183 GCA_006410675.1 Oreotragus oreotragus | reverse complement strand
AAAAAACTAAAAAAAAAAAAGAATTCCAACCAGAGTTTGGGTGGGGGAAGGGTAAAAAGAAAAAAAATTAAGAAAAAAAATAAATTTAAAAAATAAATAAATAATAAAATAAAATAAAAATAAAAATGCTTTGCCAAAACCCTTCAGGAAGCTCAGGGTTTTTCAGGGCATAAGCCACTTCGTCCCTAGTCACCTCGCAATAAACCTTTCTCTGCTCCAAAAAAAAAAAACACACACACACACATAAATAAATAAGTGAAGAGAATTTTAAGACTTTTATATGTATTATGCAATATGATCAAGTATAGTAAAAAATTTAGTTCATTTTTTAGATGTCATTGTGCTGAGAATGACCTGAAAGTGGCCAAATTATGTTTGGATAAATGGAGATTACAGTGTTCCAGAGTTTTAGGAAATTGACACCCTTAAACTGGACTCATTGCCTTCAGAATCATCTCTTTCAACCCAGCCCCGTTTATTTTGCTAAAGTAATCTTCTGAAGGACTACTTTGACCATGCCAGTCCCTTGGTAAAAAGCCATAAACACTGCTCCACCACCTAGTGGGTAAAGCGCAAATGCCTTTACCTGACATTAGAGCCCAGGCCGCAGTGAGTCTTGAATACGTGCCAACTTTCCCTGCCTCAGCTCCTCACACAGCAGAAATCTTCTATACCATCTGAAAGCTTGCACTCAAAACCCCTGAGTCTGCACCCCAGTTCACGTATGTGACATCTCTTCTCCCCTTCTGGAAGTGCCATTCATTCACCCCTCAAAGCTCTCAACTCTCCGCAAAGCCAGCTCAGAATGACTTTCTCTTTGAATGCTCTAAACAACTTATCTATTTCCTCACTAATCATATCCTGTCCCGATGCCTACATGATCTTTTTTACACATCTAATTAGATTGTAAACTACTGATGGGAACACCATATTTTCTATTTTACTTGTACTTGCACAGAATCTGACTCAGCATTAGGCATGTGGTAAGAAGGATCTATCGATCCTTGTATGTAAGAATGAGCCTCTAAGAGAAATCCAATCCTTTGCTCCAAGAGTGGCCTGATTTTTGATAAGAAGCCATACCCCACACACATAACACAAACACATAGCCTTCAGTGGGAAAGCATCAAAAATACTCCTCTTCACAAATACTACTCCTTACAGATATTCCTCTTCACAAATACTCCTCACCACAAATATTCCTCTTCACAAATACGCCTCACCAGAACTCTTGTGCCCAGATTTTGGAATCTTTCCCATTTCTGCAAATATCTATCTAGTCATTCAAATCCTCCAGAGGATTCCAACCTGAAATGTATTCAAGGAATTATGCCACATCCAGAAGTTTCCCGACTGGCCCCACTCTCTCCTTCCTAGGCTTCTGAGGAAGGGGGCTCCTCTGCTGGTCCCCCATCTTCCCACTTAATCCCAGGTGACTCTGCAATGCTGTGGCCTGTTCTGTTTCCCAGAACTCAATAAGCTCTTGCACTGACCTTTGCTGATTCTCCTTCTGGGCTCCACGCTGGCCACTGGGAAAGTGCCTTCACTTATGCAAATTCCCTGGTGGGGGTGCCAACTGTTACCGTTAACATATGCAAGGTCTCAGCTAGAACCCAGGTGAGATATAATAATGAATAAGATATTATCCTTGCCCTCCAGGCACTTACAAGCTAATAACACCTATAGAACTAATTAACTTCTAAGGGAAAAGGAACTACTGTCTTCAGACAAAGAAATACTATCTTCACCTTTACTCAAATTCAGGTTAGACAAAGCCACAAGAATGGCTTGTTGGGTCTTTGTGAAAGAATAGCGAGGAGAAACCACTGCCAAATCAATACATTTTAATTGGAAGTGTTTATGAAACCCAGGAGAGGTCCCTAAAGGTATTAATTGCTTCCCAAGGAAATATAAAATTCACAATTACTAAAACCATGAAAATTAATACAATGACAGCTCTAAAAAGATTGCTTTGTAAACTGCTGCTAAATACATGGAAATAAACCAATTGACCTTTTAAAATGTAAAAAAAAAAAAAAAAGCTCTAAATGATCAGTAAACAAGAACTGTTTGCCTTGAAACCAACCAACTTACTTAGGGCAGTAATACTAATGCACTGCAATTCATTTAAAAGAGACTTCATCAATTGTATCATTAGTTTTAGAAAAGTTATTTCAACAAAGAAGGTAACTAAAGGTTAGTTGTGAATTTTTCTCCCCTTCCTTCTCACACCCACAATATATTAGTACAGGTAAAATTAATTCTCTATTACTTCTGAATTTAGACTTGAAAAAGTAGTTTAAAGTGAAAAATAGCAATTATCTGTATCCTGAGATTCTTTTTCATTTAAAGTTCCCACCGGATTGCAGGAAGTATGTTGATTCTCCATAAAATGCAGAACATGCAGAGCTTTTAAAACTTGAAATTACTTCCCCTAGAAAAGAGCCTCCTCATTCGCATGGCTACTTATTCAAGAAACATTGTGAACAGTTTCTATACGTGCCTACTACCACTAACTGGGTTGGCACTAGGAATTAAAAGGCAGAGAGAGCCAGTCCCCAGCCGCAGGAGGTGCAGAGTGTAAGGAGAATGGAGGTATTTGCTTTGCTGGCAGTACGGGCACTGGGAGGTGGGAGTCCAGGAGAGGAAACACAAGTCTCTTCACAGAGGACAAAGCACTTCAACTGAGAACTGAAAGATGAAGATAACGTTGCCAGGCAATCAAGATGCGCAAGGGCATTTCAACAGAAGGACCAACATGGATGAAACATAAAACGTGGCAGGCTCAGAGAAGAGCAAGTAGCTAAGACTGGGCCTTCCACTATAGGTGGGAACCATGGGACATGGGGCTAGATAATCAAGCAGAACCAAAATCATAAGGGTTAGTTTTGAGCACTTGTTATGTGGTACACATAGTGACAGGTGTTTCACATGGATTACTATTTATTATTACAAAATAGTCTCCCTGTGAGATAAGCACTATTATTATCTCTAATTTCACAAGTGAGTAAAATGAGGCACAAAGAGGTTACATTACTAGATCAAGGACTCACTGTTAGTCAATGGCTTTGAAACCCAGTATTCTTTCTCCAAAATCCACAAACTTAACTACTTATCAAATTGTGAAGGATCTGGTACACCAGACAAGGGAGCTAAGAAAGTATCTTTCAGGCAGTAGTGTTAGGGGAAGCACACTGATTGAAACTGCCCACCCAGGCCAGGCACCATGGTAACCATTTGCATGAGCTGTTTTACGACAGGATGTCCTGGTAAGGAACAGGGAACTAATAAGCCTCCACCAACCAGAAGAGTTCATGAAAGGTCAAAAGGAGACACCACCTGTCCAACCACCTCCCAGAATCCTTCTCTCTGGCATCCATCTTGGCTGAACAAGGCGTGCACACCACCAAGAAGGACTCTTGACTCAGAATGATTGGCTAAAGACATCCCAGAAAATAATCCCATCACCATAAGACTGCGAGCCACACGGCAGAGCTGTTCTCCTGGGTTCCCTTACCCTACTGCTCTCCACCTGGGCGCCCTTTCCCAATAAAATCTCTTGCTTTGTCAGCACATGTGTCTCCTCGGACAATTCATTTCCAAGTGTTAGACAAGAGCCCAGTTTGGGCCCTGGAAGGGGTCCTCCTTACTGCAACAGTGGGATGCCACTGATGGATACTGAGCATGGACTAACATCATCAGATGTGTACAATAAAATAATGAGTCTGATGATCTGGAAGACAATTTTTTTTTCAGTTTTGCTTGTGTATATGTTGGAGGTAAGGAGGAAGAAGCAGCAAGGGTGAGGCACAAAGACCAGAATCTCAGCAAAGCAGAGAATGTGCATCTTAGTAAAAGAGAAAAACAGGCCTGACTTGTGCAGTAGCAGTGGAAACAGAGTGGAAGAGCAAATGCACTAGATACTTAGGCGGTGGATAAGAGAAAACCCAGTGATACCAATGGACACTGGGAGTACGACAGGTGTCGACAAGTATCGGGAAAGGAACACCTCCTTCCCATTTCTGATGTTCCTCTCAACACAAAAGGACATCAATTGATATAAAATTCTTGGCCTCTGTTCTCTTATTTCCACCCACCTCAAACTATACCTATTGTCCGATGGTGAATTCAGTAGAGAAAGGAGACATGTGTAGCTCAGCCTCTTCTCTTTCCTCTCTCTCACAGGCAAGTTGCCCTTGGAAGCATACAGAAGCATGCTTTCTATTCTGCATTTCCACAGAACAGGGAGGCTCACAGTTAAAGAAAATAACCCCACCACCACTCCAAACAACTGATGCATGAACCAGAAGCTTTGAGAAATAAGACATGTTAGCATTTGAAGGTGGAGCCTGTGATTTGGGGCTGTCTGGGGGTGTAGCAGTTTACATGGTCCATGAGGCTGGTTTTGACAGTTATGCACTTGGCTTTGAACTGCCAAGCCTGCACAAGATGCCAAGTACAGTCTTGGCTGATCTTTGCCACTTGTGACAGCTCTGTCCATCCACAAGCAAGTGACTTTCTCCAGAGGCAGAGTGGCATGTGAAGGACTCTACCAAGGGCCCCAGGTACAACAAAGAGGAGAGCCTCAATGCTGGGGCCTTAGTTAACCAAGTGGTTAATGCTGAGAAGAGAACAAAAGGATGGAAACCAATAGAAAGGGAATAGGTATTCTTCACTTCCCATGATGCCTTTTAAGAGAAGGGCCATCGATTAGTAGGACATACCCAGCCGTGGTCCAGCTCTTCACTCTCTCGGCCTCAGTCCTACCATAGACCAAGCATAAGAATCTTTTTACGCCAGGAGAAGATAAGCGCACATCCTTCTACTCTGCCATCTTGGTTCCATAGAGGAGATCATATCAGTCAATCCTAAACTAAATCAATCCTGAATATTCACTGGAAGGACTGATGCTGAAGCTGAAGCTCCAACACTTTGGCCACCTGTTGTGAAGAAGTGACTCTTGGAAAAGATCCTGATGCTAGGAAAGATTGAGGACAGAAAGAGAAGGGGACGACAGAGGATGAGACGGTTGGATGGCATCACCAACTCAATGGACATGAGTTTGAGAGAGCTCTGGGAGTTGGTGATGGACACGGAAGCCTGGTGTGCTGCAGTCCATGGGGTCATGAAGAGTCTGTCTGACTGAGCAACTGAACTGAACTGAAGAATCTTCTGGGGGTTGGCCCTGGCATCAGCATGATTTAAAAGCTCTCCAGGTGATTCTAATACGCAGGCAGGACTGAGAATCAAAGAGCTAAATGATCCCTACAGGTACCTTCGAATTCTTAAATAAACTGCTGTCATCCTGCCAGAAGTTAGAGCAAATGACTTTAAGGCCTCTGGGACGTCTTTTCTAGTAGCCCTGAGGCTCAAATGCGTAGTGTGCAATCAGCCTTCTAATGGGAAAAAAATACACGAGCTTCATGAGTTGGTCCCAAAGCTTGCTTCTTAGGGCTTCCCTACTGGGTCACTGCCACACAATCAATGGTAGAACTGTTCTGACCTGTAACCCGAGAGGGAAATAATCAGGAACAATCCACCCATGCCACAGCCTAATCACAATGACTGGTATTTCTAGGGCTGTGTTAATCAAGCATTCATGTAGACAGACTCTTATGGTCACACTGATTCTAGGATGATTCTGCCTCCAGAGCAGGAAACTTTTATAAACTGAAATTCTCTGTTCAGCCTTTCCTCTCACCTAAGTGCAAAATCCCTCCTAATGGTAGCATCTGTTGTCTGCAGCAAACAGTGTTGATTACAGATGCTCTGAAAGGAATTTAAGTCCTTTCTCGTGCTACTCAAGAGGTGATAGTGGGTAGAAAGCAGTGACTTTTCTGTTTAAAGAAAAAAAGATCTCTAGCTAAATAGTGAGTGCAATAATAAGGTAAAAGATATATTGTTGAACAAAATATTAATATTTGTTGGATTTTTATCTTTTTCTTTGGTACTAAATACAACCAATAACCATACATGCACTGTCTCTTATAGCTATGGAGCAGGTGTGCAGGTAACTGGTTACCAAGCAACGTATTGGCTGGGGATTAGAGCACACAGTTGCATGGGCATAACTCTGAATAATGCAGACCTTGTTAAGTGATACATTTTTCATTATCCTAGCATCACATCAAGTTCTGTGCCACCTTTTTTCCCCTTCTTCTTTAATCTAGGGAACATATTCTATTAAGAACCTTGAAGAAACCTTACCATGAGTTATTTCTTTTTTACTAAAAACAATGAAAAGACCAGATTCATTATATCTTACCCGTCACACTTGTTATCTACCTAAACAGCTGTTCGGTTTTTGTTGTCATGTTTAGAAAGAATAATTATCCAGCAGACCTTATAAGAAATGAATTCCAATGGAGTGAATGAACTTTCCTAATGACTAGCATTTATAGCTCCTTAAGGAAAAAGTTAGCTAGTCTCATAATCCTGTCGATTCTTGCAAAATGAAAAAGTCGTTGGTGGTTATTTTAGATCTTAGAGGGTTTTTAAAAACTAGTTCTCAACAGTCTTCTGATCCTTAATAAAAATGATCAAAATATATTTAAAATGCTTGTGGTTCCTCAATCGCTAAGCATAGATAATGCCTCTGCTCTTTACCTCTACTTTCCGAATTTAAATATTAGCTGCATTAAGGACTCAAAGTAATAACTAGAAAAGGTTTTGTTTATGGGAAAGTTCTCTGATGCATCACTGTAATGACTCATTTTGCCTTAAAAAATATCACAATTAAATAGGAAGGAGGAGTGGAAGGAAGGAAGAAAGAAAGGAAGGGAGGAACAGAGAAAAGGAAAGAGGAAAGAAAGAAAAGTATTCAAAAGGGATCCCTAATTCCTCATTCTTTGAAAACTAACAAGTAGATCTTTTGTAAGACCATTCCTTTTCTATACAGCCCATTACAACAGCTAAGTTTTAAAGACTTCCTTGTAATTGTTTAAGTGATTTACTCAGTCTAGAGAAAGGACTTCTTTGAAGAAATGGTATATGAAGTGATTTTGGTGCAGGGGAACAATGTAAATATTCTTCTCCTTAATTTTAAGGTTAGTCATCCATGATACTAAGTTTATTACAAAAATTGACAAACACACTTTTCTACACCTGGATAAAGGCCAATGGAGTTTTGTTTTGATCCCAAGTAGAGAGAAAAATATATTTGAACCCAGCTCTCTGTGTCACTGTTAAGAATCTAAAGAAAAGCACAGGCGACACACCCCTCTGGAGTTCATGCAGGGCCGCATACAACTGCTTGCTTCAGAGAATGGACGAGCAGTGGGAACTTGCTTCTGACCTGGTGACTTACTGAAGCTCTGACCAGCAATTTCATAAAATTTCCAGCAGCTTTGTAACTGTGTCTATTACTTATGATTCAGCATCTTCAAATTCATCTAAAGTAGATGCAACATGAGCAAAACACTAAAAACTGGCAAGGGAGGCAGCTTCAAATTTCCTAGAGGAAAGAGCTATGAGAGCTATGTTCTCCCTTTTCTCTCCCTACCTGCTCCTTTTTAAGGAAAGAAATACAAGATTCTCCATCCTGGGGATGGGATGGGAGTCAAGATATAATATTTTAAAATGAAATGGGCAGTTCTTTCCTTTACATTTAAAATGTATATGCTTGATACCAATCTTATACCTAAAATAAGTAACTGGAATCTATACCCTTCCAAAAGAGCAAAGTGGAGTAGCTCCTTTTATTTTTCACAATGCTGTAATTTTTTTTTTTTTGAGATGCTCATAGGTGTGTTCTCTCCATTTATATTTCTCTTATTTTTTTTCCAGTCTATCCAGTCTTTTCCTGATAGGATTGTTGCTACACTGTCTGAAAGTGAAAAAAAATTTTTTTTGACTAGCAAGTCATCAGAGTTGTTTTTATATACAAAAAAAAGTAACTGCAAGCTACAAGATCTGTTCAGCTTTGACTTCTCTCTATGACTTTTCTGTTAAAACAAGGAAGATAGTCTTACGAATCTCTCCTTACTAGTTCAGGCTGGAGAATCAAGCATGATGTCTATGCACACAGTCTTCTTATAACTTTAGGCTAGTTTAATGTAACTTCCTCATAAATGTCATTTCAACCGAAATCACACGTGAAAGATACTCAACAAGAAATCATGACTTTTTCATCACAGAAATGTGTGTTGACCCAAAGCACAGACAGACGATTCATACACGTTCTTTGCCGACATCCTCCATGCATATCATTACATAATGATCATGTAATAAAGATATGACACAGAATAACGTATGCGTTGCCTGGTTTTATTCCTTATTCCAATGAGGACTCTTTCTAAAATCGTCTGCCTCAGAATCAGGTAATAAATGAAAGACAGAAAAGATGGTCTGGAGTCTGTTTCTTTCTGTAATCTTCCATGCAGAAAACACCTGGGCGACACTCCAAAACTGAATCTTCAGATTCACAAGTTAGCAAGGACTGCCTTGCCTGTTGCTAAGAAAAGGGCTATGTTTACATTGCTTTTCTCTCTACAATGAAAAGACCTTAGAATTTAAATCTGCAATAAATAATAATCAGTAACAAACTCACATTTTATATCAATTTTGAAACAAACAAAGGAAGATTTGTAAGAACCAAAATGAATTAAAGGCACCCTCCGTGAGTCTGTTTGATCTTATGAATCACCTTTCCTCTTCTTCCTGTCCCCCCTCCCTCCCCCAGGAGCTGCCCAAAACTCACAGCCATGTTCGTTTGTTTGCTTTGTTCAGCAAAGAAAATGCTTGGTTTTGCCTTGAAGTCTGAGTTTATTAAAAGGTAAAGAACCTTATACTCTAAACATCCTTATCAAAATGTTCTCCCTCAAAAAATAAGTTTAAAAGCAATCTGAACACTGTCCTCAGAGTGAACACCTAAATAATCACATTTTCAGTTTACTGTATTTTTTTATGCTTCTGAATCTTTTCAGAAATAAGGTAGCCTAAAAATTATATTACTTAGAGAACATTTATTAAAATGTCTATTATTCCCATATTTAAAATGTCAGCCTCATGATTTATTACCTTTTGTCAATTCTCCTGAATACTTCAATATAGTAATTAACAGTCTTTCTTAACAAAATCTGCCAGCATCTTGAAGGTCAGAGGTTTTTTTAGAGGGGTGGGGGAAGGAGGGACACAGACCTGTGGTTAGCCCAGGTCAGGGCTGAAAAAGAGGTGAGTGGATCAGGTCACAGGACTGAAGAACCCATGAGACAGACAGGAATGTACCTCACCACTCCCACCCCAAACACTCCAGGAGGACTAGGTACTGACATCCTCATTGACTACTGAGGCAGGAGACCTGTTCCCCTGAGAAACAGATGAAGGATGTCAGCATCCTGAATTGCATCTTCACAATGCCAGGGCCATTTTACTACCCACTAATAAACTCAGGCTATTAGAATATGTCTTTCTCATTATCAACTATAAGTTTAGTTCCATCTCAGGGTATTTATGGCTATATATATATATAACCAACCCAGATAGCATATTAAAAAGCAGAGACATTACTTTGCCAACAAAGGTCCATCTAGTCAAGGCTATGGTTTTTCCAGTAGTCATGTATGGATGTGAGAGTTGGACTGTGAAGAAATCTGAGTGCCGAAGAACTGATGCTTTTGAACTGTGGTGTTGGAGAAGACTCTTGAGAGTCCCTTGGAGTGCAAGGAGATCCAACCAGTCCACTCTAAAGGACATCAGTCCTGGGTGTTCTTTGGAAGGACTGATGCTAAAGCTGAAACTCCAATACTTTGGGCACCTCATGCGAAGAGTTGACTCATTGGAAAAGACCCTGATTCCGGGAGGGGTTGGGGGCAGGAGGAGAAGAGGACGACAGAGGATGAGATGGCTGGATGGCATCATTGACTCGATGGACGTGAGTTTGAGTGAACTCCGGGAGATGGTGATGGACAGGGAGGCCTGGTGTGCTGCAATTCATGGGGTCGCAAAGATTCAGACACGACTGAGCAACTGAACTGAACTGATATAAAAGGGAATAAATGTTTGCCAAGAACATTCTTATACCTGATGCTTTATGTGCATTTTCTTATTTAATTCCTTCCATGACCCTTCGTGGCTATACTCTTATCCATCTGTTGTACATGAGACACACAAAACACAGAATGCAAGAAGGCCAAGTAAGACTCTTGTGCAAGGGAAAGTGAAAGTTGCTCAGTTGTGTCCAACTCTTTGCAACCCCATAGACTATATAGTCCATGGAATTCTCCAGGCCAGAAATACTGGAGTGGGTAGCTCTTCCCTTCTCCAGGGGATCTTCCCAACCCAGGGATTGAACCCAGGTCCCCTGCATTGCAGGCGGATTCTTTACCAACTGAGTTATCAGGGAATCCCAACACCCTAATAAAAAATTGATCAGGGACTAAAACTTGGGTCAGGTTCCCAAGACCCTCTTCTTACTACAATACCACAGAGGCTGGTGAGATACAGATTTCCTCACAAGCTGAGGAAACTGAATTTGGCAATGAACACAGTCATCCAACTTTTACCTCTGAAAATAGTTTTGGCAGCTCCTCAAGTAACTGATCTGTATTTTGTTGTATAACATCCATTTCTGTTTGATAACATTTCCGATGTTTAAGTACGCTGAAAACTTTGTTGATCTGCTGACATTTAAATTAGCTTTTGCATGTCTTTCTTCCCAACAATTTTAGGTCATTGAATTTCAGAGTGGAGTCATCATTACAAAGAAGAGTTTCCTCAATAATGTAAAAAGACTTCCATATCATACACAGCAAAAAAGTTCAAGGATAAAAGTCTAGCAACAATACACTTCACAAAGTGGAGTCCAACAAACTCCTCTATCAGAATCACCTTGGTGATAAGATGCAGGTTACTGACCTCTATCCCTGAGATATTGATCCCACTTGTAACTCTGTTATCCACATTTCAACATAAAAGTTCAGGAATTACCACTAGAGATAGTGCGCTGTGAAAAAAGTATTGTAAAGACCCAAACTGTGAAAGTTTTCATACTTCAAGAGTTTTGAAGAAAGCCCTGTCCAGTTAACGAGGTCTTAGATTTGAAATGGACATAGATGAAATTAACTAGACTTCTCTGTGAAAATGCTCTATTTTGTTTTCTATTTTTTGGCCACGCCACATGGCATGCAGGATCATATTTCCTGCAGCAGAATCACAGTGTCTGAACCACTGGACTACCAGGGAAGTCCTTGCTCTAATTATTTTTATGGAAAAAAAATTGGAATTAAGCATGCCATTGTTGATATGAAGCATGGTAGATCAAATCAATCTACTCACCACAAACCAGCAAATTAACACAGGGGCCAACACTAAGGGGGCCTCTGGGCACAAGACTGATTCCTCCGTCACTATATGGTGATGGTCTTCTTTTTATCGTTACCTCTTCACATTTCATAGTGATTTCACTTAAAACCTAACATGCCAGCATAAAAGAACTTTTGTTTATGTATGGTTTGTAAGGCCACTGGTCATCAGGCCCTGTGCCACACCCCCCCCTGTCTCTTATACACATCTAGATGTGTATAAGAGACAGGTTTAAGTTCTTTCTTTCTAAACTAGATGTTTTTGTTTCTTTTCCTTGTCTTATTAACTGGCTATAATCTCTAGTACCCTGTTGAGCAAAAGTGGTTNCCCCCGCCCCCGCCCCACCCCCCCCCCCCCCCCCCCGCAGCATTCCTCACCTCTCATTTCACCCGGAACAATGTCCAACTGTAGCTAACTGAACACCCAATGCTGACTCACACTGCATCCTTCCCTTCTAATAAAATGGCCTTCAACCCATCATCTTCTTTATCTGATTGATATCAATTAACCACTTGTGTATTGCCTCCTCCTGGAAGTCTTCCCTGATGCTCTGCAGCCCCGCTCTGGGTGAAGTGAGCAGTTCTCATTTCTGACTGCACATCAGAATCACAGAGGTAGCTTTTGATACAAATACAGCCCCTCCAGCTGTCTTATAGTTACTGTTTGCATGCTATATCTCATGGTTACTGCTTGGATGATATATCTTGTTTCATATTTCTACTCTTAACCTATTTGTGTCTTTGAACCTAAACTACCTTTCTAGAAGACAGCATATAGTTGGGTCTTGCTACTGTATCAGTTCTAAAAGTGTTTGCCTTCTGATCTGCGTATTAGTTACTCCATTCACATCTGCTGGAATTATTGTTACAGGCAGATTTGTTCTTACATTTAATGTGATGGATTTGCTTTACAATTTCATGTTTTAAAATTTCCATTCAATTGTTGATGCACTTAGAGTTATTAAACTTTAGTATAGCTCTGAAACCTGTAGTAGTGACTCCCAAATTTTTGGGTTTAAAATGTAGACAACAAGATCCAATAAGTAGGATCAGTATCTCTGTGATGGAGTTCAGGAACCTGCATCTGAATAACTTCCCAAGTGACTGTTTGTTCCTATGTTCTTCATCTGTTGCCTTCTTCTGAGTTAACTATTTGTTAGGACATCATTAACACCCTCTTCCAACATCACAAGAGAAGACTCTACACATGGACATCACCAGATGGTCAACACCGAAATCAGATTGATTATATTCTTTGCACCCAAAGATGGAGAAGCTCTATACTGTCAGCAAAAACAAGACCGGGAGTTGACTGTGGCTCAGATCATGAACTCCTTATTGCCAAATTCAGACTAAAATTGAAGAAAGTGGGGAAAACCACTAGACCATTAAGTATGATCTAAATCAAATCCCTTATGATTATAGAGTGGAAGTGAGAAATAGATTTAAGGGACTAGATCTGATAGATAGACAGAGGTTCATGACACTGATCACTCACCTAGAGCCAGACATCCTGGAATGTGAAGTCAAATAGGCCTTAGAAAGCATCACTACAAACAAAGCTAGTGAAGGTGATGAAATTCCAGTGGAGCTATTTCAAATCCTGAAACATGATGCTGTGAAAGTGCTGCACTCAATATGCCAGCAAATTTGGAAAACTCAGCAGTGGCCACAGGATTGGAAAAGGTCAGTTTTCATTCCAATCCCAAAGAAAGGCAATGCCAATGAATGCTCAAACTACTGCACAATTGCACTCATCTCACACACTACTAAAGCAATGCTCAAAATTCTCCAAGCCAGGCTTCAGCAATACATTAACCGTGAACTTCCAGATGTTCAAGCTGGTTTTAGAAAAGGCAGAGGAACCAGAGATCAAATTGCCAACCTCCGCTGGATCATGGAAAAAGGAAGAGAGTGCCAGAAAAACATCTACTTCTGCTTTATTGGATCACAATAAACTGTGGAAAATTCTGAAAGAGATGAGAATACCATACCACCTGACCTGCCTCTTGAGAAACCTATATGCAGGTCAGGAAGCAACGGTTAGAACTGGACATGGAACAACAGACTGGTTCCAAATCGGAAAAGGAGTACGTCAAGGCTGTATATTGTCACCCTGCTTATTTAACTTATATGCAGAGTGTATCATGAGAAACGCTGCGCTGGAGGAAGCACAAGCTGGAATCAAGATTGTCAGGAGAAATATCAATAACCTCATATGCAGATGACACGACCCTTATGGCACAAAGTGAAAAGGAACAAAAAGCCTCTTGATGAAAGTGAAAGAGGAGAGTGAAAATGTTGGCTTAAAGCTCAGCATTCAGAAAACGACGATCATGGCATCTGGTCCCATCACTTCACGGGAAA
>SJYX01000526.1:28705-43204 GCA_006410675.1 Oreotragus oreotragus | reverse complement strand
CCCCTCACTCTCTCTACCGAGGGGTGAGCGTCTTGGGAAGGCTTAGCCTTCTTGGCCATGGGTCCCCAGCCCAGAGCCCTGAAAATGCAGTGCGGCTTCCCTGGAACCCTGGGGGACTGAGGGAGAGGGACTCTGCAGGGTCACCTTCCCGTGGAGCTGGGGCGTGCAGGCGGACAGAGACTCAAGCCTCTGGCTGGGGAGGGGCGAGGGCGGTGCAGGGACGTGAAGATTCCAGGCTTGGACTGTGATGTCAGCGGCCCCGGGGGGCAGAAGCTTGTCCCAGCCCACGGCAGTTGGAGGGGCGGTTGGTCTGTTGGAGGGCGGTTGGTCAGTCCTTGGCCGGAGAGAGCTGGGCAGTGGAAGACGCCGCCGGTGTGTCCACTTGGACTCTGGGTGGAGAGGAGGCCGTCTGAGGACTCACTCTCGAGCAAGCCCCTGTCCCCAGGACAGTCCACAGACCGGATGCCAGCCCCGGGGGTCAGGCTGCCCCAGAGGCCGGGCCGGCCACAGGGGCCAGCTTAGCAGCGCTGTATGGTCGACCAGAGGCGCCCTCCTGTTCTTCCTGTCTGTGACCCCCGGAAGCCAGTGACTTTCTGTGGGATGGCAAGATGGTATGGTGAGGAGGGGGCTTGTTCCAGTGGTACAGCCTCAGATGCTTATCTGCCCTTACTGTGTCCCAGGGTGCCCATCTGGGTTCTCTAAGTCACTGTTCTATGTTATCATCATGTAACGGGGACACCTGGGGTTTTCCTCATTGATGTCGATTAAGGGATAGAAGCCTTGGCTTCAAGGGTTCCTCTGCCTTTTTGTTCTTCTCAAAGGGTAGGAGAGAGACGGATGGGAAAACTAAAACAGAAATTGATTGTGAGGCAATTCATCAGAGAGAAGCTGGGAAAGAGAGAGAAAAGAAGTGTAGAGGCACCGTGCCTTCTTGGAGCAGAGAGAACTTCATCGCCATTGCAAGGGGGCGCCAAGCTGGGCTGGGGCTGCCCAGGACTGTGTTTTCCTTACGAAGATGCGGGTGTACACTTTGCTTGGCTTGTTATCATACGCTTTTGTTTCCAGCAGAGCGTTTATTACTCACCAGAGACACAGGTAGTCATGGTAAGCGGGGAGCTGGCATGTACAGTTCATCGTGATGGCGTGCATTCTTTAAATTTCGACCTGTACTGTGGCAGTTCTAAGGCTGCACCCCACCCCAGTACTCTTGCCTGGAAAATCCAATGGACGGAGGAGCCTGGTAGGCTGCAGTCCATGGGGTCGCTAACAGTCAGACAGACTGAGCGACTTCACTTTCACTTTTCTCTTTCATGCATTGGAGAAGGAAATGGCAACCCACTCCAGTGTTCTTGCCTGGAGAATCCCAGGGATGGGGGAGCCTGGTGGGCTGCCGTCTATGGGGTCACACAGAGTCGGACACGACTGAAGTGACTTAGCAGTAGCAGCAGAGTGAAACAGATATCAGAATGTCTGGATTAGAGTTCAGGCTAATCTGGAAGTACGCTGTGGTGGGACTGTTGCTTGTCTCTGAAGGACTGCAGAGACCCATCTGGGCAGGATGGAGAACATGCTGTGAGAGCCAGCTAGAGATCTCTTCCAGAGACAGCGGATGGAGCGATGCAAAGGTTGTCAGGGTGCGTGGATGTGGCCACGTCATTTTACACAAATTCAAGTCCAAAGCTATGCTCCTAGCTGACAGCAAAAGCGAATTTCTAACTCTGAGTCTAGAGTACGTGGAGTCTTCTAATTTATGTGGAAAAGGACAGGGAGAGGGATTTTTTTTTTTTCCTTTGAAAATTAATCAGTGATTCCACCCATTATCCCGAGAGAAGGAAGTGGCAAACCACTCCAGTATCCTTGCCTGGAAAATCCTGTGGACAGAGGAGCCTGGTGGGCTGCCGTCCACGGGGTCGCAAAGGGTCAGACGTGACTGAGCGACTAACACTACCCATGGTATACGCTTAATAGAACATAGANTTTTTTTTTTTCCTTTGAAAATTAATCAGTGATTCCACCCATTATCCCGAGAGAAGGAAGTGGCAAACCACTCCAGTATCCTTGCCTGGAAAATCCTGTGGACAGAGGAGCCTGGTGGGCTGCCGTCCACGGGGTCGCAAAGGGTCAGACGTGACTGAGCGACTAACACTACCCATGGTATACGCTTAATAGAACATAGAGGAACCTCACGAACCATTTACTGAGGAGTCAGGTGTTCTGGAGGGCATGGTGAGGGCTTTACCTGCGTTACCTTTGTTAGCCTTCACAGAAATTCTTACAAGCCTGGTACTGTTACTACCACCGTTTTACAGATCAGAACCTTAGCATAAGTCCATTGCCCAGGTCACACAGTAGGGGCCATACTGTTTGTTCAATTACAAATGAAGGGAAGAACTGCCTTCCACGTAATGTGGAACAACTTCTGTAGCAGGGACTCAAGTGTGGAGAATTTTAAACAGTGTTGCTGAGAAGTATTTGTCTCATTTGCTTCACCTGCTTCAAGCGGTGACTTGACAGGGCTGCCACTGTGTGCATGTAACGCTTAGAAGTGGTGTTTTTAAGGTCACTCTCATCGCGTTCGTCTTAGGGGGCTCTCTCCAAGCTCTGGAAACAGAAGACTAGAAATTAAATATGAGTAGTAGAGTTTGCTTTCAAACTTTTGGACAATAAACTTTACCATTCTCAGATGCAACTAGATATTTGCTAAAATGTATGTTGGTATTTTAAGGTCTAACCAGCAAATTGACAGGTTTGGGGGTTTTCCTCCACAAAAAATAAGTGGGGAAAATTCTTTTTATATTAAGACTACAAGTAGTTTGGTAGTCTGATTTATGGTCTTGAGTAAGCCTGGAGGCCACGGGCCAAAATGTCACTTATTTTGGTGAAGTTCTCGTTGTCATAGCGTTTGGTTCACAGGAGACGTCTATTTCAGTCTTCCATTTCTTTCGCATTATATTATGCTTGCAGTCTTCTTTCTGTTAGCTTCTAATTACGTTCCATGATATGTAAAAATAAGATTTAAAGGCATGTGAAGGACACAACCAGAACTGTAAGTAAATCTGGTGTCATTCACGGTTTCCTCGGGGGCTCGGTGGTAAAGAATCCACCTGCCAATGCAGGAGACGTGGAGTTCAGTCCCTGGTCTGGGAAGATCCTTTGGAGAAGGAAATGGCAACCCGCCCCAGTATTCTTCCTGGAAGAACCTCATGAACAGAGGAGCCTGGCGGGCTGCAGCGCATGGGGTCGAGAAGAGCCGGACACGACTGAGCGACCGAACAGCGGGTTCCTCTTGTCTGCTTTGGTTTGACATTGCTAAGATCTGTCCGCGGTCACTAAGCTCTCCGGAAAAGAGCTCACTGGAACGTGTAATAGAGACATTCTGCTTCTCAAGTGGATTTGTTTTCGTCCTGTTTCCCAAGCGTTTGTTTACAGGCCACATTTGGACTTGAGGGACGTCGTCTTCCTATTAATCATAGTAGTCACATTTAATGTCACACACAAGTTACCTTAACATGATTTTGTAGTCAACACAGATTACCTAAAGAGAGAAAACATTTTTGTGGCTAAAACTTGAGTTCTGTGTAGGAAAATGCTTGGGTACAACTACAGCTGAAAGCTCACTGACTGACTTTTCTACATACAGCTTAAGAATTGAGACGACGTATGACTAGTTCAACATTAAACGCTGCATTAGAAGAAAGCAGTTTTAGAAAGCACAACCCAGAAGGATCGTTTTCTTAGCCAGGCCTCTAGCTGTAGGTTTGCCATCTGTTTATATGTCTGATACTCACATGCTGCTGTTACTGTTCGGTCCCTGAGTCGCGCCTGACTGTGCAGCCCCGTGGACTGCAGCACACCGGGCTCCTCTGCCCTCTGTCTCCCGGAGCTTGCGCAGATTCACGTCCATTGAGTCAGTGATGCCATCCAGCCGTCTCACCCTCAGTCATCCCTTCTCCTTTTCCTTCAATCTTCCCTGGCATCAGGCTCTTTTCCAAGGAGCTGGCTCTCTGCATCGGGCGGCCAAAGTATTGGAGCTTCAGCAGATATTCGTTTACACGACAGATATTAGGGACCTACTATTTTAGGAAGTGGGAATAGAGCAATGAAGAGATGAAACAACAATCCAGCCGCTGTCCTCCTGGATACTACCTACCTGACCCGGGAGGTAGACAGAACGAGTGGAATGTAAGAGTGTCAGGCTGGTGATAAGTAGTATGGGGGAAAAACAGAGCAGTGAGGGGCACAGAGAGTGTAGTTATAGTTTTAGGTGATAGAGGCAGGATAGGCTGCATTAAGAAGGCAAAATCTCAGCAAAGGTTCTAAGCCGGTGAGCCGGGCTGATGTCTGTGACGGCGTTTCGAGCGGAGGCAGCGACCAGCAAGTGCAAACACCAGCCTGAGAGCACAGCTGACGTGCTGTGAGAGCACAGCAGCAGGACCAGTGCAAGCAGAGGAGAAAAGCAAGACTGCAGAAACCCTCCCATAGGGTTAAGTCTCTGTGTGAGACAGGGAGCCATGAAAGGGTTAAGGAGAGGAGTGATTTCTCGGACTTAGTAACAACGCCCTGACTGCTGCTTTGAGAACAGACTATAGGAGAAGAAGGGTGGAAACAGGGAGACAGGATAGGCAGCCAATGGCTAATCCAGGCAAAGGACGATGGTGGCCAGGCCACAGCAGAGGCAGTGGACAGGATGAAAAATGGCGGGTTGTGGATATATTTTAAAGCTAACAGGACTGAGTTCCAGTGGATTTGGGCGTGGAGGGGGAGAGAAAGACATGAGTGATGGCGTCAAAGTTTTGGCCAGGTTTCCTGGCCAGAGTTTTGGAAAAAAGAAGGATCGGGTTGGTGAGAAAATCAGGTGTTTATTTGGTTTTGGACAGGTTAACTAGAGCTACTGAGTAGGCTTTTGGCGAAGTTATGATAGAAGTCTGGATGTTAAAACTTGATTAAAACAGGCATTGATTTTCATTTATAATGGATTTCAGGCAAGCATTTCATGGCGATGTCTCATGGTTGATTTTACTTAGTCATTTAAATTGACTAGAATGATGAAATAGTAATAATCTTTTAATTTTGGTTGTACTGTGAGCTCATCTTTATTGACTTTGCAGCCATCCTTCCTTTTGATAACTGGGTCATTTTTCTTGCCTATAACAGAGCCAAAGACACCTAGGTATCTCTTCACTTAGCGGTGCTGTGTCACTGCTTTGGTGGCAGCGGGAATTCCAGTTTGAATTTGGTAAGAACTGACTCAAAGACGAGAAGGTTGGGCAAGGGGAGGACTGAGGCTGGGGCAGGTAAGGCCGGCCCTGGAGGAACTGGCCAGTGCTGGAAGGAGCGAGCTACACCTAGACTTCAGAACCAGTGGGGGTTGAGGTTACCTGGCTCACATAGTCAGATGAATCTGTGCTTTAGAATCAGGTGGGTTGGTTTAAATTTCAGCTTTGCCAGTCACAAGATCCATGCCTCTGAGACAGTCCTCTGACTTGGCCAAATCCCAGTTTCTTCATCAGTAGATGAGAGATTACCCGACCTCTTGCATCTCGTTTAGCATGCCGGCTTAATCACCTACCTCTTCTGTATGTGTTAATTCTCTCTCCTATTATGCAGGAGGGTATATGGTTCTCTGGCTTAGTGCAGATTCTTACTGCCTCCCATAATGTCAGTTCTATTTCTGGTGCTGCTAAATTTGCTCACTAGGTTCAGATGGTGTCCGCCAGATGTCTGTACTGTAAAGGTATCTTTTCCCCTTTGTTATGAGTAATCTTTGGATTCCTTCCTTTTGATAACTGGGTCATTTTTCTTGCCTGTAACAGAGCCAAAGACACCTAGGTATCTCTTCACTTAGCGGTGCTGTGTCACTGCTTTGGTGGCAGCGGGAATTCCAGTTTGAATTTGGTAAGAACTGACTCAAAGACGAGAAGGTTGGGCAAGGGGAGGACTGAGGCTGGGACAGGTAAGGCCAGCCCTGGAGGAACTGGCCAGTGCTGGAAGGAGCGAGCTACACCTAGACTTCAGAACCAGTGGGGGTTGAGGTTACCTGGCTCACATAGTCAGATGAATCTGTGCTTTAGAATCAGGTGGGTTGGTTTAAATTTCAGCTTTGCCAGTCACAAGATCCATGCCTCTGAGACAGTCCTCTGACTTGGCCAAATCCCAGTTTCTTCATCAGTAGATGAGAGATTACCCGACCTCTTGCATCTCGTTTAGCATGCCGGCTTAATCACCTACCTCTTCTGTATGTGTTAATTCTCTCTCCTATTATGCAGGAGGGTATATGGTTCTCTGGCTTAGTGCAGATTCTTACTGCCTCCCATAATGTCAGTTCTATTTCTGGTGCTGCTAAATTTGCTCACTAGGTTCAGATGGTGTCCGCCAGATGTCTGTACTGTAAAGGTATCTTTTCCCCTTTGTTATGAGTAATCTTTGGAGTGATACTTTGAGGTGGTGTGAATATCATGCTTCTAATACCCTTTCATTCAGTGGTTTTAGCATTCATTGATTATCTTTGCCTGAATTATGATTTTGAGATTTTCACAGAAGGATGACATTTGAAAATTCTAT
This sequence comes from Oreotragus oreotragus, assembly GCA_006410675.1. NCBI lineage: Eukaryota > Metazoa > Chordata > Mammalia > Artiodactyla > Bovidae > Oreotragus > Oreotragus oreotragus. The sequence goes on along the minus strand of SJYX01000526.1, from coordinate 36,643 downwards.
TTGTTGTACGTTTAAAGCTTGGCTTATCCTCCAGAGAGCTCTCCTCACAGCCCCCTCCTGACATGACACCTCCTGCTTCTGACCCTGGTGCTTTCACCTTTTGTTGTTTTGCCTTGTTTTGCATAGCATTACGGATTCACAGATTCCTTTTATGTTCAATACGATAATAATACATTAAAATATGCGTTCTTTTTGTCTTATGCTTAATGTCGCCGTCCGTTGCTGTTTTTATTATTTTTGATCCTTTTGGCCTATATTTGGCCAGTATCGATTCTTTTCAAAACATTGCCTTACTCCATTTCATGTCTCCGTGACCTTGTACAAACTTTTCCTTATTTACTTCATGCTTTCCTATCTCTGACCTGGAATCAGCCATTTGTCCAAGGAGCCCTGGTCCTGTTTAATGGGCAACAGTACTCAGTAGCCGAGACCTGAGAACTGAGGGTGCTCACTGCAACCTGTGTGTTATTCCTCCGGGTCCCTTTTAGTGGCGAGAGCTGGGACTCTGTCTACTCTATCTGTCTATCACGCTGGTTCCAATTCAAACCCAATACTCTAGGGCTTTCTTTACCAGGAAAGGCAATGGAAAATGATTATACAGAGTAACGGGCACAGAAAGTAGTTACGAGGAAGCTGATGTGTTACCGGCTGGTATGATTCGGTAAGAATCTCGTGGTACAACTATTAATGTTAGTGATTTAGCTCACTTAGGATAATTTCTTTTGTGGCCTACGATAGAACAAGAAATCTGAGGAAAATTTTTGTCTTTGGAATCTCCATTTGATACTGTTTGCCTCCTTAACTTCTTCAGGGTGATTCTACATGCTTAATAGTATTAGTATCTTTACAAGCTGAATAGGAGGAGGACATTTACTATTTAACATGTCTTAAGTTTTAATAAAAATATCTTTATTAAAGCATAAATGTTTACTAATAAGACTCTGAAGGAATTGACTAATGTCTTAACAGTAGCTGGAGATGGTGCTGATGTGATAGTCAACAGATGAATTTTGATCTTTAAATTTTTGTATCCCATATTTGTCCTGCTTTTGCCCAGTTTAGGATATACAATCGTGTCAACTCCCCTAATTAGAATACTTTGAAAGATTAATTTTTAAAAATGGAGGTATCTTTGGTTGATAACATTGTATGTCTCACACGTGCGGCGTTGTATCTGTGCTTCCATCCACCCTCCCGTGTGCCTGCCAGCACAGGCTTAGTTCTCGTCCATCACCGTGCAGTTGGCGCCCTGTGTCCTCTTTGCTCCCCACACCCTCCTCTTCCCCTCTGGCAACCACTATTCTCTGTGGCCTTGTGTTTGGTTTTGTGTGGTTTGTTCATTTATTTTGTTCTTTTTTTTTAATTCCACATATGAGTAAAATCATGCAATATTTGTCTTCCTTCATCTAGCTTATTTCACTTAGCATGATACGCTCCAGACCCAGCCAGGGTGTTGCAAGTGGCAAGGTTTCATCTTTTTTATGGCCATGTATATATATCACCACAGCTTTTTTAAAATCCATTTATTCATTGATGGGCACTTTGCTTCCATATCTCAGCCACTGTAAATAATGCTGAGATGAACATAAGCATGTGTATGTCTTTTTGAATTAGTATTTTCATATTTGTTGGATAAATACCCAGAAGTGGGATAGCTGGATCATACGGCAGTTTTGTTACTCATCTGATTGTTTTTTAAGGCGTTTGCATGGTGTTTTCCATAGTGTTTGTAACAACTTATATTCCCATCAATACCACGGGAGGTCCCTTTTCTCCAATTCTTGCCAGCACTCGTCGTTTCTTGCCTTTTTAATAGTAGGCATCCTGACAGTTGTGAAGTACAGTTTCATGGCTTTGATTTGCATTTCCTCAATAATTAGTGATGTTGAGCGTTTTTTCATGTGCCTGCTGGCCATCTGTTAATGTCTTCCTTGGAAAAATGTCTATTCAGCTCCTCTGCCCATTTTATCTCATTAAGAAATTAATTTTATTATTCAAACATTTTATTTTTTAAAAAATGTTGAAATGTAGTTGATTTACGGTTTGTGTTCGTTTCTGGCATACAGTAAAGTGATTCAGTTATTTATAACACGCACACACACATTTATGTGTATATATAGACTTTTTTACATTCTCTTCCATTAAAGGTTATTACAGGACATTAGATATAGTTCCCTGTGCTATACAGTAGGTCCCTTTTGGTTGCCTATTTTACATACAGTAGTTTGTATATTTTTATCCCAAACTCTTAGTCTATCCCCCCCAACCCCTGCCTTTGGTAACCATAAGTTTGTTTTATTTGTGAGTCTGTTTCATTTTGTAAGTACAATTCATTTGTCTCATTTTTTGATTCCACATGTGAACAATATCATGTGATATTTGTCCTTCTCTTTCTGGCTTACTTAGCATGAAAATCTCTAGGTTCATCCATGTTGCCATAAATGGCATTATTTCCTCCTTCTTTGTGGCCGAGTAATATTCCATAGTGTGTGTGTGTGTGTGTGAGAATGAATCTTTATCCAATCATCTGTTGACGGACACTTAGGTTACTTCCACGTCTTAGCCACTGTAAACAATTCTGCTCTGAACACTGGAGCGTGTGTATCTTTTCCATTTATCTGCTCAGAGGGGGCACTGCAGGACCATTGTAATGCTATTTGTAGTTTCTTAAGGAACCTCCACACTGTTCTCCACAGTTGCTGTCCAGTTGCTAAGTTCTGTCTGACTCTTTGCGACCCCATGAACTGCAGCATGTCAGGCCTCTCTGTCCATCACTATCTCCTTGAGTTTGCTCAAATCCAAGTCCTTTGCGTAAGTGATGCCATTCACCATCTCATCCTTTGTTGCCCCCTTCTCCTCTTGCCCTCAATCTTTCCCAGCATCAGGGTCTTTTCCAATTAGTCAGCTCTTCGTGTCAGGTGGCCAAAGTACTGAAGCTTCAGCTTCAGCATCCGTCCTTCCAATGAGTTTTCAGGACTGATTTCCTTTAGGGTTGACTGATTTGATCTCCTTGCAGTCCAAGGGACTCTCAAGAGTGTTCTCCAACACCACAGTTCCAAAGCATCAATTCTTTGGTACTCAGCCTTCTTTATGGCAACTCTCATATCCATACATGACTACTGGAAAAACCATAGTTTGACTAGACGGACTTTTGTTGACAAAGTGATGTCTCTGCTTTTTAAAACACCGTCCAGGTTTGACAGCTATTCTTCCAAGGAGCAAGTGTCTTTTAATTTTGTGGCTGCAGTCACCATCTGCCTTGATTTTGGAGCCCAAGAAAATGAAATCTGACAGTGTTTCCACATTTCCCCCATCTGTTTGCCATGAAGTGGTAGGGCCGGCTGCCATGATCTCCGCTTTTTGAATGTTGAGTTTTAAGCCAACTTTTTCACTGTCCTCTTTCACCTTCATCAACAAGCTTTTTAGTTCTTCTTTGCCTTCTGCCCTAAGGGTGGTGTCATCTGCATATTTGAGGCTATTTATATTTCTCCCAACAATCTTGCTTCCAGTTTGTGATTCATCCAGCCCGGCATTTTGCATGATTACTCTGCATAAAAGTTAAATAGGCAGGATGACAATATACAGCCTTGACGGATTCATTTCTCAGTTTAGAACCAATCCATTGTTCCTTGTCCTCTTTTAACTGTTACTTCTTGTCCTGTGTACAGGTTTCTCAGGGGGCAAGTAAGGTGCTCTGGTATTCTCATTTCTTTAAGAATTTTCCATAGTTTGTTGTAATCCACACAGTCAGAGGCTTTTAGCATAGCCAGTGAAGCAGAAGCAGATGTTTCTCTCCTTAGTCTCACCATAACAGAAACAACATTTATTTCATCACCTATTTTTTTAACTTAGTATAATAAAAATTATCTGGGACTCTTCATTCTCATTCACCACTGACCTACCAGTCATTCAGCCAATTAATAAATCCTGCTGATTACCTCTCTTAAATATATCTCAGATGCTTTCTTACTCCGTTTACAAACACTGCTGTTATTTCCTTGAAGTTAATATTCTTCACTAAAGTGAGGTGAGTGCTTCAAAAATGCATGGTAGACTTGAGTTGGAAGAAAAGGCATTCTGTAACCTGGCCTCAAATACACGAGCATCAGCTTCATTTATGCCTTCCTGCCTTTTATTTATTCTCCATCAACATTGGAGTACTTGTAGTTGTAGTATACGTGGTGATGGACAGGGAGGCCTGGCGTGCTGTGATTAATGGGGTCGCAAAAAGCCAGACATGACTGAGCGACTGAACTGAACTGAACTGATACATGTAGTACTTGTGGTATACATGCCTCATACATTTCTAGTATCTATGTCTTGTCATGCTCTGAGCCTTGTCTGGAAATTCCAAAACCACCTCTTTGCTGCATAATTCCTTCCCATTAAGGCTCAGTTCAGGCATAGTTTCCAGAAGACATACCTGACCCATTCCTTCCGGGTTCATTTGTTCAAATATTTATGATTTAAATATTTATTGAGCATCTGTTATGGGGCAGGCATGTTTCTAGGTGTTTGAGATACTTCTGTGAACAATAACAGTAAAAAAGATTCTTGCTCTTGTCGCCCATATATCCCAGTAGGGGAGACGGCTAAAAAGGTAAATTAGAAAAAGATTGCATATTAGAGAGTGGTGGGAGAAGGAAATGGCAGCCCACTCCAGTGTTCTTGCTGGGAGAATCCCAGGGACAGGGGAGCCTGGTGGGCTGCCGTCTATGGGATCGCACAGAGTCGGACACGACTGAAGCGACTTAGCAGCAGCAGAGAGTGGTAGAGTGCCATGGGGAAAATGTATAAATAGAGCAGAGTGAGGACAGAGTTGGATCAGTGGGCACTGAAAGACAGCGATTTTCAACACAGTGGTCAACCATGGCCCAAAATGAAATGGGGACATTTTAAACTGACTTTAAGTCAGTTTCAAGGAGGTGCACTTTAAGGAGGTGAACAACTAGTCTATGTAGATACCTGAGAAATGAGCTTTGTTACAGGCAGAGGCGACAACCAGGGCAAAGGCTGCCGTGTGCAGGTGTGTCTCGTTCGTTCTGGAAGGTCAGAGGGGCTGTGCAGGTCAGGTCATGTACGACCTTGTAGATCTGTCTAAGGACTTCGACTTTTCATCTGTGTGAGCTTGGGAGATGGTGGAAGGTTCTGAGCAGAGGACAGATATGGTCTCACATTTTGACAGTTGCTATATTGAGACCAGAGGCTAGACAGATGCAGGTTGACCAGTTAGGAAGCTATTATTGTCCTATCCAGATGAAAGAGATGAAGCTTGAACAAGAGTGCTGACTGTTAGGGGCATGGAACGGGGTCAGATTTCAAATGTATTTTGAAGTTGGACAACAGGATTGCCTAATAGTTTGGACATGAGACATGAGAGAAAGAGCGTCAAGAATGAGTGGAATGATCACTGTCCTCTTTCACAACATGCCTCTAACTGGTCATCTAGTCCCGTCAGTCCTACCACTTAATTATCCTTCTTTTTTCCCCTTGTTGTTTGTCAGTTGCACTGCTGCAGTGGTTTCTTAATAGGCGTTTCTGGATTTGGTTAATCACCTCTGTGGAAATAAAGATTATTCCGAAATGCAAATCTGAGTATATCATTCTTGGGGTTATATTCTCAGATGTCCGCAGTCACCTGCACATAGTGTCTCAAGTCCTTAGCATGGCACGGAAGAGCCTCTGTTTACATTGAGAGCATCTTCCATCTCCCCATGAGACGCGTCTGTAGTTTCCGAACTCCCTAGGACGTTGCTCCTTCACGCTTCCCTGCCAATGTCTGTGCCATTCCTCCTGTCTGGGATACCCTTCCATCTTGTCTGCTCAGGAAGTGACATGACCAGCTTGCGTGTCCTCCATCTTGGAGCGCCTTTTCTGACCTTGCTGTGGCACTAGTGTGGTACCTTTCGCTCAGCTGTTTACTGTCCCACTCTTGGAGGTCTCCGACACCACCAACACCCTAGGGCGGGAGTGGCACCGCATCCAGCATAGTCCAACACACCCATGGCTGACTTCCAGGCACTTAGAGCTTCAAGGCAGAAAGGACGACAGTTTGTAGGAGAGCTTTGAGGTTCTCTCTTCTGGAGACTTTTCTCCAGCCAGGGCGAGCGGAGAGGCCAGAAAAGCGGGGAGGAGGCCGACCAGGTGCACCAAGCCATGGGGGTTGCATGTTTAAATGCTCCTTGAAGGGTTCTTGGCACATTCTCTAGCTGTGGATTCTGGATTTGAGGTCGCAGCGCCTCGTCAGTTGAAGGAAGATTCCGGTCTTCTCGTGCTGGTGGAAACAGAAGTGCCTGGGCAAGCAGTTAGGCTGCATTTCTGGTGTACACTGTGATGTTGCCAGAAGTGCCCCCACCGTCCACCCTTGAGTGCAACCCCCGTAGGGGTCCAGGGGAGCGTAGAGCAGTGTGACCATTTCTCTGGACATCTGGGGAAAGCTTGGGTTGGGGAGACTGGAGTGAGGGATCCCCGGCTGATTCTGGCCTCAAGGTGGCCCCACAGGTTGGCTCACCCGGCTCTCAGAGCAGGGGAGTAAAAGCCTGTGGGTAGACCCGTTGGCTCCACCCGAGATGCCAGGGACAGGGTGGTCTGAGGAAGTGTGGGGTCTTCCCAGGCCTTTCAGGGGCAGGATGGTCAAGGGTGGTGACGGCTGCAGTCTCAGGACCTGCCCATGTGCGGTCTTGTCTCCCTGAGGTCCTCAATCCCTGGAACCGCTCCTGAATTACTGGAGTGTGGTGTGGAAGGGCCTCTCCTGGAATGTGGGGTCTGTCCTCTAAGCTGTGCGGCCACGGACATTCGGGGCTAAGGGTTTTTCACCTTCCAGAAAAGTAGTTCTCAGACTGGTATGGGAAGAGATTAGCCCGGAGACCTGAAAACAGGAGGAGGCGGTGTCACTGATGAGTAGGACTGTGTAAGTTGGGGCGCCTTTGAGTTGCAATTTGTAATAGAAGCTCAACTCTAAATTGCTTAAATGATTGGGAAACCTGTGTCATAAAACAAGCAGCCCGAGGTAGGGCAGCCCCAGGACTCATTAATTCAGTGCCTCCCTGAGGTTCTTAACAATACAGTTTTTATTCTTCCGGTTCTGTTAATTACTTTTGTTCTGATGGTGACAAGATAGGTGCTTTCGCCACAGATCTGGTGTGAAGTTGGAAGGAGAGAGGCTTTTCCCATGTGAAGACTCTACAGGGGATGAATTTTTTTCGTATTTCAGAGGAAGTTATTTTTATGCTTAATGTATCTGTTCACTAGAGTTGCCTTTCCAGACACAAAGAAAATATTGACTGACAGTGTCCTGAACAAAGGCAGTACCATTGAGAAAAGAAAAAGCTAAAAGGATGAGAAATATTGTGAAGCTAGCATGGACAGGACTCAGCAATTGTGTGTGTTTGAAGACTGATGGAGAGAGTGATTTAGAAGATATTTAGTTTAGGTGATTGGGTGGAAGAGAATCGCTATCCTATGGAATCAAAGAGAGGGATGCAGAAAAGAGAGGAGCAAAGTTTCAAGGAAGGAAAGTGGCAACTATGTTATAGTTATGTGATTTTTTTAAAGTTGATTTAGAAGGTAAAGATACAGAAATCATTCACAGAGATGTAGTTTAAGACATAGGGGGTTGAGAAGACTTTAGATAACAATGTTGAATGAGGATAGAACAGAAGAAATGTCAACATTTTAACAGGTGAGTAGAGTCTCTAAGCGGAGAAGGCAATGGCATCCCACTCTAGTACTCTTGCCTGGAAAATCCCGTGGACAGAGGAGCCTGGTGGGCTGCAATCCATGGGGTCGCTGAGAGTCGGACACGACTCAGTGACTTCACTTTCACTTTTCACTTTCATGCATTGGAGAAGGAAATGGCAACCCACTCCAGTGTTCTTGCTTGGAGAGTCCCAGGGACGGGGGAGCCTGGTGGGCTGCTGTCTATGGGGTCGCACAGAG
>SJYX01000526.1:0-26973 GCA_006410675.1 Oreotragus oreotragus | reverse complement strand
CTATGAAATTGACTGTTTTTCATTTTATTTTTCATAGAGTGGTTAATCTGTTTAATAATATATTTGCTTTAGAAAAATTGGTTGTTGGCTGATGGACCTTCTTTGCTGTGTCATATAGGAGAAATTCTCAGGACAAAAAGGAATTGGTTAACAATATCTGATATTGCTGAGACTGAGGAAGATGAAGACTGAGATAAGCATAATAAACTGTTCAGATAAGTTTGGTTTCATTGTAGTGCTGGGAGGTGATCTCACAGTGTGATGATTAAGGCATGAATCAGAACTGAGGACATCCAGCAAGCACTGGACTGCTAATTTGACTTCGACGGTGAAAAGACAGAAAAATAGAACGTGTGTTGAACTCACTGGGCTTGAGGAAATTTTTGTTGTTGTTTCAGGGTGAGCGGAAACCTGAGCTTATTAGAAATCTGATAGAAGGAGATAAAAAGTTTGAAGACTTGAGGTGTAGAGGTAAATTCCTGAGTGAGCAAGGCACAGACTTAATGAAGAACCAAGAGCAAGCACTAGCTCAGTTATAGGAGAAGGTAGAAAGAGAAATGTTGAATAGGAAAAGTGACGGATCCTCTCTGGGTTGGTGGGTAGAAGGTCAAGTCACGTGTCAGGGAGACAATTATATGTCTGGATGTTGAGAACAAGGCAGCAGTTTTGGTTCAGCTACTTTGGGACCAACATAGGAACTCATCCAGGGAGAAATGAGAAGTACTGGCATGACTGCATTTTTCCTCTTTAAACAGAAATACCAATGAAAGGACTTGAATGGTGGGTTTATCTACTGTTGGGGATGTGCATGGCATTCTGTGGTGGTAGCTAAGCCATCCTTGCAGTAATTGGCAAAGGTTTTCAGGCTCAGTAATGAGACAAGATTAATTCTAATGGTGGGGAAACCAGGTGGACAGGGGCCAAAGTGTACACTTGGGGGCGGAGACCAGGCCCAACAAGAATGGAAGAACAGGGTGTAAGGATGGAAGGTGTTTCAGCCCCTGGGCTTGCTGTGGCAGATTGTTAATGACTGTGTGGCTTAAGTCACAGACACTGCCCACTCTTCTGAAATCAGAGGAGTCCACGATCCAGGTGTTGGCAGGGTCGCTTCCTGATGAGGGCTCTTTTCCGGGTTTGTACATAGTCCTTTTCTTCCTGGGTGCTCAGGGGCAGAGAGACAGGCAGACATCTCTTAAGGGCACTAATACTGTCAGGAGGATCCACTCCCATGACCAGATTACCTCCCAAGGACCCCATCTCCAAATACCATTGCACTGGGGGTTGGAGCTTCAGTGTAGAATTTTGTGGGGACACAGTTCAGTCCCTAACATAAAGTGTGGTCAGAGAGGGGAATTTTGTCCTGGGAGAGAGAGCACCATTTTGCAGTCCATGATTTATGACCTCCAAACCATACAGAAGGATGCTGTGCTTAGTCACTCAGTCCTGTCTGGCTCTTTGTAACCCTATGGACTGCAGCCTGCCAGGCTCCTTTGTCCATGGGATTCTCCAGGCAAGTATACTGGAGTGGGGTGACATGCTCTCCTCCTTCCCAACCCAGGTCTTCTGCATTGCAGGGGGATTCTTTACTGTCTGAGGCACCAGNCTCTTTGTAACCCTATGGACTGCAGCCTGCCAGGCTCCTTTGTCCATGGGATTCTCCAGGCAAGTATACTGGAGTGGGGTGCCATGCTCTCCTCCTTCCCAACCCAGGTCTTCTGCATTGCAGGGGGATTCTTTACTGTCTGAGGCACCAGGAAAGCCCACATAGAGGGGTGTTGAGGTGCAAATTAATTACATTTATTCTAATTTAACAGGTGAGCTTGAAGGAATAATAAGCAGTGGGTTTGGTGTAATTTTATGTCTGTAGTTTTATTAGATATATAACCCAGATGACAATATAATTTGTGGTGTATAGTATTTTGAGATAGAGCACTTTTTAATAGAGAACCATTTAACGTACAAGCCAAGTTGTGGGCTTTCCTGGTGGCGCTAGTGGTGAAGAATCTGCTTGCCAGTGCAAGAGATATAAGAGACTGGGGTTCAGCCCCTGGTCAGGAAGCTCCAGTGTTTTTTTCCCGTGGACAAAGGAGCCTGGTGGGCTATAGTCCCCGAGGTTGCACAGTTGGGCACTACTGAAGCACCTTAGCGTGCAGAAGTTGAGAATAGTAAATAAAAATTAGCTTTGGATTTAAAACATAAGTGTTCATTACATTTACAGTGACTTTGAAGTACAGCTATTTAAAAAAGTAATTTTTAGGCAGTTTTTATGAGAGAGTTTTTCTCTGCAGGAAACTTAACCCTGGTTTGAGTGATGTGATTGAGGGTTAAGGGTACCTATCCCTGCCTTTTGGATCTTGTGTTTGGAGTTATGAACGTTGGTGGACTCTCGAAAGCAGTTTGTCTCATTACCAGCCACCAGACACCTGTTTTAATAGAGCTAATACATTTTCTACCAAATTCCTTTTTAAAACTCTCCTATGTGGAATATAACAGTCATTCTTCTGGAACTGTAACTTCAACATACATTTGCGTAAGTAGGAGAAGTAGTTGTCATATAGTTTAGAAAGCCTTTGAAACAAAAACAAAAAACTTTTTCGCTTAAGATTGGGTTTGAGGGCAGAAACTTTCGTTGTAATTAGCTTAGCACATTGGACTGTTTTCTTTCTTTGTTGTTAATAAGTGGCCAGAACCTGCTTAGCTCACAACTTTAACCTCCACCCTCCCAGTTACACACCTCCCTTCCTCGCGGGTTCACACAGTAATGGGTGAAGTGCCACGCATTGTAAACCGATAAGATAAGCTGCCCGCGGCCCATTGCCGTGAGCCGGGGTCCCTGCTGGGCTGGCTGACGCACACAGTGCTCCCCTGATGTCAGACAGCTGATAAGTAGCGAGAAAAGGCTCTTTGTCTGAAAAGTCAGCTCTATTGAAGTATTTTTTTTAAAACATATTGCTTTGCTTGACTGAAGGCCAGATTCCCGTCTGTTTAAACCATTTAGTATTATTTCTGTATTGTTCGTCAGAAATGTTGGTCAGCAAAAATATGTCTAACTCATTATGCATGATTCCTGTGATATCTTTGTTACCTCTGCCAAAGCCCAACATTTATTTTTGTGCTTTTGTGTGAAAAGAATAAGGGTGGCAAATTTGAGGATACCTGTGTATCATCTCTTAAATAAACCTATGAGGAGGAGGAAAAAAGTATGGACTGGAATCAATTCAGTACCACTTAGCATCTGACAGGCTATATTTCAAAAATACTTATGGGCATTTATACTGAAACATGGAGGAATATTAGTTTCATGGGATCAAACTGTTCAAACTGGTAATAATCTACTGGTATAAATGCCAAATTCCCTCTGCTGATTAAAGAAAAATATCAGATCATACTCTAGAGCCAGATTCTCATTGCATTGGTAAAGTCTGAGCATTTTACCACCTGGTGACCTGGCTGCTTAACTATATGAATGGCTCACTGTGAAATCTTTGAGAATAAAGAGAGCTTCAAACCTGTGATTTTATGGCTTTTGTTGAAAAGGGAAGCTCGGGTTTCCTGTAGCAAAATGAACAAACTGTCTGAAAACCTAAACATCCCAGCGTATTATATGTCAAAATTGTTTTTATTCAGTCCCGCAGTTCTGTCTGACTGCTTGTCATCCATGGACTGCAGCGCGCCAGGCTTCCCTCTCCTTCACTGTCTCCCACAGATTGCTCACACTCATTGTCCACTGAGTCTGTGATGCCATCCAACCATCTCATCCTCTGTCATCTCCTCCTCCTCCTGCCTTCAGTCTTTCCCAGCATTGGGGTCTTTTCCAATAAGTCGGCTCTTCCCATCAGGCCAAAGTATTGGAGCTTCAGCTTCAGCATCTATCCTTCCAGTGAACATTCAGGGTTGATTTCCTTTAGGATTCTCCAAGCACCAAAGAAAGCATTAATTCTTCAGTGCTCAGCCTTCTTTATGGTCCAACTCTCACATCCATACAAGGCTACTGGAAAAACCATAGCTTTGACTACGCAGACCTTTGTTGGCAAAGTGATGTCTCTGCTTTTTAATACACTGTTGAGGTTTGTTATAGCTTTTCTTCCAAGGAGTAAGCATCTTTTAATATCATGGCTGCAGTCACCATCTGCAGTGACTTTGGAGCTGAAGAAAATAAAATCTGTTTCCATTTTTTCCCCATCTATTTGCCATGAAATGATGGGACTGGATGCCATGACCTTCGGTTCTCGAATGTTGAGTTTTAAGCCAGCTTTTTCACTCTCCTCTTTCACCTTTATCAAGAGGCTGTTTAATTCCTCTTCTCTTTCTGATGTAAAGGTGGTGTCATCTGCATATCTGAGGATATTGATATTTCTCCCTGCAATCTTGCCAGCTTGAGCTTCATCCAGCCCAGCATTTCATATGATGTACTCTGCATATAAGTTAAATAAGCAGGGTGACAATATACAGCCTTGATGTACTTCTTTCCTGATTTTAAACCAGTCCATTGTTTCATGTCCAGTTCTAACTGTTGCTTCTTGACCTGCATACAGGTTTTTCAGGAGCTAGATGAGGTGGTCTGATATTCCTGTTTCTTTAAGAATTTCCCACAGTTTGGATTTCTTGGTAGCTCAGACAGTATAGAGTCTGCCTGCAATGCAAGAGACCCGCGTTCAATCCGTGGGTTGGGAACATCCTCTGGAGAAGGAAATGGCAATCCACTCCAGTATTCTTGCCTAGAAAATCCCATGGATGGAGGAGCCTGGTGTGCTACAGTCCATGGGGTAGCAAAAATTATTAGGTATTAATTCAGAGTTCAACTCAGGTTAGTGAAATTCAGGTTTTTCGTTATCATCTAGATTTTCTATTTCAAAATACACACATTTGAATAGAGTTGGCAATGAGAACTCTAGATTACAGTAATAAGTGTGTAAATCCAATTAGAATAATGAACAATGGTAAAGTATGTTGAAGATGAAAACTTGCAGAGACTAACTAATGTTCATATGTTTTTCAGGAAGCTGAAAAGTGTTTCGGGAATTTATAAATGCCATTGAATTCCCAAAGTTTCATTTTTAAGCTGTAGTATTCTCCTTAGGCCTCGTTTCTGACAACATAGTATTGTGTCTTTTGTTAATGAATATCTTGACTAGTGTCTCATATGTATGTGCTAGCAGTTGCTAGCAATTACTGAGCACAATTTTAAGCAATTTTCATCTAATATCTGACTTAATTCTTAAAACAGTCTTATAAGGTATAAATACTATTTTTGTGCCTGTTTCACAGATGGGGAAATTGAGGTTCAAAAAGTCTGAATAACTTGTTCAATAACTCAGCTAGTGGTAGAGCTCAGAGAAGGACCCTGGCAGTCTTTTCTCTAACCAACAGATTAAATGGTGTCATAGTCACCAGAAAAATAATGGGCCTTTTCTTTGGCTGCCAACTTAGCTATCGTCATTAGTGATTAAATATTGGGGAAGGGAACTGAAGCTTTAGAGCTACTAGGTGACATTTTATGAAACTTTTAAGAAAACAGACGTGTTTGTATTTAAGCTTTTCTCTAGTATGAATGAACACAGTTCTCCTGTGCAGCAAGTTTAAATTAGTGTGTACTGTAGATGCATGTATTCCTAACTGTGGCATTTCTTACTCACTAGGGACAAAATGGGTCCTTAATTATTATTATTTTTTAATTTCTTAAATCATTTTGTACCAATTTATTAATTGAAATAAGTTCATTTACAGTGTTGTGTTAGTTTCAGGTGTATAGCAAAGTGAGTTGTATATATGTATTATATAATGGAATATGTATATGTATATACACACACACAGGTACATATATATTCTTTTTCAGATTCTTTCCCACTATAGGTTATTATAAGATATGGAGTGTAGTTCCCTGTGATATACAGTAAGTTTTTGTTGTTTCTCTGTTTTATATATAATCGTGTGTATACGTCAATCCCAAACTCCTACTTTATCTCGCCCCCCTTCCCTCTATCCCCTTTGATAGNGGTACATATATATTCTTTTTCAGATTCTTTCCCACTATAGGTTATTATAAGATATGGAGTGTAGTTCCCTGTGATATACAGTAAGTTTTTGTTGTTTCTCTGTTTTATATATAATCGTGTGTATACGTCAATCCCAAACTCCTACTTTATCTCGCCCCCCTTCCCTCTATCCCCTTTGATAGCCGTAAGTTTGGTTTCTGTCTGTGAGTCTATTTGCTTCGTGAGCGTCTTCATTTATATCCTATTTCTAAGATTCTGTGTGTAAGTGGTATCACGTGGCGCTTGTCTTTCTGTGTCTGCCTTACCCCCTCAGTGTGGCCTGCTCTGGGTCCAGCCACGTTGCTGCAGTGGCGTCGTTTCGCTCTTTTTATGGCCGAGTCACACTCGACTGGGCACGTACACAGCATGTCTTCTTTATCTGTTCGCCCGTCAGTAGGCACTTTAGGCTTCCTCCGTGTCTTTGCTGTTGTAAATAGCACTCCTGTGACTCTGGGGTACATGTGTCTTTTCACATTAAAGTTTTCTTCAGATACGTGCCTAGGCGCGGGATTGCAGGATCAAATGGTAACTCGATTTTTAGTTTTTTAAGAAATCGCCGTACTGTTCTCCACAGTGGCTGCACCAATTTACATCCCCATCAACTGTGTATGAATATTCATTTTTTGCCACAGCTTCTTCAGCATTTATGATTTGTAGAGTTTTTAATCATGGTCATTCTTACTGGCGTGAGGTGATACCTTATTGCACTTTTGATTTGCATTTCTTTAATAATTAGCAATATTGAGCATCTTTCCATGTGCCTCTTTGCCATCTGTTTGTCTTCTTTGGAAAAATTCTACTTAGATCTTCTGCCCATTTTTTGATTGGGTTTATTTTTCAATTTATTTTTTAGATATTAAGCTGTATGAGCTGTTTGTATATTTTGGAAGTTAATCCCTTGTCAGTAGCGTCATTTACAGACAATTTCTCCCAGTTCATAGACTATCTTTCCATTTTGTCAATGCTTTCCTTTGCTGTATGAAAGTGTTTATGTTTAATTAGGCCACATTAAAATCTTTTTCTTTTTCTTTTCATTACTTTAGGAGACAAATCAAAAAAACCTATTGCTCTGAGTTATGTAAAAGAGTGTTCGCCTGTTTTCCTCTAGGAGTTTTATAGTACCTGATCTTACATTTAGATTTATATATCAATCCTTTTTGAGTTAGTTTTTGTATGTGGTGTTAGAAAAATGTTCTGATTACATTCTTTTACATGTAGCTGTCCAGTTTTCCTAGCACCACTTATTGAAGAGACTTTTTTTCTCCATTGTATATTCTTGCCTCCTTTGCCTTGAATTAATTGACCATAGGTGTGTGGGTTTATCTTTGGGTAGTCTATCTTATTCCACTGATGTATATGTTTTTATGCCAGTACCAGACTGTTTTGATTATTGTAGCTTTGTTGTGTAGTCTGAAATCTGGGAGCACAATTCCCTTAGCTTCATTCTGACCTTACTTCCCCTCTGAGATAACTATCTGCAGCAGTGATACTGACTCTTAAACATAGGAAGTTTTTAATATCTCAGTGCCAGTTGTAAATGGTGTGTAATTTCTTGTTCCAGTCTGTTGTTAGGATTTGACTTCTTAGGCTTCCCAATATAATTTCATTGCATGTGCTATTTCATTATATTTATATTTATCAGCCAAAAAAGCTAGTAGGATAAACAAGATAGGTGAGCCAGAAGGCTTATTCCCCACAGACTCAAGTTGTTTGGTTGACTGCTAGCAAACAGTTTGGTACATTCAGTGTCATATGGATGTGTCTTAAATGGGATCAAAATAATGAAATTACTGGAAGGAAGAGGAACGTCTCATTATGATAGTGATTTCTTTCATTTATTCATTCAGTTCTAAGACATTTATCAAATGACTGCTATGTGAAAATTAGTCAAATCTCATTATTTGTGGATTCTGCATTTGCAGATTTGTCTGCTCACTAAAATGTATTTGTAACTTCAGAATCAACACTCACAGTGGTTTCATGTTATTCATGGGCATGTGTATACATAGAGCAGTGTATAACATGAGTCATCTACACACACGTTCCCAGTTGAGGTCAAACAATGCCATACACTACCTTATTTTTTCAGTTCTTATACTGTAAACAAAACTCCCTTTCGTGGTATATTTAGTGTCACATTTTGCTCATTTTTGTGCTTTTCATTGGTAACTTTGCTGTTGAAATGGCTTCCAAGTGTAGTGTGCAAGTGTTGTTTAGGCACAACCAGCTGTGATGTGCCTTATTATGGAGGAAATGCAAGTATTCAAGAATGAGTTACAGTGCTGGGAGCCAAGAGTTCAATGTTAACAAATCATCAATATTTGCTCAATTAGGTATATTTATTATATATTTAATGCTTCCCTGGTGGCTCAGATGGTAAAGAATCTGCCTGCAATGCAGGAAAGCTGGGTTTGATCCCTGGGTTGGGGAGAGCTTCTGGAGAAGGGAATGGCAACCCACTCCAGTATTCTTGCCTGGAGAAATCCCATGGACAGAAGGGCCTGGTGGGCTGTAGCCCAGTGGATTGCAAAGAGCTGGACACAAGAGACCAAGTAACACTTTCAGGGCTTCACCCTGCATTTATTTTCCCGTGAGAAGCGTTTCACTACTCACTGCTCCACGTTTGCTTTGGTTTTATGGAACGTGACTACTGCTGCTAACACAAATCAGCAGTAATTACAGGCACCGGGAGTAAGAAGATAAATAAGATACAGTTCTGTCTTTAAAGATCATGCTAATGGTGGAGACAGTTTCAAGTCAAAGTTTAGAAAGTTGACACACTGAAGATCCTATATAGCACAGGTCTTTTCAGAAAAGACTTTGAAGTCTTTTGGGGAATGAGATAGTTTATTAACTTTGTTAGAGAAAATTGAGTTATTCCTGTTTTAAAATTAAGTAATGCTTGAGAATATTGGTTCCGATTTAGAAAACATTTATCTTTAAATATACTGTTGTCAAAGTTTAGAAAGTTGACACACTGAAGATCCTATATAGCACAGGTCTTTTCAGAAAAGACTTTGAAGTCTTTTGGGGAATGAGATAGTTTATTAACTTTGTTAGAGAAAATTGAGTTATTCCTGTTTTAAAATTAAGTAATGCTTGAGAATATTGGTTCCGATTTAGAAAACATTTATCTTTAAATATACTGTTTTTTTTATGTTAATATGGTAAAACAATGAATTTTTGTAACTTCAAATATGCATTTTTTAGGTATATGGTAAATCACATTGCTGTATGCATTGCATTAATTTTTAGTCACAGCTCCTCCATTTATCTTGATTGTTCTCCTGGTGAGTGCAACTAAATATAAGCATTAGGAACAGTGTAGTTATATAGTTGCCTGTCTCAGATATCAGGTCAGATTAACAGTCTCTTTTTGCATGCTTACTATTGGATGCAATGAATATTTATACATTTATTAAAAAGAGTCATTCTGCCTTTAAAAGCAATTTAAAAAAACAAGATTGTCTGAAAGGAGAATGTATTGGTTTTCAAGGGCCATCCGTCACATTGGATTATATGTCCTTTTGCATTTTGTTACTTTCCATTGCTTTCAGCATGTAAAATGCAGTTCTGAGTTAGTGCGTGTCCATTTTATTTCTGGTGCCCAACTTCCTCTGAGAATGTGCCTTCCTGATGGCATTTCTCTCTGCTCTATTTAACGTTGCTTCTTTAAGGAAATGTGGGCCAACAGATATGTTAAGACAGATAGCATCTCCAAGGACTAGCCAGCATCAGCAGTAGAGATCACGTGATAGCAGTGAGCATGGTATAGTCCGGCTTTTTTTTTTTTTTTTTAATAGAGTACCTGTTTATTCATGGCTGTGCTGGGTCCTCATTACTGTGCGGGCTTTTCTTTCCCGTGGAGAGCGGGGGCTGCTGCCCAGTGGTGCCGCGTGGGCTCCCTTGCAGCAGCTTTTCCTGCTGGCCAGCCCTTGCTCTAGGCCACACGGGCTTCGGTCCTTGCAGTTTCCGGGCCCTAGAGTACAGGGCCCACAGTCGTGGTGCACGGATTTGGTTGCTCTTCAGCACGTGGCCTCTTCCCTGATCGAGGACTAAACCTGTGTCTCTTGCCTTGGCAGGGGGATTCTTCACCACCGAGCCACCAGGGAAGCCCCTGCCTCTGATGGGTCAGTTTTCTGTTCTTGGGCAGATGACTCATCCTTGGTTTGGGTTTCTCATCATAAAAGGTGGGGAGAACAAGCAGCCTGCACCCCCTCAGCACTGTTGGTATAGTCCCATGAGCAAGTGTACGAGGTGAGCTGTAAAGGTTTAAAGAAATTTTACTGAGACACATCAATTTATATAAATCAGAAGTGTTATTTGTTTCACATATTTATCACTTAAAATAGTTAAGTCCAAGTCAGTGTTTATAAGTAGGCTGAGAAAGCTGGAGCGTGTCTTTTGAGTCTAATAATATTCTGACGAGAGAAGGAAACATATTAAGTTTACCTCTTGACGTGGAACCCAGGACTCAGGATGGCAGCGGAGTGGCTGGCAGTTGATTTCTGCTGTGTACTTTAACGGCCTCAGTTAAGGGTCAGAGATCTGGCATAAGCAGGAAAACAGAGGCCTTGGAGCAGTGCTGTCCAACATAAACGCAGTGCCAGCCACATATGGAAGTTACTAAACGTTTCCTAGTAGACACTAAAAAAGTAAACAGCCAAAATTAACTGTAATAATGCATCTAATTTACTCCAGTAAATAATCAGTTTTTTAAATCTTACACTCTTATACTGTTGTCTTTGAAATCCACGTACCTTTTATACTTAAAGTACCTCTCCCCTTGAAGCAGCAGCTTTTCAAGTGCTCAATCACCACACGTGGCTGACCGCTACTGTGTTGAACAAGCACAGCCTTGTAGACTTTGTGACAGTGTGTTTCTAGTTCTTTCCTAGAATATGTTGCTTCTGTGGTTCCAGAAGGCACTTGGTAAATTTTTGTTGACAGATTTGATAAGCCTTATCTAACTTACGGAAATAAGGAGCCGTGCCATGTAGGGCCACCCAAGACAGACAGGTCATGGTCGAGAGTTCTGACAAAACGTGGCCCACTGGATAAGGGAATGGCAAACCACTTCAATTCTTGCTGCAAGAACCCCATGAACAATATGAAAAGGCAAAAATATGACACTGAAAGATGAACTCTCCAGGTGGGTAGGTGCCTAATATGCTGCTGGAGATCAGTGGAGAAATAACTCCAGAAAGAAAGAAGAGATGGAGCCAAAGCAAAAACAACACCCAGTTGTGGATGTGACTGTGGATGGAAGCAGGGTCCGATGCTGTAAAGAGCAATATTGCATAGGAACCTGGAAAGTTAGGGCCATGAATCTAGGCAAATTGGAAGTGGTCAAGCAGGAGATGGCAAGAGTGAACATTGACATTTTAAAAGTCAGTGAACTAAATAGACTGGAATGAGTGAATTTAACTCAGATGACCATTATATCTACTACAGTGGGCAGGAATCCCTTAGAAGAAATGGAGTAGCCCTCATAGTTAACAAAAGAGTATAAAATGCAGTACTTTGGTGCAGTCTCAAAAATGACAGAATATCTCTTTCACTCATCTCACGTACTAGCAAAGTGATGCTCAAAATCCTTCAAGCTAGGCTTCAACAGTGTGTGAACTGAGAACCCAGATGTTCAAGCTGGATTTAGGAAAGGCAGAGGAACCAGAGATCAAATTGCCAACATCCGCTGGATCATCAAAAAAGCAAGAGAGTTCCAGAAAAACATCTACTTCTGCTTTATTGATTATGCTTAAGCCTTTGACCGTGTGTATCACAGCAAACTGGAAAATTCTTCAAGAGATGGAAATAGCAGACCACCTTACCAGCTTCCTGAGAAATCTGTATGTAGGTCAAGAAACAGTGATTAGAACCAGACATGGAACAGCAGACCGGTTCCAAATAGGGAAAGGAGTACGTCAAGGCTGTATATTGTCACCGTGGTTACTTAACTTATATGCAGAGTACATCATGCAAAATGCCATACTGGATGAAGCACAAGCTGGAATCAAGATTGCTGGGAGAAATCGCAGTCACCTCAGATATGCAGATGACACGACCCTTATGGCAGAAAGTGAGGAGGAGCTAAAGAGCCCCTTGATGAAAGTGAAAGAGGAGAGTGAAAAAAGTGTCTTAAAGCTCTACATTCAGAAAACTAAGATCATGGCATCCAGTCCCATCACTTCATGGCTAACATATGAGGAGTCAATGGAAACAGTGACAGGCTTTATTTTCTTGGGCTCCAAAATCACTGCAGCGGGTGACTGCAGCCATGAAATTCAAAGACACTTGCTCCTTGGAAGAAAAGCTATGACCAACCTAGACAGCATAGTCCAAAGTAGAGACATTACTTTGTCAACAAAAGTCCATCTAGTCAAGGCTATGGCTTTTCCAGTGGTCATGTAAGGATGTGAGAAAGTGAAAGTGAAAGTCGCTCAGTTGTGTCTGACTCTTTACAACCCCATGGGCTGTATAGTGCATGGAATTCTCTAGACCAGAATACTGGAGTGCGTAGCCTTTTCCTTCTCCAGGGGACCTTCCCAGCACAGGTCTCCTGCACTGCAGGCGATCCTTTACCAGCTGACTCACCAGAGAAGCCCAAGAAGACTGGAGTGGGCGGCCGATCCCTTTTCCAGGGGACCTTCCTGACCCAGGAATTGAACTGGGTCGAAGGNTGGAATTCTCTAGACCAGAATACTGGAGTGCGTAGCCTTTTCCTTCTCCAGGGGACCTTCCCAGCACAGGTCTCCTGCACTGCAGGCGATCCTTTACCAGCTGACTCACCAGGGAAGCCCAAGAAGACTGGAGTGGGCGGCCAATCCCTTTTCCAGGGGACCTTCCTGACCCAGGAATTGAACTGGGTCGAAGGCAATGGCACCCACTCCAGCACTCTTGCCTGGAAAATCCCAGGGACGGGGGAGCCTGGTGGGCTGCGGTCTATGGGGTCACGAAGAGTTGGACACGACTGAGCGGCTTCCCTTTCACTTTTCACTTTCACGCATTGGAGAAGGAAAATGGCAACCCACTCCAGTGTTCTCGCCTGGAGAATCCCAGGGACGGGGGAGCCTGGTGGGCTGCCGTCTGTGGGGTCGCACAGAGTCAGACACGACTGAAGCGACTTAGCAGCAGCAGCAGTAGCAGCAAGTAAGTGCAAGATGGTACAGCCACTTTGGAAGGTGGTTTGGTGATGCCTTATACAACTATACATAATCTTAGCATACAGCCCAGCAGTTGTGCTCACTGGTTAGCCGACTGAGTTGAAAATTTATGTGCATCCCAGACTTACATGTGTATCTTTATAGCAGGTTTATGTGTAATTTTCCACCTTGGAACACACCAGGATATTCTTCAGGAGGTGAATGGATGAACACACTGTGGTAAAGCCACATAATGGGACAGTAACCACTGCTGAGAAGAGATGAGCTGCCCAGCCGTGATAAGACATGAAGGGGGATTAAATGCACGTTACTAAGTAAAGGAAGCCCACCTGAAAAGGTTAGGAACTGTGTGAGTTTTAAAACTACATGATATTCTGGAAAAGACAAAACTATGGAGAAAATAAAAAGATACGTGGATGCCAGGTGTTGGGAGTTGGGGGAGGAATGAATGGGCTGAGCACAGATCACCTTTCGGGCAGTGGACGTACTGCGCCTGATGCCATAAGGTGGCTAGGTGCCATTATATATTTGTCCAAATGCATGCGAGCTATGTACATCACTGAACCTCCAATCCTTTGGCGACCTGATGCGAAGAACTAGCTCATTGGAAAAGACCCTGATGCTGGGAAAGACTGAAGGTAGGAGGAGGAGATGACAGAGGATGAGATGGTTGGATGGCATCACCGGCTTGATGGGCACGAGTTTGAGCAAGCTCTGGGAGTTGGTGATGGACAGGGAGGCCTGGCGCGCTGCAGTCCATGGGGTCACAAAGAGTCAGGCCTTAATATCAACTGTGGACTTCAGGTGATTATGACATGTCAGTGGAGGCTTATGGACTGTAACAAATGCACCACTCTGGTGGGAAATGTTGATAGCGGAGGAGGCTACACATGGGAGTGGCAGGTGATATATAGGAAATCCTTGTACCTTCCTCTCAATTTCTCTGTGAAACCTAAAACTATTCTGAGAAGTTGTCTTTAAAAACCAAGTTGTGTTTTGGGCTTATGCTGTTAGACTTCAATGTGTTGCAGTAAGAATCACTATAATGTTTTCTCCTGAGCACTCATAGGAATGAAATTCATTATTCATAGGGATGTGACAATTCATTATTTTAAANTTCCTCTCAATTTCTCTGTGAAACCTAAAACTATTCTGAGAAGTTGTCTTTAAAAACCAAGTTGTGTTTTGGGCTTATGCTGTTAGACTTCAATGTGTTGCAGTAAGAATCACTATAATGTTTTCTCCTGAGCACTCATAGGAATGAAATTCATTATTCATAGGGATGTGACAATTCATTATTTTAAAAGATACCCTTGACCTGTTAAAAATATTTCCTCTGCATTTTTTTGGACTAAAAAGTTTGTAAGAGCCCAGTGCTGTGGTGTAGTGTCAGAGACAGGAAATGCCTTTATCACCAGTAACAGTTTGGAACTCAGCATGCCACTTGAAAGATTCTTGCTCCTTGTAAGAGAAGCTATGACCAACCTAGACAGCATATTAAAAAGCAGAGACATTACTTTGCCAACAAAGGTCCATCTAGTCAAAGTTTTGGTTTTTTTCCAGTAGTCATGTACAGGTGTGAGAGGTGGACTGTAAAGAAAGCTGAGCACCGAAGAATTGATGCTTTTGAACTGTGGTGTTCGAGAAGAATCTTGAGAGTCCCTTGGACTGCAAGGAGATCCAACCAGTCCCTCCTAGAGGAAATCAGTCCTGAATATTCATTGGAAGGACTGATGCTGAAGCTAAGGCTCCAATACTTTGGCCACTTGACTGACTCATTTGAAAAGACCCTGAGGCTGGGAAAGATTGAAGGCAGGAGGAGAAGGAGACGACAGAGGGTGAGATGGTTAAGATGGCATCACCAATTCGATGGACATGAGTCTGAGCAAGCTCCGGGAATTGGTGATGGACAGGGAAGCCTGGAGTGCTGCAGTCCATGGAGTCGCAAAGAGTCGGATGTGACCGAGTGACTGAACGAAAGATTTAGAAGCCTGAAGGGAATTGTTTGGTGAGATGGTTAAGATGGCATCACCAATTCGATGGACATGAGTCTGAGCGAGCTCCGGGAATTGGTGATGGACAGGGAAGCCTGGAGTGCTGCAGTCCGTGGGGTCGCAAAGAGTCGGATGTGACCGAGTGACTGAACGAAAGATTTAGAAGCCTGAAGGGAATTTTTTTTTTTTTTTTTTAATCAAAAAGGCAGAGACTTTGGAGGTCTTGTTAAATGTTATGCTGGTGAGATGTGGGTCACCCAGCTTTCACTAGTCCAGCACACCTGCTCTGTCTGTTAGCTTGACCTGGGCTTTGATTTGATGACCTCCCAAATTCCTTCTGGTTCTAAGACTTCAGCTTTATATTCTATATTGATTCTTAGCAATGATACTTTTAAGTGTTGTTGAGGAGTGAAATTATGCTGGTAAAATATTCTCAATTATATATCTATATATGTATATCTTGCTTCTTAAAAATTGGAAATAGGATTGATTCAATAAAATGATTCTTTTCGCTAAAGATTTTTATCTATATTCTTGTATGTCTTTAGCATGTGTTTTGCATAATTCCCCTGGTATTTTGTTATAAATTTTATTTCTTGAAGGAAGTCCCTGTCTTCTTAATGTATATCACAGTGTAAACTCTCCTCCTGTTTTAATATGCCATGATGATAATGTCATAGTCTTTTACATACTTTGTGAAACTTTTTGTTGCAATCCTAACCATAGCTGTTTCTACTCAATGTTTCCTTTACTTTTTAAGTTAGGGCCATGGGAGAGGAATGGTTCATTTTTCTCTCCTGTGAAGAAGCCTTGATTTATGTATCGAATTTCTATCTGACAAGTGGAAGACGCAGTGTTTACATTAAAGTAAGATATATTAGGTGTCAAATATGCTGCTACTCTCAGTTGCTTAATAGTTACTGATGCGTATATGAGTATGTATCAGAAAATGAGAGAGACTCTATATGAAACTTAATCTTACGTTCATTAAAAAAAAACAAATAAGAAATGCTCAGCTGACAAATTAGAAGTGCAATACACCAAGGTGAAGGGTAGAATGCTTTTGGTGGGGGGCAGTGTCTCCCTGCACAGAGTTCCTGGACCCAGCGCCAGCTTGGGGTGTGTGTGTGTGTGTATATAGGCTTCCCCACACCAACAAGCTGTTAGTTCTCTGACATCAAGTGTGTGTCTGAGAATTCACCTCGATTTTGACATTTACCTACTCAGAACTAGGATCCGATTCCACAGGTAAAGGGGCTTGCTGCCCCCAAGAGCCCTCTCCACTTCACACACTAGTTGCAAGCCCAGGCTGTTACCTGTGCTCTGAAAACCAGAGGCTCCAAGGACTGTCTCCAGCTCATAATGACAGTCCCAAAGTCCAGGTTATTACCTGTCCTGCTGACCAACTGATGATAAATCAGAGAGTCCTAGAGCCCCTTCCTCAGGCTTGATTACTTTGCTAGGAAGGCTCAGAGAACGCAGGAAGACCATTTGCTCCCTAGATTGCTGATTTATTATATTAATAAAGGATACAGATCAGTAGCCAGATGGAGACACACAGGCAAGGTTTTGGACCAAAGAGCTATGTCCCTGTGGGCGTGGGGCCTGGCACTGCAGCCTGTGGAAGGACATTCACCATCCCTGGGCTCTCGGAAGCAGGACAGCAGCCGTCCCTTTCGGGTTTTTAATGGAGGCTTTGTTCCATCACTAATCATTGGCTGATGGCCACTGATTCAGCCTCCAGCTCCTCTCCCTTCCCTGGAAATCCAAGGGGCACTGAGAATTCCCGCCCTGTCATCACAAGGCTGGTTCTCCTGGCCCCCAGCCCTCACCCTTGGATGGCACCCAGAGCCACCTTCCCTGAAGTGTCTCCCAGGAACTGAGGACAAGGGGCTGAACCTTAGCCCAGGGCTCTTATCACTCAGGAAATTCCAAGGGTTTGGGAGCTGTGAGCCAGGAACTGTGGGTGAAGACCAAACAAGTATTCTTTATACCTCAATTTATTCCCGTAAATTGAGGTATCATATCACCAATTTGCTGGACTAGGCAAGGAGAAAAATGTGGCTACAGCAGGTGTTTCTCGCTCCTGTGCATGTGGAATGTGCCAGGGCAGGTGGCCATGGGTGACATTTTCAGTGATTACCTCTGAATTAGTTTGAAGAAAGACTTTTAAAATTTATTTGCGTAATCTCTGTTTTCTCAGAAAGATGTTCCTAGTCAAAGCATTTGTGGATGTCTCGTCAGGAGTGCCGCGGGCTCCCGGCCGCGTGCTTGCAGTCTTGCGTGCCCACGGGCTCACGGGCGAGGGGGAGGCCGCGGCGCCGGGCCGGCGCCCCCACCCGCCCCCCGCTCCCCTCGCAGCCCGCCCGCCGCGCAGCCGCGGCCTGCGCCGGACACCCTGGCTTCAACACCCGCTCCGGGGCTGCACTGAACGTGCTTGCTCCGAAGGGGCGGGGTTGTGAGCTGAAGACTTTTGTTCCAGGCTTTGGGGGGAGAAAAAAATCTCCGACCGAGGGTTTTGTGGCTGAGATTTTGAAATTCCTTTTGCAAAATCACAAAGACGAGCCCCTTCCCTTTGAGTGCTGTGGATTTCCAGGAGAGAGGGAGACAGGGCCGGCCTGCCTGGCCGCGGAGGGCGAGGGTCAGAGCACGCTCCGTAAGCGCATCCGCCTTCGTCGGCCCCGCCTCCGTTCCTGCCGCTCCTTGAGCCAAGTTTCACATCTTTTACACATATATGTGTGCAAGCGTGTTCAGTCGGGTCCGACTCTTTGTGACCCCACGGACTGTAGCCCCGCCAGGCTCCTTTGTCCATGGGATTTTCCAGGCAAGAATACTTCGCATTCCTGTCAGAGCCATGAAACAGATACATAATTATCAGCTATAGACCAGGAAACATGTCAGAAAGACTCCCTAACGTGCTAAGTCATCTGCTTGTTAGTGGCAGAACCAAGATTTTGAAATGAGTTTTGTTTGATGGACATGCACGCTTAGTTGCTCAGCCATATCAGACTCTTTGTGACCCCCATGGACTGTAGCCCACCAGGCTCCTCTGTCCATGGGATTTTTTCAGGGAAGAATACTGGAGTTGGTTGCCATTTCCTCTTCCGGGGGATCTTCCCAACCCAGGGATCGAACCCTACGTCTCCTAATATCTCTTGCACTGCAGGTAGATTCTTTAACCTCTCAACCATCAGGGAAGATGGACATGTGCATAAATACTTTAAAAATATTTGTGTATATATGTGTATATTTGTGAGTATAGATATAAAATTAATATATTAGATATAAAATTAATACACATTACTGGCAAAACCATTTGACTATTTTGGAATAAGAAAAGTACCTATGGCAACTCCCTCTTCTTCTTCCCCACTCCCCAAAGTAAGGCATATTACTCTTTGTAAGAAACAGTGTCATATTTTTACTAATGTTTCACTTATTGGCTGTGAACTGTGTTTTTAGGATTGTATTTCTTGTAATAATGGACTTACCCTTATCTGTAAACAATAGCATTTATTTGCAAGGTGGCTTACAAATTTAGACTATCTCCTGGGTTAGACTGAAGATAAACTGGTCACGTAGGTAAGACAGTCCGATCTGTTGTTGTACAGTGGTACCGCTGAGAAATGAGAAGTCCGTAATAATAATGCAGTTTACTCAAGACATAGAGGAGCAGTGGAGGAACATCCATTGTTTTATTATTATGTCTTGAATGCGGTCTGAATTGTTGTGTGTCTCTGACAAGCTCTCGGGAAGTCAGAGGAAACGTAAACGCTCAGCTCCTTGGGTTCCGTGTCGTGGCTGTTAATGCTTTGCTTCCCCAGCTCCCACCCAAGTAGATGTTAGCTCTCTGAATTCCTTGTCTTCCCCTTCTGCCTTCTCTTTCCCCAGCCAGAACATCTTGTGTTCCCCAGAGAGTCTTGTGCCCTCTTTTGAGAATCATGGACTTCTCTAGTTTCTAAATGTGAACCAAAATCAATTTGTCTGTTAAAGACTGGGTTGGATTCTTTAGTCTTAAGGCTGCTCTTTATTATGAGTTACAAGCAGTGAAGTATAATCGGTTTGTAAGGTATTTGAGCTGAAACATGGGGAAGTTCATTCATTCAGAAAGTATTTGATCATCTCTTTCATAAACCACATACCGTCCGAGGTGTTTTATAGAAGTGAGTCAAACCCACAGGATGTCTGTTTCCCTGAAGCGTGGGTTGCAGTTGGGCTTGACAGAAAGCAGATCATCATATAAATAATTCAGACACTTTCCAGTAGTGTCAAGGGCTATAAAGCATGTAAAACCAGCCAGAGGATCGAGACTGACCGCAGCGTGTGGCAGGACCTGCTTCAGTGGTCGGCAGGCCAGACAGCTCTGGGAAGCCACCCTTGAGCTGAGCCCTGAGAAATGGAAAGGAGGTTGTTAAGTCTAGAGAAAGAGTGCAGGAAGGAAAGGCAACAGGCAGTTCCCCGGCCCTTAGCAGGGAATTCCTTCTGTGTGCTTGGGACCTGAAGAGCAGGGAAAGCTGGCCAACTCAGCAGAGCTTGTATGAACACACCAGAATGAATAAGTAATAAAAACACTTTTTTTACGCACTTTTTAGCCTCTTCACACTTTAAAGGAAATGTTCAGTTCAGTTCAGTCGCTCAGTCATGTCCGACTGTTTGCGACCCCATGGACTGCAGCATGCCAGGCCTCCCTGTCCATCACCAACTCCCGGAGCCTACTCAAACTCATCTTCGTAGAGTCGGTGATGCCATCCAGCCATCTCATTCTCTACCGTCCCCTTCTCCTTCCACCTTCAATCTTTCCCAGCATCAGGGTCTTTTCCAATGAGTCAGTTCTTTGCCAAAGTATTGGCGTTTCAGCTTCAGCATCAGTCCTTTCAATGAATATTCAGAACTGATTTCTTTTAGGATGGACTGGTTGGATCTCTTTGCAGTCCAAGGGACTCTCAAGTCTTCTCCAACAGCACAGTTCAAAAGCATCAGTTCTTCGGTACTCAGCTTTCTTTATAGTCCAAGTCTCACATCCATGCATGACTACTGGAAAAACCATAGCTTTGACTGGACGAACCTTTGTTGGCAAAGTAACGTCTCTGCTTTTTAATATGCTGTCTAGATTGGTCTTAGCTTTTCTTCCAAGGAACATGCATGTTTATAAGACGCTGGTGGAGAGTTCTAACAAAACGTGGTCCACTGGAGAAGGGAATGGTAAACCACTTCAGTATTTTTGTCTTGAGAACCCCATGAACAGTATGAAAAGGCAAAAAGATAGGACACTGAAAGATGAACTCCCCAGGTCCGTAGGTGCCCAATATGCTCCTGGAGGTCAGTGGAGAAATAACTCCAGAAAGAATGAAGAGACAGAGCCAAAGCGAAAACAACACCCAGCTGTGGATGTGACGGTGATGGAAGCAGGGCCCGATGCTGGAAAGAGCAATGCTGCATAGGAACCTGGAATGCTAGGTTCATGAATCAGGGTAAATTGGAAGTGGTCAAGCAGCAGACAGCAAGAGTGAGTATGGACATTTTAGGAATCAGTGAACTAAAATGGACTGGAACGGGTGAATTTCACTCAGATGACCATTATATCTACTACTGTGGGCAGGAATTCCTTAGAAAAAAGGAAGTGTTAGGTGATCACAAATAAAGGTTGTAATCTGAAAGCCGTCTGGATAGAATTTGTACATGAGTATATTATTAGTCCTTTGCTACACAGGTCCTGTTTAATAATTCTCCCCCCTCCCCAAGAGAGTTCTGCATACAGTAAGTACTGAAACTTTAATTAATTATGATATTTGGAACAAAAAATACACATTTTCCTCTAGAAGCTATGTTTTCTCAGGTTCCTACACAGTACACAAAGATCTAGAGTATTATAGTGCAGTGAGTGAGCACTGAACACTGGCCTCAGGATAAACCTAGACCTGTGTGACTTAGCCCCTCTCTGCTTCAGCTTTCCCATCTGTAAAGTGGAAATAACTAGAAGTAGTTGTGTGTGTAATGACTGCATGAAATGCAGAGTACCATGCCCGTCGCGTTGGAACAGTCAATGGAAGTTTGTGATTATAATTTTACTGGGCGATCTAGTTGACACAAATATTTTACACCTGGTCTGTGAGTGGCCCTGCTTACTCGTCTCTCCTGCGTTTTAGATTATTATCCTGCTCCTTATTTATCTCTGTTTTAATTTTGTTTCGTCCTGCCCCTCTTCTTCCTTTTTTGTTAAAACTTCACTTTGGATTAAAGTAACGTCGCTCAGTGTTGTTTACCTTCGGGTCCTAGTAATTCACGGGCGCCCTCTAACTCAGTGGCACTGTTTCCTAGTCCGCCGTGCACCCTGATTAGAGCTGGGGTGGCAAGGGCGCACCTCTCTCATTCACTTTCTCTTTGTCTCTGATGCGGTGGCCGGGCCCTTCTCATGTGGAGGGGGCGGCCCCTCTGGGGAGAGCTGATGCTTGAAGGGAACGCAGGGGTTTTGTTGAGGAGGAGTGGATCCTGCAGTGGTCATAGCCAGCGTTTACTGCTCAGGAGATGAGAGTGGATGTCTGTACACACGATTCCTCGCTGATGCTGACGTGGACGCTCTTCTGGTGGCCTTTGTTCCCTTATAGACTCGGGGATGCTTAGGTTTATTTATCTACGAGGCTGCAGGAAATGAGCATCTAGATCTCATTACTAAATACACGTATATCTTACGAATAAACTCCCTTATGTTTTGTTTTGGGATAGCTAATTTCTGTATATCATGCTTTTATAATAAGTCCTGAAATTATTCAGAATGGAGTATTTTATACACTTGTGTGCGTGTTCATGCTCAGACCTTTCAGTCGTGTCCGACTCCTAGTGACCCTTTGAACTGTAGCCTGCCAGTCCCCTCTGTCCATGGAATCCTCCAGGCAAGAATACTGGAGTGGGTTGCCATGCCCTCCTCCAGGGGATCTTCCCGACCCAGGGATCAAACTGGTGTCTTCTGTATCTGCATTGCAGGAGGATTCTTTACCCCGTGAGCCACCTGGGAAGCCCCATGTGCTTGTCTTAATAAAGTCTAAATTACATGAGAAGAAACACTGTATTTTGATGGATTCAAACTAAAGTCTTAGATTTCTGAAACGTACTTGAACATGCATTTCAAATTTACCTTTTTTCCCCAATGTGTGGTTTACAGGTGTAGAGAGATGGAGATAACATCATGCAATGAAGAAAACAGACATCTTTCAAAAAGCTTTCAGATAATTACATGTTCAAATGTTTAAAAAGTTAAAAAGACAACTCAGTCTTCTGTGAGAATGTGATTTAATTGACTTTTTTTCTGGCTTGGTGAGCACATTGCACCAAAAATGGTTTACTGGTTAATCTCAAAAATCTCCGCTCTGTGGAGCAACCAAATCTGGTGTAGGATTTCAGGACATTATCGAAGCAGAAGGATTAGATTCTAGTTTAGTTGATGGGAATGCAGAAAGCCTTGAGAATCTAATGAGAGCATGTTGACCTTCTTCGGGAAAATGCACAGATGCTGAGGAATGCAAGATGCCACAGGCGCCTCTGGGGTTTCTGGACACCCTGGACCCCAGTTGTGCGGGGTTGAGGGACCCCTGGTTGAGAAGCTTCCCCAGGTGCTGGGAGACGTCTGGGAGCATCTCTCAATCTAGACCACTTCTGTGACTCTGTTTCCTTTTAAATAGAAAACTACCAACAGTAGTTTGTCTACCTGAAGTGGAAAATTATAATTTGAACTGGGATGGTTCATATTTCTGTTTTAGACAAGTATTCAATAGTTCATTACCAGATCATTAAAGATTAGTTGAGCAGCAGATAAGTCAGGATTTGACTGTCAAGCCTTTTACATTCATTGCTGTGAAAAAGAAGCATATCCATGGCTGGGGCAGTGACATCCGAGAGGACCATTAAAGGTAAACCCCTGGACTGATAACCCGAGTGAAGATTGCTTAGGTCTTGAGGCCTTTCTTTGGGCTCCAAAATCACTGCAGATGGTGACTGCAGCCATGAAATTAAAAGACACTTATTCCTTGGAAGGAAAGTTATGACCAACCTAGACAGCATATTAAAAAGCAGAGACATTACTTTGCCAGCAAAGGTCCGTCTAGTCAAGACTATGGTTTTTCCAGTAGTCATGTATGGATGTGAGAGTTGGACTGTGAAGAAAGCTGAGCACTGAAGAATTGATGCTTTTGAACTGTGGTGTTGGAGAAGACTCTTGAGAGTCCCTTGGACTTCAAGGAGATCTAACCAGTCCATCCTAAAGGAGATCAGTCCTGGGTGTTCACTGGAAAGACTGATGTTGAAGGTGAAACTCCAATAGCTTGGCCACCTGATGCGAAGAGCTGACTCACTGAGGAAGACCCTGATGCTGGGAAAGATTGAGGGCAGGAGGAGAAGGGGACGACAGAGGATGAGATGGTTGAGTGGCATCACCGACTCGATGGACATGAGTTTGAGCAAGCTCTGGGAGTTGGCAATGGACAGGGAGGCCTGGCGTGCTGCAGTCCATGGGGTCACAGAGTTGGACACGACTGAGTGACTGAACTGAACTGAAGTGACTGAGCCCTTTCAGTAGAGAACGTCTCTAGCAGCAGGTCTCCAGGGCTGCCCTCAAAGCTTCCACATACTGTGCAGCTTGGACGACAGAGATTCATGCTGTCCGAGTCCTGAGGGTCTGGAGTGCAGGCTCAGGGTGTCAGCAGAGGTGGTTCCGGGGAGGCTGAGAGGGAGCCTGCCCTGGACCTCTCTCCCAGCTCCTGGCGATTTGCTGGGAATCTTGGGCCTCCCTTGGCTGTGGCACCGTCCCCCTGACCTCTGCTTTCATTTTTCCCCGCTGTTCCCCTCTGTGTGTGTCCATGTCTTCACACGGCGGTGTTTTTATAAGGACACTAGTCCTGTTGGGTCAGGAGCCACCTCAGTCCAGCGGGACCCCTTCTCAACTACTGACATCTCCTGAGACCCTCTTTCCAAATAAGGTCATATCCTGAGGTGCTACTGGAGGGAGCTAGGACTTGAATATGTGAATTTGGGGGATGCCATTCAAGGCACAGCTTTCCTTAAGTGATTTTTAATTGCCATAATGTCACAGGCCTTCTGTTTGAGACGGTTCCTAGGAGTCCTAAATGTCGGATGCCGAGACATTTAGACCAGCGCTGTGTCAACATCCCCAGCTCCGTGTCTTCAGCACATCGCCGTCAGCGTAACCTGCCTGCCCTTTTAAGAATCTCGGTGTCCTCCGTTTTCTTAACTTCTTCCCTCTCTTCCTCCCTTTCTGATTTATGTTCCTCTTGAACGTCCACATGTGGGAAAGCTCATAGCATCAGTTCTTTCAGGAAACCCTCATTGTCAGCCTCAGCACTGCCGACACTGTGCGGGTGGGTCTTAGTTACGGGGCTGTTCAGAGCATTGCAAGATGTTTAGCGGCGGCCCTGGCGTATACCCACCAGATGCCGGTACAGCCCCTCCCCTGCACCGCGGCGAAGCAAACGTCTGTCTGGACACACTGCTGAATGTCCTCCCGGGGGCGAGTTTGCTGCCTGCTGAGAACCACGGACTTAAACTGTATGCCAAGTGTTGGGCCAGATACTGGGCACAAAGATGACCAGCTCCTGTGCTCCAGTGACTCAGGTCACTGACACTGGTTACGCACGTAGGGCGTGCAAGGCAGAGGGAACAGTGTGTCACGGAAACTCAGGGTCAGGTTGAGGGAGGGCGAGAAGCGGGTGGAACCGTCAGGGAATCTAGAAGCTAAAGTAAATCAGCAGCTTTTTCTATACATGTTGAAGAAACGTTCAGTTCAGTTGCTGGGTCGTGTCCGATTCTTTGCGACCCCATGGACTGCACCACGCCAGTCTTTCCTTCCATCACCAACTCCCAGAGCTTGCTCAGACTCATGTCCATCGAGTCGGTGATGCCATCCAACCATCTCATCCTCTGTTGCCCCCTTCTCTTCCTGCCTTCACTCTTTCCCAGCATCAGGGTCTTTTCCCGTGAGTCAGTTCTTCACATCAGGTGGCCAAAGGATTGGAGTTTCAGCTTCAGCCTGAGTCTTTCCAATGAATAGTCAGAACTAGTTTCTTTTAGGATTGACTGGTTTGATATCCTTGCAGTCCAAGGGACTCTCAAGAGTCTTCTCCGACACCACAGTTCAAAAGCATCACTTCTTCGGTGCTCAGCTTTCTTTATATTCCAACTCTCACATCCATCCATGAGCACTGAAAGAACCATGGCTTTGACTAGGCAGACCTTTGTTGGCTGGAAGAAATGTTAGCTGTCATTCTTAATGGTTGCACATTTTCTTTGGTATTCTCTAGGTTTTCTTCATGTTTGTCTTGACTTGTAGTTTAAAAAATGTTTATCTGAGCTAATACCAGTGCTCTTATGTTTTAGTGTAAAATATCAACAGTTGGAAAATTGAGACCTTTCGTTGATGTAAGAAGATCAGATTCATTCTTTTTCTTCATGGGTATAAACGTAATAACTGACTATATTTTACTTCTTCCTGATACTACACCTTACATTTGAATGTAAATGCACACATTTGGTTTCTATCTTTTGAAATATTTTAAGCTTTGTAATTTTTTTTATTATTAAATAAGAAACAGCTATACTGCATGACTCTGATGCTGGGGAAGATTAGAGGCAGGAGGAGAAGTGGATGACAGAGAATGAGATGGCTGGATGGCATCCCTGACTCGATGGACGTGAGTTTGAGCAAAGTGCGGGAGTCGGTGATGGACAAGGGGTCCTGGCGTGCCGCAGTCCATGGGGTCGCAGAGAGTCGGACAGGACTGAGCGACTGCACGAGCTGATGCTGCTGTGCTGACTCAGTCACTTCTACGGGCAAGGAGCAGCTTTGAGAGAGAACAGTCGCTTTTCCTGACAGTCTCAAAGAGGGAGATCGTTTCACTGTTGTTTCACTGTATTTTTTAGTGCAGTTTCACTAGGAAATAGATTTTCATTTTGGAAATCTTTTAATCTGATATTATTAAATTTCATTATAATATTTAAATCATTTAATTTTGTAATGGAGTTTTGAAACAAAGCACAATGCACTAAAATGTAACAAAAATGACTTCATACATCATTCATGAAAAGTAATTTTAATACTTCGTAAAACTTTGTATGGAGGGACTTTCTGGGCTTACATATAGAATTGAAGTTAATACAATTAATCTTTTATGCGTTCATGTTGGTGATTATTGGCCTAATTTCATTTATCATGGTGAGCACAATGTTTCAGAGGAATTAAGACCTTGATATTCATAGGTATTAAAAGCTTAGCACTGCAAGTCAGGCATTTTGAGTTTAATTGCCCTAAATGGACCTACTGATTTTTGTTTTGATTTTGTACTGAATTTGCAGATACAGTGTTAGAGCTCACAGGCTGCTTGCTCTGTTCTTGCAAACAGGGACGTTATTGAAATATATGAGCATCCTACAGAACAGAGCACATGGTGTCATATGTGTTTGTAAGATACAGGCTCAAAATTTTGTATTTAGATAAAATCTTGTTGAGCAACAAAACCAAAATTTGTAGACATAGAATAAAGGGATAATCTTTTCAAAACTGAACCTTGGGTTCAGTTCAGTTCAGTCGCTCAGTCGTGTCCGACTCTTTGCGACCCCATGAATCGCAGCACGCCAGGCCTCCCTATCCATCACCATCTCCCGGAGTTCACTCAGACTCACGTCCATCGAGTCCGTGATGCCATCCAGCCATCTCATCCTCGGTCGTCCCCTTCTCCTCCTGCCCCCAATCCCTCCCAGCATCACAGTCTTTTCCAA